>LUCH01000034.1:110347-129820 GCA_013368495.1 Paragonimus heterotremus | reverse complement strand
AACTTCACTTGTGGCCAGAAGTTTGGGGTTTGGGTGCCGTAACAACATAGTGAACGACCTGGTTGGGTCGACGTTGTGACCTGTTTCCAGGATGTGTCGGAATTCGCGTTCTGTTGCTCCTTTGACTATCTGTTCGTTCAGCCGACTGGATCAACCATTTTGGAAGGTGTTCGGCCATACGCACCGGTCCGTTCTGCCCTTATAGCTGTGATTGCAACTGCAAATGAACTGATAAACGACATGTGAGACAGAAGAGTTAGATGTGTCACGTCTAGCGTTTCCATAACTAACTCTCCGAGTTGATGATGAGAGACACAATTCAACCGCAGGGTATGTGCGATTCCCAGCTGAGTGAAGCTGATGACGCAGTACAGTGGACAAATAGTCTACCTTGAATTGCAGTTTTATGAACACCTCTTTTTTCTTTTCTGTGTGAACTGCAGATCTTGCTGCTGTTTTCTTGCTGTGAACCTGCTTGCCTCAACGACAACATATGGTAGAACACCTTCCGAAATGGTTGATCCAGTCGGCTGAACGAACAGACAGTCAAAGGAGCAACAGAACTCGAAATCCGACACATCCTGGAAACAGGTCACAACGTCGACCCAACCAGGTCGTTCACTATGTTGTTACGGCACCCAAACCCCAAACTTCTGGCCACAAGTGAAGTTGTGCTGATCAAACAAAGAGAGAATAGAATTTATCCATACGATTTTCACTTGTAGTGCTGAGGGGCTATGAACTCTTTGGTTAGTCCACCATAATTCTCCAAAAGAGTCAGTCGGTTCTCCAACTGATTCTCTCTTCTAACGACATAGAATGCACAGAATTTGTAAATAACATAATGAATGAAACCGTTGTGTCCATTCCTTACCGTCAATCTTCTGCGTTTCAAATGCATCTCAATCCAGCGGGTAAGAGAAAGAAACTTCGAGGGCAGAAAACGTACAAAACCTAATTTTTGGGACAATTTTTATCCCCTGTTCGTAAGACTTTTTTCCGCATCAGGGTTGACATTTGAGCGTTACTGGATTGATTACATTTCCCAGTAGTCATACGACTAATTGCATCTTAACCGCAAAGAATTTCTCAGCTTATCACCTGTGGTCGTACGGTTTCTTATATATTCATGATGTTCACATCACAACTTTGTACAACTTGTCTCAACGAGTTTACAACGATCAGATCACCACGAGTTGTCTGAAGAAACTAAACATTCTATCCACCTTTTCTGCTAATGTTGACGAATGTAGCGGATTATAAAAGGCCGTTTGTGAATTCTTCCGCCTCACAGTTTGAAGTTGTCGGTTGTTTTTCCTGAGCCAGTTGGCAAATCGCGAACCATCCCTGACTGACAACCACCATCATTAAGTTGAGAGAAAGTGGCAATCTTGACAGCTTTACAACACGGAACAGAGTCACCACTGAGTCACGTGATCTGGCTACCAATGTAGAAATGAAGGCTATTTTTATCGATCTACTCTCCCAGAGTGCTGTTTTAAGACAGAGACTCAACCGTTCACTGTATCTGACTCTCAGACGCACTTTATTGGTGGAACTCTAAATTAGTTAGCCCACCACATATCCCTTGATTACTTTACGATTAACAAACAAATTACTTGTTTCTGATCAATCAATGTTTATGTGTCCTTTGACCTGTTGTTGCACGGCGGAATATGTAGGTTTACCGTCTAAGCGTTCGTCCAAATGGATGAGACAACACCATCCTGCCTAACTCGAAACTGCTTCAACCGAAACCATCAGCAGTGCAGCAGTTGCACATCCTGACGATACGAACCATCACGTTGATCTCAAACAAGTCTTTCGTGTAGTTTACAACATTCATGCCAGCTGCTTAAGCTGTTCAGACAACAAATAATAGTCACTATGGAATCAACTGCTATTCAGTTACACAATTCTGTCCTTTGTTCTTGAAAGAAGTTTGTACAGGTCCTACAGTTGTTGTAGTCAGGGATTACGTTATCAGCTTCTGTCTGTAGCCAACCTTAACCCGTAATCCCTGTGACCGCACTACGTGTGGGTCTCTGAACCACGCCTCACCGCTGTCAACGACTCACCGTTTACGTGGTTTAACCTATTCGTCTGTATGAAATTTTACGAACCATTAGTATCATGTTTCATCGCCTTTAGCCTCCTCAATGTTTCGAGTTTGATAACCATTGATCTGACGAAGTGTTATCTGAAACAAATGTTCGTCACTGTTATTTTTCTTGGTTCACTAGGAATTTGTGCGATAGTCAATAAAAGTGCTTGACAAATGGAATATCATTACTATCGTTCGATGCTCATCCACTGGTTCTCCCCGTATTTCTGCCCGTCATCGTCTAACTTGGGATGGCAACGAATTACATTTGCAATTTTTAGTCAGCGCTTCTATGTTTTGATGAGCATTCATTCGCTTCTTACGCAGCTTGTTCCAATGATATTCATTTGGTGGACTGTAAGATCTCTTCCCCAGCATTCACCTGATTAATATGCTCGCTTCCAGGATGTGATGTCTTGTTTCAGTTTTTTAAAGATTGACTAAACTGACGGTCCAACAAATGCGCACTGACAGGACATTACCGACTGTATGTTGGAGATCTTTCACAATAAGGTTTTAGAGAGTTGATTATCATTCCATCTGCTTGAAGTACACTGAGATTTACGGAGGATTCGGTGATTTTTCTAAACAATGCTATTTTTCGAGAAGGACTGTGATATTTCAATAAGTGTGAGTTATGCAAAAGATGAACACTAAATGCCATTTGAAATTAGCAGATTAATTTGTAACGTAATTGAAGAGTAGTTGGGGATTTGGTTAATTTCAAGTTGGACATCACCCAAAATTCATCGCAGCTGTTGCATTCTCATAGACTTTCGAGTTGGCCCCTTTCGAAAAGAAGTACTGACTCGACTTCCGCTCTTAATAGAGCACGTCGGTAGTGCGCATCTTTGTCACGAATCGGGACTAGAACTCCGGCCACGCTTCTATGAGGCAACTGTGTTTACCACTGCATCATTGACCTCACGTTAGGCACGACCGAATTAACATATGTGAGCGCTCAACCACTTTCGCTTGTTAGTAATGATCAGGTTGCCCGATCGTGTCGATAGGAGAAACAGTTACTGTCTGTTAACTCCGATCGATAACTTCGCGATTGGGACTTTTTAGACAGGTTAAAATCTCCGTTCTCATTAAACCTGATAGGCAATATTTTAGAATAGAGGTTCGCTGTCTGAATCCCCTCGTTTGTGTTGTGTTTCACCACTGCTATACACAGGGTCAAAGTATGTTTACGTGTTACAAAGGAGACTGTGTACGTAACACTGTGGCATCACAGTTTACTCAAAGGACAACTGACCAGCCAAATTTTGGGGCTACAAAATTGAACCTGATTGCGTTGTATCCTCAAGTAAACTCACGAAGCATTTCGGACCTTTCAACAAATTCAAAGGGTTGAATTGTCCGCTTACATGTATCCACTCTTTTGTTCCGTTGTGTGGTTATTACATTTGTCTCACGACGCTGAGGCATGCACTACACTATATTACTCAACATCACCTGTTCTGTTCAGCAAGAGATTCTTGCACGTATGACTGAAGTTCCCCTTGTCTCGAAATACAAGAACTGTTGTTTTTTAATCTGAAGCAGTCATTTTTTCCTATTACAGTTTGCGTGACCTTCTTAATCTGCAAATTGCATTGTATGAATTGCTCGACTGGGAGGTTGCCGCTGTGTTGATCGAACAGCTTTCTGCTTCGATTTTACCGTTAGTCTGGGTCTAGCAGCTGAAATCAAATTAATATGACATTACAGCAGCCGACTTCAAAGTCTGGACCGTTTCTAAAGGGCAACAGCAAGAATAGGTGATTATCACTTGGTTTGGTAAACCACCCTCGGAATAAATACACTCTAGCTCTCCACAGAACATCCGATTAAGACAACTGTGATAGAAACTTATGCACTTTGAAAGCATATTTTAGTAGGGCACTGTGGGCTTAGGGAGCCTGAGGGGATGGTAAGCACCCTACACGATTTCGGGGTTATCAAGTCCATTTAGGCCCATTTGACTAAACCACGTTTGACGTAAAGAAATCTGAGCCAGTTTGCAAACAAGCAGATCACAAACGGGAAGAACACTGGTAAAGCTTCATTGAACTCGTCGTTCCAATTGAGTAGTTTTGGGTAAATTAACACATATATTTGTTTACTTACCGTTACGAAAACGTCAATACTGTGACCGTTATCGGTTGTTAGAGGTGCTTGGATTATCGTAACAGAATGCGCAAATAAAGTGGGAGTTTTCAACCATTAAAAGGAATGTTGCACGTTTTGGTTTTGTATTATACAGCGTTGAGAGATCCGAATTCTAAGTAATTATTGTGTGTTATTGAACTTTCTTCTGGGGTAAGTGGATGCCATCATAATCCAAGCTTTTCCTCACGTTTCACTCCAAATAAAGCTTGATCTCGTCGATCTTAGGATAGAGGACATGCCGCATGTACACCGAAGTATGACAGTTATATTGTACAGCACTACTGAAAAAAACTCCCTTGATACTAGCAAGAGGTCCATGAAAAGTGACTCAACGGAGTTTGCTGTGTCTGTTTTTCATTAACAGTTATGCCAAGATCTATACCACATAAGCGACTAAATCAGTTTTCTTTCAGCAAGTTATTCTCAACAGAACTATGTGCTAGGTCACCTGTGGATATGTGTATGGTATTGAAGACCTTTTTGGCAGTTAATCTTCATGGTGCCACGAATATATACAGACTGTACTACGTTAGCTGCTGTGACTAAAACCAGAGACTGTTATTCGTGATACTTATGGGTTCATCCACTTTGAGCCACATTCTAAGGCATTATCCGTCCTCGCGGGAACAGAAGGGGCTTTTAATGTCCTTGCGCCAATTTGACATCAACCATGCATTAGCTGATCAGGCTAAAACCAGTAAGTAATCAGGTGCACCACATTTATTTTTTTCGTTTTTTTTCTCTCTAGGAAATGATGTTGACAAAATGGGAATACGCAATCACGTTTCACACGGAAAATACCTTTGAACTAAATTAAAAACTTGCTATTACAAGCCAAAATAGAAAAACAGACAAGAAAATAAACCCACAAAAAGCAAGCATTGAAATGACTAAATTGACGTGAAAGAAACCTAATCGAAAAGGTAGTTCATCTGCTCAGGCAAGAAACGGAGATGGAGATGAAAGAAACGAAAAAAAAAACGTGTTCTGTGATTGGTGGAAAAGCATGTGCACAAAAATCGATAGACTTGTGAGCGCGATAACTCATGGCTCAGCTGTTCAACTTATATCAGGGCGAGGCAGCCGAAAACGACAGATTAAGATGAACACATTTCTTGAAGAATACCGAATATATTTTTTAAGAGGACAAAAGTGAGTGCTAGCGGAAATGCCACACAAACACATATTTATATGCATATAGATAAGGAAACAATTGCTCATAGGCAAGCGACAGAATGTTGACGGATGCAAAAAATAGTGCTCACGTTCAGTGCTCATATTTGTGGAACTGGACTCATAGTCTGGTTCTGGACACAGCCAAAAAGTACGCTTTCAACATTGGATTGCAGATTTAGGCAACCACTTGTTTATTTTGTTGTTGTTGTTGTTCCAGCTTTTCAGGGAACGGACCATGCTGCACACCAATATAGGGGACCTCAGATGCCATAAGTCTCTGCGGTGCCTCAAGCAAATAAGTATAGACAAGTGGAAGTGATATTGCCGGGTTTGCCTCCATAACTGCAGCGTACAAATAAAATTTGTAGAAATGATCTCCTTTGGGGATGCGAATGAGGTAGGCTATTCGTTCTACAGATCTTGCGGCGGATTCTGCTTCGTCTATGTCGTCCACTTGCTGAAGCAGGTAAGTAGTACAATCCTATGGGCAGAAGGTGGAAAACGCCCAGATTAGTCCGTACACATTTCTTCAAATTGAGCGGTAAAACGTAGGTAACTTGCAACATTTAAACTAACATACCTAAAGGTTTGATCAGATGAGAGATTTCAACAATTTATATATAGACGGAAGTGCTGTCTTTTGACCGAAGAAAAAATGTGTTCATTAACTGCCGTTATATAAACCGTTGAGTCGAAGCTAGAACCCCTGGACTGATGATCAGAAACAAAAATTTAACAATAAATTCCATAAAATTTATGTTCTCTCAGTAAGAGTAGTTGATACGTGGACAGTGTTGTGTTCAAAGTAGCTCAGTACCAATGATATCCGTTTGCTAATTTCAATGTATACGATTATAGCTTGGCTGCCCAGAGGGTTTTGTCTAGGTTTGAAAAATCTGACATTGTCTAGTCCACATGTCACCAATTATGCTACATTCTGTATTTCGAAAGTTGAAAACCTGGATTGATTAGTATTAAAGTTCAAACTCCTGAACTATCTAGCCAATCAGTTATCTGAATTTTTTTTAATTTTTAGAGCACGAAAATAAAATAAAACTAACGCACATATGGTGTGAGTATTGAGGATGGATAAGTATAATTTGACACAGAACTTTACGACAATCGTTTAGTTGTACTCACCATTTGAGCGAATTATTTAATAGAAGTTAAATCACGTGAATTTGTCTGATTTGAAGTTTCATTGCTCATGGCTAATGGATGGTTGGACTGGGCATTAGCAACAACGGGTAAGGTTATTCTCTGAATAGTTTCGTTCTCTTAAGTTTCCGGTCAGCACGTGTCAAGCACGATTCACCCAAAGCGTAAACCATTGGGGCTTTCTGTTCTAACCCCAGACAGGTGGACTTCAGCAGTCAACTTTCATTACGTAGGTCTCAACTTGACCGTTGTAAAACAATTCTGGATGCAGGACATACTATGACTTGGTATTGCGTACAATGGCAATTGAATCCACCGTTAAATCTCTGGTTATATGATCATAAGCAAATGTTTATTTACACTGGCTCCTGGCTTTATGTTTTGAGGTTTTTTTCCCCTCACACGCACTAGTCTTACTGAAGATATGCATATGCCTGGTTTGTACATCTTCAGAGAAGCACACACAGAAGAGGAGGTGTAGTGTGGAAATATTTTTAAGGTTTTCACCCAATCCCCATCCTACTTGCTTAATATACGAATGAGTTTACTGAAGGGGCATGAGATGAGTCACCAGTAACTTAAGATAGGCATATTATGTTCACTTTTATGATGAGGATCTACGTAGCTTTCACTACTGTTTCAATAAAAATGACAGCTATTTGAGTTCAACAGAGTGAATGGTCCTTTGCACCACTGAAGTGTCTGAAAGCTGAAATCGATATGTCGTTCACAAATCTGAAAGCTCGCGCATGTCGCAACAAATATTGTTGTTTCATTCAAACAGTTACAATAATACAGGCAGGTTACGACTGAGGAAAACTCTAGTGACAAACTGAAGGTGTGAATTCACCCTCAGCTAAAATAATCTACTCGAAGTGATCACGTTGAAGCAATAATGTCATAATCACAATAGGAACCGGTAAGGAGTATGGCTAGTTTTTGCTAACATCCGTTAGGACTTTGACAAAATGCATGGCGAAGCTGAGCTCTACTATGAGTGTTCCGTCAACCAAATCGCCCACTGTTTGTTATCAGACAAAAAAGTTACTGCTCACTATCCACCGATTATTTAGACGAAACAGTCAAACGATAATGCGGTTGTCCTTTCCAAACATGCTACTTCTATTTGGAATACTTTTAAGTATACCACGTTGGTTAAATCAGTGTTTCAGAGGTTGCCTAAAAACCGATACTGTGTTGACTGGAAAGCTGAATTGGCCGGTTGTAAGCGTGTTTATGAGGGATAAATTACACAATTGAGCTGCCAGTATCATTAAACTCTTAAGCACATCACAGAAATAGATGTCATGCTGTCGTAGTAACTAAGACGGGAGAATGAAACAAGGAAGGCAAAACAAATTGGAGCCATCAATAAAAGAATTGATAACTAACGGCATTGTAGTACACTTTTCCTATTAGTTGGAAGTTGTTTTAAGTCAGTTGAGAACGTATATATTCATTGAAAATTCCATTACATTTGATTGTAACGTTGACAGCCATAAAAACCTCTGAGTCATCCTCTTTCAAGAACCAACGCAAGGCTCGAGATTTACTGTTGTCAGCACTCTTCGTTATTACCTATCTTTGTCAAAACTGGGACTGGGAATTGCCTACGTCCTGATGCAGCAACCTCGTTGAGTATTGTAGCCTTGTCTTGATATCTAAACTCTCAGCCACTTTCATTTACATACAATCCTCAAGTTGTTTGAGATGAGACATATCCCCTGAGCCTTTCTTACGAGCGACTACGGCTAGGCGTTCAGTGAGATAATTTGCCAGTGCACAATTGATTAATTAGCTTTAAAAAGAGTAAAGTCGGAATCTAGTGTTTCTTTTCGAATTGTACTAGCTGGACGATATGTCCGAATGGAAAGCTGTGAAAAAAAAGAGATTAAACGTTGTTAATTTGAGAAGAGATTGAAAGAAATTTGTTCACTGGCATTGCTTCACTGCCGTCTCGGATGAGTCGTCAAACCAGATGGACTAATTACATACTAGGGAGTGTACAAGGCAACCAAACTGACAACACAGATAGCGGTACAGTAATCCGAAAGTGGCAAGACATAAGTCAGACATACAGAGGTGGGAGTTAAGTCCAGGCGTTAGCTTTAGATTTTGACCAGAAAGGGGTGGGTGAAGTTGGAAACAAAAGGGGAACCAGTGCAAAACAATTACATAACTTGATTAAAGGGTTCGTTGACTTTTCGAGAATAGGAGGGATAAAAGTATTGAGCACATGAGTGGTGAGTCCGTCCACTTATCCAAGGAAGTCAAATAAATCGACTCAACACAGTGCCCGAAAATTTATGGACACAGGTTTCTATTTTAAGCAACTTTTAGAATGATTATTTTATTGACCTGTGCAACAGCTTAAGGATTATGTACAAGTCTAAATCCAAGTTGCTTAGTTAAACAAAGGGGAGTGAACAAAGTTATACCGGAAACACTCTCTAATGCCAGTTTTGAGGATGGTACATTATGACTGAAATGTTCATTCGTCACGTTACAAAACGAGAGACCACTCTTGCTTCGTAAGCTGTATGAGGCCGTCAAGAAAAATCTTCTCCCATCTTTACCCTTCTAAGTTCAACTTGGCACCAAGTAATGAATCTTCTGATAGGCTATTCACGTTTACTTCCGTGGTTGTCACAATAATTCTTCTTTACACTTGTCTAAACGATGTTGTGTCAATCTATTTTCATTCGATTAAACAGTATTAACTGTATCGCGATTGGTTGACAGGTTGATCAGTGATCAACTTGCTTGCACTAGTCACATATCAGAATAGTGATTGCAACAGGCGCGACGAGTTGGTTTCTGAGTGGGAGGCCAGATAGATTGTACTGATAATGGTTTTAATGGTTGATAATGTACACAAAAAAGACCTGATGAGTTAAGCAGTCAAGGATATGTAGTGAAATGTAATGCAATATTGTCTAGAAATACAGTCAGTACTAGGAAGTGTTGTCGACAGTTAAGTGAGGAGGAATTCACTCGATCAAAACTTTGTTTTCTCCCTTCATTCCACTTGCTCTGTAACAAATTGAAATAAGAAGAAAGATTGTAGTAACTAACAACAGATTTTGTCGTGCTTTATAGACTTACCTCTTCTTTAGGCTCGCTTATATCCACTAGTTGACCCACAATGCACAATTGATTCGTTTTCGGTTTTTCTAAAATAATCTTCAAATCACAACTTCTTGGTCCCACTGGTTCTTCAACTAATTCTACCTTGTCTTCAACGTCACCACTAGAAACAACAAGTGCACTTGGAGTATCTTCCATCGGGATGCCCTGTCTTTCCTTGTCAAGTCTTTGTGCTTGCTTGTTGAATTGCTGCAGTAATTCGTTTTTGCTGCGTGCTTTCCGCAACCCGGCCAAACCTTTGGTAGGCACGTGAATCAGCGGGTCTACGTGACTGACTGTTTTGAGTTTAAGTTCTGACCAACTTGAATCCTGAGGACCGAGATTAATGGTTGATAACCGTTTGCGAACAGGAGTGTCAAGACGAACACCATAGTCCGTGTCGATCATGAATTGCCAAACCTGAGGTGGTGGACCATTGGAAATTAGCAAATGTTCAATTTCAAATTGTTTTATATTGAATTTGTCGAATTGGTTTGCACTACTCATGAGTAGTTAAAAATAATGTTGTATTTGTCTGTGCTATTCGTTTATCCGCTAGTTCTTTTTCTCATAGCTTTATATCTATTTTGGGTGTCATGTGGGATCCACAGAACATGCAATAACCAACGAGCACGCATAAACATCTGAAGGCTCACTTTATGTGTAACATAAAGTGTCTAAACAATAATGATAAAGTACCGTTCGAAAATTTGATGTGATACTTCGAGAGCAACTGAACGCCGACATTAAATTGAACGTGCAGATCACCAGAATTTAGCCCAGTAGAACAAGTAGATCATTCACTAGCAGTTTTTTCACTACCTTCCTTACACATAACAATTTTGCTTAAAGTGTCCCATCTGTAAATGGGAAACGTCAAGCTGAATCTTTCAGTGTTCTTTCAACTCCAACTGTACCTCAGCAAATATCTACTGCGAAGTGTTGAGCTACAATCTGCAACATAAGACAGGCAACATTCAAGTGCAACTATGGTTGCAATGAGCTCAGATAACCACCGTCTCAATGTTGGGGTGTGGTCGAGCACCACGTCTATTGGGAAAAGCACGTGGAAGGCGATCCACATATGGTATTCATAACTCGGTCATGTTGGGTAGGATAAGGGATCGTTTGGGTGGTCTACTATGCATATTGAAACATGAGCAATGCTGGTACAGGTCGCTTCGATGACAGAGCAGTTTGTACGAGTTGTATGCTCAGATGATTTTGTCCTCGCCAAATTGAACAGAATCGGGATTACCTAGGAAGTAGTTTCAACCAGTGTTCAGTATCCAGGCTAAATCATGAAACAGCTTTGTTTGATCTCATGCTAAAGGCTCCGCAAAAATTACAAACGGCAGAATGACAGCTAGTGTTGGTGGCAAGCACAGAGAAACACCATATCAAATAATGAGCATCTGAAACTATTCTTTTTAGGGTCGGCTATTTACTCTAGGCTCATATGAGGGTAGCTTTTGTCAAGCAGCGAATTTGACCGTTCGAATCCGATTAAATACCAGCTGAGAAACGTGGCTAGTAATGAGGACAAAGGAATTCACAAGGGTTCGTTGGCCGACCTTTGAAATCTATGACGCCAAAACCGCGTACGCAGGTTGTGAATAGGTATCCATTAGGTTGTTCAGATTTCTTGCCAGTAACGATGAATTACTGCGATAATATTAAATGGTACTTGTTCAAAAATACTAAATGACGGACTTGTGACTGTCTGAAATAATAACTCCAATAATGTTTGGTTTTGGCTACTGATGTTGCCATGGCATGTAAACCTGGGATCTTTAGAAATACTGATTATGTACGTATACTGTTCAGCTACGCTTCTCTGTCCAGTGTTTTAAAAACTTCCATGAGTCTAAAAATGACCCTAAAAAAACTCACAAATGAGTAGTAACTCTTAATATATGCAGTTGTAACGCAGGTGGTAGGGGATTTGATTGACTGTCGCCGTATGCATGCACTTGATGAGTGACAAGATAAGTTAAACCGATTGCATATTCTCCGTGAATGATGACGAGTATCCATATTAGTTACTCGGCCTGGTCAACGTTACTTACCTTTGTGTTAAGTGCAGAATGACAGTTGGTATTGTGACCTTGACGTCAAGGTACGCGCCGACCGTCTGGGCCACTGAAGTATGTGCGTGCATGTGTGTGTGCGACGTGCCCTACTGACCAGTCATGTGATCGCTCAGTCATGACTCTTGCCATGCTCATGCTTCCACTTTGCGCCTACCCTTGCGCGTGCTCGTTGCTCGCCCCTAGCCTGCTAGTCACAACGTACAGCCTGCCTCGCTAGCCGCCTCTTTGACCTATTGGATACGATTGCAACCTGACTTATGTATAGCAAGAGGGTACATACTAGCCGTTTGAGGAATTATTTTTTTCTTCCGAGAGTTATCCAACACAATACCCAGGTAATGACATGTGGTAGTATAATACTGCTCTCATTATTTAGCTATGTCTAAACTAAGGCAGTACTCAGCAAACGATTACTCACTAATGATTAACATAATGCTACTCATGATAAGGGGTTCTAAAACAAATTACACTGGTGGATACTTCTGAAAAAAAAAAACTAAATTACGAGACTGATATGGTTTATTGGGCTAGTAAAGGTGAGTTTTGTCCCTAACTTCCATAAATAAAAACAAGAACGCTCTCCTCCAGATGTACGTACCAAGAAATAGGAAGTATCCTCATCCGCATCCGGAGGAGCCCCGTAAACTTCAAGAGCATATTCTCCGGCCGAGGGAAGATATGCCGTGATCACGCACATCGGCACCATTGGACCGCCTGTGGTGCTCTGCGACAAGCCACTCTTGACCGAGCCGACTGTCCCACAGGTTGCCGCGTCCACTGTACGAACCAGTATGCAATCGGTGAGCATAGATGCGTCGTGAAGTAGCGATTTCAAGCGCGCAGTCATTCTGGGCAACTTGACAGCCTAGTAGAATCAAATTTAAGTGAGATACTTGTTGTTCCATGAATAGAAAAAAACTTGAACTAAGTTTACTGAGTTCATAGCAAACAGATAGCACCGATGAGGTAAGCAGATTGTGAACATATTTTGCACTAGATAAGCGTAACTAGCAATGTTATCACTTCAAGCAATCGTTCTTATAGTCACTGAGTAGTTTGAATACCCACGATTGGGGTTGAAAACAGAACATTATTGGAAAATCAATTACAGATGACTAATCAAACTGTAAGTAAGTGGGTAGTTTCTCAATGACATTCAACCAATTATCATGAGGCATGGTGGAAGTCAAAATCTAAACTGTCAGTGATACCGAATCATATACGATAATTTCTCGCTATCGATTCGAACAGAACGAAAGCCAATCGTGGAATACAAGTTTGGGTCGGGCTGGAAGACCACCTAGGTTGATCAGTAATGTTACACAAACTACAGTGCTTTTTCTTGTTGGTTAACAGCCAATAATCGTCGTAAACAAGCTTGTGGATAGCATCCAACACCAGAATTCGGTTCCCTTTCGTCCATTTTTTTAGGGTTTAGTCGGGGAATATTAAAGTGTTGTGGTATTCGCAGTCAGCAAAGTTGAAATTCGGAACACATTGCTTCGAAACAACATGCAATTCGATTTTGAAATCAATTTTTCATGTTGACTTGAGAACATCTCGTTCTGTGGATTGGACATAGCCTTACCAATGTAACTAGCGGCATCGATTAGCAGGCACTTTCTGAGAAGGTGATAACGAATCGAAAGGACGGAGACATTCAAAATCCTTTATAAAAACGACGACAAAAGACAGCTTAATAATTCTGATGTTGTTGCCAGCTACAGGTACAGGTGCCAGTACACCACCATAAAAAGTTGAGCGTGAACGTGAATTGCCGCGGTTACTCAAGTTAGTGTGGTGTTGTTTGTGTGTTTGGCTGATATTTCCATCTTGCAAGCCTAGAATGTTATATTATGTAAGGACTAACACTGCGGCTGACACCTGCAGACGTAAAACGAAATGTTCCGCACAGTAAAACTTCATGGCTTAAGATAATCCCCATATACATTTGACCGATTGCATCTTGTTCTCGGACGATGGCTTTTGTCTTTTGAAAGCCAGTTAACACTGCAGTAGTCACGTTGATATTCGCTAACTAGCAAACCTTTCTGCATGAATTATGTAACAGTCAATCTATAAAAAGGTGCTTTCACACGACACTACTTGACACTAGCTGAATGATATCAGTTTTCCTCCCAACACGTCGCCAGTGGCTGACAGAGGGGGGCATCCGTTTGTCATTCTGAACTGTACATTCTCATTTGTTTGCTGACGCCGCACAACCTGCTTCGTTCTAATGTTATGACTTCCATACAGAGTTACATGTGATTCACCCACTGACTTCAATAGTTCGTATGATAATATCCTGCTATACATATTCAGAGTCTCTGTGACCTAGTTATCAAGCTGTTCCCAGTAAACTTTGGTGTTCATTTCCTGTTATTTTCAGGTTGAGAAGTAAGCCTTAAGGAGCGAGTGCATGAATGTAGTAGGGTCGATTAGATACATACACTGCTGACTTCACTAGCAACAGTTGCAAGCAGCTGAATGTAAAGCGACTTCCATAAAGATAATTCGCCTCCTGCTCATTAATTGCTCTCATGAAAATGATAGAACATTTTAACAATAGGCGGTTATGGTAACAAGAGATGAGGGTAATAACTTTGAATGTTGCGAATCAACAACGTTCTCGATTCAAAGACATGAAGGTCTCACTTGGCTAGTAGGGTTCGACGGATGTTTTTTTGGGTTGGCATGAAAATCTTAATAAACACGGTCAAAGATTACGAGGCAAACATTTGTTATCAGAATGAAGATGGTAGAAGTTGGGAAAAGAAACAGTGAGCTGAGATTCACCGTTAGTATGGGTCTAATGTTTAAGTGAATGTGCAGCAGATTATAGGATTTCGAATCGAATTAAATAACTATCATTCAAGATAAACAATGAGAGATAATCAGTTACTTTGCATACGAAGCACAGATTCTGTATGGTGAATTGTCACTGTTTTCTTGAAGTTCAAAGTGCGCAGAGACTACGGGTGGTACCTTTTACGGAAGATTGCAGTTGTGTTCGCCATATGCCCAGTTTTTACAAGTGTTACAACTGACCGCAATATGAGCGGTCCCGTTTGTGGGATTAATTAGTCACTCAAAAATGTGCGGCTCTCCTTATTTTGTATCCTCCAGTAACTGTATCAGTGTGCGCATCCCGAAATGATTAACCTTCTACGACTGGAAACATCAGCTGCAAGTTGACTCACATACCTGCAGGAAGAGGTATAACGTGGGTGAAACTGTAGCGTCCTTAGTCACGGCGTGTTTTAGAAGTTGTGGAATCAGTGACACTTAACTGGATGAGGTATGATCAATGAAAAAAAATAAACGGTTAACCCAATTTACTTATCTTGGCTGTCCGGTTCATTTTTATATCTTTTACCTTAGTCTACACTCAGTTATGCAGTAGCTCCAATCCTGCCTGAAATTTCCGTTCAACAATTGTCAATCTAAGCCTTTTTTAAACCTCCATCATTCTGACGGTGTACTTTCACGTTGTAACCTTCCACCGCGTTTGAGAACATGCCCATGCTAAATCAATGAACAATTTCCCAACCCTTCTAGCAGTGTGACACCACCAAACCAGTTTGTTTTACATATTTTTGATTTGTCACTAAATACACAAGGTTTATCTTTTTTGCTATGTCCGTCCCTATTAAGTAGTGTACGTCCTTTCTCTTGTGGTAAGTGAAAAGGAACGAGTAAACTGTCGATGTTAGCTCCGTTAGTCCCGTATTCAGGTTCACTCAAAGATCACTGGTTCTAGTCAGTGATCTAAAAGAAGAATTAACGTTTTTTATCAGTCAGCAACTCCTCATGCTCACCGGCAAAGGAACTGACTTCTTTTGTGAATTGATTACAAGGAATTGGACGAAAACGAATTTTGTTTCATGGATTTAAGTAACCAACCTAACCATGAACGGTCAAACCGTGATCTCTTGTTACACAACCAGGACAGAATTGCTTCTTTTGTGAATATTCTTACAGCACTATCGGAAACGGACTGAACCTTTTCATCGTCGAGTTCAGTTTTGGATAAAAATGATGTACCAGTAAGTCTTAAACCATGCCTCACAATCTGTTTTTTGACACTCCCAATTAGTTAACATAAGGTGCTTAATCATGTCCGAAAACTTACTTGATCCACAGTAGCAAACCGAACTTCGAACACTCCACCTGTGCATTTCCTAGCTGCCTCTAAATCGGATGGGACCGTTTGGATTTGCAATTCAGCAGCTTTCTCTGTTGGCCCGTAGTGTGACTGTGAAGTGGGCGGGAAGGGAGGAATGCTAATACTTCCAGGATTCGAAGTGGCATCGGAAATGGAATCGCCGTCAGTTCCTTTGGCTTCAACACGATACTCGCAAATGTCAGTGAATAGCTGCCGGGCAGAAGAAGCAATTTGATGACATCAAAAACCTTCACATCAAGACATGGAATATCAGCTTCATCTCGAAACATTATAGAAACAGTAAGAGACAAAAACTACCCTAGTTTGAAAGAAAACCGATTCTATAACCTCCATATTGAGGGTGATGCAAAAAATAGCCCTGCAAGAATTGACTGTTTAAGCAACTCTTGAATCAATGGTTCTTGTGGGAATATTCGCTTCAAATGGTGACAATTAGTGTAAGCCAGAATTCAGCAAAAGCAAGAGTGAGATTTGAGACAGTTGCGATCAGTTATGGGTGATGTTCAATCTATATGAAAACCGAAACCCTCCATTACTGATCAGTAATCAAAATTTGAGAATGTCAGAAGATGGCAGACATAACGTTAACTTTTGGGACACACGCCTCAACAGGTCAACTGGAAACTGCGGCTGACTAGAGTCCACTGTTTGGCAGCAGTAGTTTATTGAAAACTAGTAGGAGAGGCAAAAACAGGTCACCGAGAGTGATAAGGGATGGTCAGTCAACACCGTTTTTCGTCTTGTGTTTCCAATTCCTTGTCTAGCAGCCAAATTTACATCGAAATTACTGAATATAAGAGATGTTTTGAATAGAGTTAACTACAGTTTCACAATTGTTTTGATCACATTTCGCATGGGACATACACAAAAAATGCCCACAAATTCCTTGTCAGGACATATCTTACCAGTCATGGGATCGGAAGCAGTGGTTCAGACTACTAAATTTCACTCTGCTTAGGCTGAGCCGATCGGTGGATGACAATAGCTTGACGAAAACTGAAAATAACCTGAGTGAACGAAGTTCAACTGCCGAAGCAGTGATGACAGAAAACGGAAAGCGGTAATCGAAATTTTATGACATCTCTTTTTAGTCTAGTGAACCAAGGTCACCGATCTCAATGGTTTTAGCTCACGTTCCGTGAACCATTACATTGCTTAACGTTCTATACTGGATGGTACACTAATAGAATAACGACTCATAAGAAAAGCGCTATACAAGACGATGCTCAGTTAAAACGACAGATTGAAGAAATACCGTACATCTACGAAACAGTTACTGATGACGATTTTGCACCATGACCAGTGTGGTGTGGGGAAGGGGCATCTTGACTCATACGACAAGGATCAAGTTCAGGCGATCTGTCTCAATTTATTCAGTAAACGAACAATTTGCCTGGCACTTCTTGATTCAGAGTTGCGATTAACTAGTACGCATAGTGCCTTATAAAACAGAAAAAATTACACGGGTCAACGAATCCGGAGTCCTGCTTACAGAAAGAAGTAATAGAATTCAAATGTGAATTTACTGTGTTTTAACTCGCTTACTGTCTGCTGATGAATAGTGGGAAAATCGGTTGTTTTCCGTTTGAGTATGACTCCAAAACAATTACAGCTGTCACATTTTCATAAACTATGCAGCCATTTCCATTCGAAACAAACCACTATACCCGAGGTTCGTATGCGTTAGAGCTCGTCATTAGTGCATATACTTGTCATGACTTGAATTTTTGACTTCGGTTTAGTTTTTATGAGGCTGGAAAACTCTAACAAAGGCGAAAATCAAGTGGGCCGACTGGAAAGGCTATCTATTTGTTAGTAAACCTGTGCTAAAGTGTTAAAAATAAATATTTCCCTCTAACTCCTCATGTGCCTAACATGAGTTCTCGTGATGACGATACCTTAACATTACCATCGGCCAAGTGATTCCAAGATAAACTGTGGTATTGGATTAGTTGGATCAATTTATCCCTGATATAATCTTAAAAAAACATCTAACGATTAGTCGGCGCGGTGAAAACGGTTACACATTACTGGGTTCGTTCAAGTATGTGTGTGTAGTTAACGATGTGCACAACCAAAATGTTCAGTACTAGGTCGGTGACATCGCACACTGTGGGTACTCCTATACTGGTTCATTCGGAGGTGATCACTCTGATACATGCCACAGGAATACCTCATTCATGTTACTTACGGTGCATGAGGTGGGGTTTTTGATAAAAACAGGACCTTTGGAATATCTGGAATCAGCTCTCTCACCAGCTCATTAGTTTTTTGTCGATGAGACGATGGTCAGAGCAACCAGACACAAAGTGAACATTTTTGGAAGCAAATACTGTGGTGAACAGTTGGTGGACAGTTTGCGTCAATAGATAAAAACTAGTATTGACTTCAACTATGCGCCAGTACAAAAAATGGAAACTTATAGAACCTTTCCACAATATGAAACACATTTTGATTTTACTGAGAGTGTGCTTTACTCTGGGTCAACCGTCCACTTCTACTCAGATGCTCAATAGCCAACGGATTTAGTCCAGCTGTTCCAGACGGGTTGCCGGTCTTTGTTAAACAAGCGCACAATAAAAAGCAGGGGGAATAAGTTGGTTAAAGTGGCCCGTTTTGTAACATTTGACGGAGTTTAAAGTAAAATCCAAGTGCACAGTTATGCAAAACTTACCGGCTCACCAACCTTCCGTGCATACATTGTCAGTTTGTAGGCCCCGGCTTTCGGGAACCGAAAACTGAAAATGATGAGGGCATCTCGTGCTGAAATTTCATGCATTCCAAATCTGGATAAATTAACCCCCTAAAAGGTCAAATGAAATGAAAACATTTTGGTCAGGCGACAGTTCAATTCATGACATTTGTTGAATAGGCTAGGAAATCATGACCTCATGTGTGACTACTTCCTAATAAAGATATATCAGAGAATATCAGACGTCAGCGATTTAGTGTTTTGAGGATACTGTGTGCTGTGTCGTACAACTGGCAGGGCTAACTGAACATGTGTTAACTGCACTGAGAAGGCAGTCGGGAGTAGGAAATATCTTGACTATAAAACCATGAATGTTATGGTTGTTGAACAAACTCGAAAAGCAAAACCCTAGCGGTCGTAGGCAGATGATGATTTTACAAACCGTTTCATAGACTGCAATAAAAATTACACAGTACAGTGTGAACAAGTTTCGGAGAAGTAGCTACGATGGAAATCAGAAAAATGTTTCATGCAGTCCTCAGAATGGTCTGTTTTTCCACTTGTCACGCTTTCAGCAATCCACCCATTCAAACTGATTTCAGATGCAACGCTGTAAACATTCAATTCTGACCACTGCTCAAAATTCAATCCTACTCACTCAAACTCGTATGCACTGATGATTTTCCATCATTTAATGATGAAGCGTTTGTAGTCTAAATGCCAAGCTGTGTGAACAACCGAGCACCAAAAGCGTTGCCCCAACCTAGTGATTGGCTGT
>LUCH01000034.1:46786-110247 GCA_013368495.1 Paragonimus heterotremus | reverse complement strand
GCAACAATTCCGGACCTTGAAATATTCAAACCATGACAACTGAACTTTAGTTTGATATTTCAGATCGACAAACAAACCAAAGCATACAAAAATAGTGCACAATGACTATCAGAGAAAAACTGCCACTTGTATCTTACCTCAAACATATCAGATTTACCATCCAGTTTCAAATTGAAGGTGAACAACAGGACTTTGACCAGACTGGGTGGGATAGACAGCTTGATAATCAGTTTGTTTTGCACAGGTATCACACCATCTTGATGAGAGAATAAGCCCAGACCGTGAGTGAAGAAGGCTGGTTTCAAAAGAACGCCAGATTGGAATTGCTGTGGAAACAAATAACAGAGATTTACATCGGATTGGGGAAGCATAAGAGGGTGAATAGAAAAGTGACAACTAGATCACGCTCATCATCGTATAATTTGAAAAAAAGTTATTTTTGCGTAATTATCGATCATACGGGAAAAAAATGAAACTACTAACATGAGCTGACGTGTACGAATACTTCGCAACTGTAAGTATTATAAAAAAAATCTGAAATATTTTAGGTGAAATCCTACGGATACAAAGGAGCTTATAATGTTCAACGTTCTCGCCATCATAGCACAGAAAAGCCAGTATTTCAGTACCACAGCTTCACGACCAACTATAAGTTTTTCAGATTATAACTAAGACTATTAACCTCAAGAGGATGCCATGGCAAAGTCTGTGTTAAAGATTGCATCTAGCTTGAATAAACCCCTGCCTTACACAATACCGTTAACTGGTTCACACATGACACACTCAAGACGAGTAGTAGCTGATTGTCAGACAGTAGACATGGTCGCTGGTCGTTTGATCAATCAAAGTTAGTTTCGTGTTTACAAAACAAGGAAAGTCACGTCCATTCGCCTTGCTATTCTATCGAATGGTACGGTAATAAACTTTTACATTTTCTAGGCAACATGATGTGGGAAATGTTTGTTTCGATTTACCGAACAGCATAATCGTGTTATAGTTGAAAAATGGGTTGAACTTGACGTACTCCACAGACTGAAGACTGTTGTCAGGCCTACCAGTTTAACATGTTAATGATTGAACGAAACATGTACTGACGCGTCTAGAGACGATGAATAGGTTTCAGCAAGGTTTAGCCAGATTGATAGGAATCGTCTACTAGGTTGGGTTATCATAATTATCCACACAGCTGGGCCGAGATGGATTCAGCCGGAAGGGTGAGCCACAGTCAGCGGCAGGTTGACTTATGTTAGTGAATTTTCATTATTGTTTATTTGTGCAATTAATCTGGATCTGACACCTAGCTTTATTGTGTTTGTGTACTTTTGACGAGGTTATTTAGAGACAACAGTTACACCGTTGTTCAAGTGGGTTTTCTGGAATGATCCGTATCGTATAGCTGATTCATTGTAGAATCGTGATGGACTCACAAAATCGTCAGTCACTGCCTTAGTCCATCGGATCCCGCATTGAAGAGGTGCAGCAGAAACAAGGAGGTCCAAAGGACTCCAGCCGAAACTGCTGAACATCCGAAATAATTCAAGTTAAACAAAAGTGATATGTAAATACTAATGTCCCAGCAACAGTAGAAATTCGAGGTCTCTAATGTTCTTCCTCTACGTTGACACATCACTAAATCGATTCGTGTGAATCAGCTTGAGACAAAGTTACAACCATGTTCACTCGGCCCCTTCTTTGTCTAAAAGATCGAAACACAGTCACACAGGAAAATATGGATAAATACACTCTGCTGCTTTGCACAGCAACAGACTTCATCGGTTAGTTCTTAAGTAGAGCCACTGGGACATTTGAGGAGTCTTGCTGAGTTATAAACACTAGTCACATTGCGGTTGGCCGATGAATGTAATCACAGTGTGGTGGCTTGCACTTTTGGCCCATACGTGAAATGTTTAATCAGACCGCAACTTGACTGTATTTATGAGTGATCCAGAAAAGAAACAAATTGATCGCTCCTGTTTGGTTTGGGAATAGTCAACGCATAACTTGCATTACTCACCAATTGTATGCATACAAATCTATCGTTAGTAAGGTTCCAAAATGATTGAATGAATCACTCCTATATGTCGATCAGAAGTTTTGTCGGCGGTGTTTCGTTTTCAAAATTATAATCTTGGTACTTTTCGTTAACTTAGCAAACAAACCGATGTCGGACACTGCTAAGGTCAAACAACGTTTCATAGGTCCTACAGCAAACCATGGTAGTCTGACGGGTGAAACTTGCCTCGCTTCACATTGGTGTGTTGTTGATTTTGTCCTTCACGCTTTGCTACCATCCGATTGGCCAGCTGCTCAGTACCAGCTACAATATTCGATTATTTTGAGGTGCCATGTTACTTTAAACTCTGTACTCAGTTTGTCTGTACTGGGCTTTATTTGTATTCGGTGGGGTTACAGGTTTGGACCAAGTATACACGGCTGGCAACTGAAATTTTTGTGCTGTCTTTGCACGACAAAGCAGATATAAAGAACTCAGTGTTCACTTAATAAATCTGTGATAGTTCTGATTGTCCCTTATATAAACTACCATCTATCAAAGTGAGCACAAATCACTGACTTAATGAGCTTGAAATGGAGGTTTGTTTCTAAGTCACTACTACAAAGCAACTCCCCGATCTTAGTTAGAAGTCTCTGTTATGACAGTTCTATAATTCCTTCATACCTAGTAATGCTTAGTTAAAAAAAGCCAAGCAAAAACACGGATTCATTTCTGCATAACGTCTGCATACCTTCGATTGCTTTCTATACTGATGTTTTTCAGCTTGCATCGAAGATCTTTCACGTTTCACAATGAATCGGGATACTGGTTTGGAATAAACTCCTGTCTGAACACGTAGGTGATCCGTTCTACTGTTTATTGTCAGATTTTTAGTGACCTTAAACGGTCCAACTGATAGAGGTTTGGGTTCAATGAAGTATATGTTTCGGTATAAGTACCATCTTCAACGTTCTGTTTGAAGTTTTCATTATCCAACTACTCAGTGAAAACTAGTTAATTCGATCAAAAGTCAAAAACACCCTCATCTAATCAGATAAATTCGACTGCTACTCATAGTATGAGCAAAAAAGGAGTTTCACCCTGCGCGGACATGCAGATTTCAGTTCAAGTACCGGATAAACTGACCGTCAAATTTAATTTCAACAACTGTTTGATGGTTTTATGAACCAGAATCAAATCATAAAAACCGGTCGCATAAATCGATTCCTGAATATCACCGCTTCCTGCTCTTTTTTCTTCGGTTAGAAAACCGAACAGGACTACAAACTTTTACCACAGAGTCTACTGATGCCATCCGCCTATCTATACGGCCGGGGAGGGGTGAACGGCATACGAACCAGTCAGTAGACCAGAATGTATCACAGACAGTAAGCAAACAAAACGATGACAGTCTGGTTTGGGACGCATGTGGCCTACCAGTAATCTGCGCCCACAACATCGACACAGAGGGTGTGTGAACACGCACTGATATTAAATACTCGAATCAGGGGAAACACACGACTACACAGGGTGGGAGTTGTGAATGGTAGAACGACTGATGAAGACAGGGTGTACTAGTGGAATTGGGTGTGGTTGTCTCTGTGTTGAACAGACTGATCTATTTTTTGTATATACATAAAACATGTGGACCGGTTTGAATGACCTTGAGCTCAAATCTGAAAAATTACTGGTCATGGTAGAACCCGTTTGAGAAAACCAAGAAGGTAAGCACCTGTGAGAAGGAAATAGATCTGACCGGTCTTCAAATTGTAGTCAACGTAAGTTTCCATAAGTCGTCGGAAAAATCATCAAACAAAAGCTTATTTTGTTTGTTATGCTGTGTAAACAATAAATCTGTCTTAACAAAGTTGTGTGTGAGATCAGTGTGCAGTTTTGAGCGATTGTTCTGATTACCGGATCTCTATAAATCGCTTGTCAGTCTTTCTTACTGATAACTGTGTGGACATATTGAGAAGATTAAGTTTTCATTTTTGTCATTCTGTCATCTTGGAACTGAACATCGAAAACTGCAAACGTAGTGATAACAACAATGCTGTAGAAATCTGTTCCTAATCCATTGCACAAAGGATACAATCTGGCTTATTGGACAACCAAACGAATCATAGCGCCAGTTAGGAAGACCATCATATTGTTGCTCATTTTACGTAGGGACATCATACGACATGTTTGTTGTATAAGTTGATTCACAGTTTTGTTTGTTGGTAGCAACTTTCCTCAACTAGGTCAGATATATTGTTTCAAACTAGAATAGTTCGTTGACAATGTACTAACTTATGTGTATTTACATAAAAATTTCTCAGCTGCCAAATCATTGTGTGATTTTAAAGACACCGATCCACCTAATTATCTGCAGTCAGTATTTTCGAGAACCTAAATTCCAGAAGGCTCTGAAAGCTTACAATTATCGAATGCATTTGCGTATCCAAAAACCGATCACAGGGACGTTGAAAATATCTTAATCCTGCACAAAGCTTTTACACTTTGCAGATTTTACATGAAATTTTGTTATGATTGGGTTACACGTTTTGTATCAAATTGGATCACGAAAATACCGATCCATCTCCAATAGAACGCTTGCATTTACTACCGTATGAGAAGTTTGTCATAGTTTAGAAGTAACTCATATGTTGTTGCATCAGTTGAATTTAAGTACACCTACTCTAGCTTCCGTCTTGTTGAACTCAATAGCTGGTGCTCTTCCTTGACCTCAGGCTTATGACAAGACGGTGTGCTACTAGACAGTACGACCTACTATATAAACTGAACTGGATTTGATCAGCGTGATCGATTGGAGCTGCTGTTGAATGTATGACAACAAAAAAACCTCCGGTCACCCATCAAGTTGATTGGGTAAACAAAAAACAGTGTACTTGATGAGTGACTGTTGCAAAAGCAAAATTCTATCCGGCTACCTCTCCCTGCTGCAAGAGAGTATGGACCACACAACCAAGAAGGTAATTTGTAGCAGGCTACTCAAAATATATCACTGAGCAGTATAACTTGTTAACTACTTTTCTGATTTACAAAATATAGTGGTTATTTTTCTGTCTCTTCTGTAGATGATAGTCGAATCTTCAGCGTGTTCGTTAGATTCCCCTGGGGGAGTATTGTTCTTCAGTGACAACAACTGAGGGCCATAAGAAAGTAATCATAACTTACGGATGAACTCTTGTCATATTTTTTTCAATTCGACTGTAACCAGTTTGCAACCGGCGTGATTTACTTAATTGGTCTTTTTAATTGTCTATATTGCTTTATCAAAAATAATGTAACAACAGGTGTAAGGCCATCTCCATTACAGGTATTGTTGGTAATCAGCCTACTGATTGGTGAGCAAAATTAGTGCCCCAAACCAAAGTATTTCCAGTGTCTTTACATTATGTTTCAAACTTGACTTGCTACAAATCATTTTGTGTCTCAAGTGTGACTGTACCACCGGATACTGAAACAAAAGAAACTAACTATCGGGAAAAAATAGGTTGATTTTGAGTTCTACGGAATAGATCGTCAACGTGTATGTCAAACTACTGGGGATACGTGATCATTTGGTTAACAGATTTGGCTGTACAGCTTAGAATGGTTGAAATGCCTACTCCGTAAGTCAATAGAGTTTATGTTGCTTCATCAGTTAACTGAGTCTACAGGGCGGTCGAGTAGTGAAAGCTTCAACTAGTTCGTTGAATAAAGTGTGAGGATATGACTTGTTCGATTAGGGTTCTCAAGATCACTTAAATCGCTCGTTAGAAACGTTATACGAGATGACAACAAGCACCAAGTAATGGTGTCTTCGCAATTTCGATATGTGCTGGGTCTTTAAGTTAAAGTTTTTATAGATTCTTCCGGTTTGATGCCTTTTTTATCCAGCTGGTTCACTTTTCTGTTGGTTTGAACGATAACACCGACCGACTGAGGTATCTACTGGTCACAATTATGGCCGTTACGAATGAAGACTGCATGACAGAAATATTCAACCGTCTCGACATTGAAAGACGATGCGTTTTACCCAGAATAGTAGAAGCACATAAGGTCAGGGCGACATCACAATACTACTTGATAATCTGGTCTGTCAATTATTCTGTCTCAGCAGGATAATGTTGGTAGAGAAGGTCATTAATACTGGCTTAAAAATTATTCAGAGGCAGCTGGTTATTACGATTTTTTAATTAGAAATAAAACATCAGCCGGAAACAAAGAAAAACACCGTAATCCCCTGATCAAGTTTGGTTAGCCAATAAAATAGTAACCGAGGAAACAGGTGGAAGTGTAGAACTTAGATATAACAAATAATACATGCAATATGATTAAGTTATCTAGCAAACAATCGTCAGAGAAAAACGAAATACTTATTTCAGAGGTCGGATTCCGTTGGCACAGTCTAAATCGGCTTCAGACATGCCGCCAAACGATATCAATCAATGCGACCACTATTCTGATTGACTGATTCAATCTGGTTCTGACTGAATAATGATCACGAATGATCAGAACATTCTAGAGGTCACATTTGAACAAGGAATGGTCTAAAAGACGATAGAATCAATTCAGTCGCACTTGTCTTTAATGGGATTTGGATTTTAGACCCAACTTAACTCGGATGGATACCATGTACAATCAGCGCTGAACTGATTAGAAAAAGTAGGCTACCACCGATCAATTTCATAAGTTAGAACATAGAAGTCTGAAGAAATTACTTAATCTCAAACAGTTTGTCTGGAAACCAATTCACTGAAGTATCATTTTTAATAATCGAAGTTTTGATACCGCCCGGACATTCCAACATTTGAGCGGAGTAAGAACAAGCACAGCGCACAGGTTTTGTCTGATTACTAGAGAATACTGAACTATCCAGACTACTAACTCAGTTGCGCAAAACGTTTATCACAATCCTCCAATCAACAGCAAGTACGCACAGACTTGGTACTATTAAGCCGAATAATAACTGACCCACAGTCATCACCATCCCTGTCTAGACACACATTTACAGCAACGATTTGGTCTTCTTGTTGAATATATTCTACCAGCTATGAGTGTAACGATGAGAGCCACAGAAGTTTGTAATTTAAAATATTTGTCTAAAAATTATCATTATACGAGAAATACGGGTCAATTTCTTTTGAACAGCTAACCGGAAACGTGTCTCAAGTTTGTTAGGAATTTTCCCAACACCAGTTGTGTGTACAGTCGATCGTCTCCAACTTCCACGAAATGACTGGCTATAATTGAAGTGGTGAACTTATATGTGGCATCATTGAGAAAACGGTTTGGGTTTTGATAAGACATACATTTTCGAAGTAATTAACAGCTATGTCGGAAATTCACTGGTGAATAGAAATGGACCGGGATATTTGTCACCATTCAGTTCGCACGGATCAGACATGCGTGTAAAAGAAGATTACGCTCGCTCTAAACCTATTACATTTTCGCGAAATTGCCATATCCATATACTCCCTCGCTCGGATTGCACACGTCAGTTTGATAATTGTTTGCTTATCGGTAAACCTGGTTCACGTGACTCTCAACCGTTAACCGCCATTCATTCAGTGAATGCGTTTTACTCCGCCACACAAGGGATTTTCTTCGGTTCATTGAATTCAACGTCGTTCCGTCGAAATTGACATATGGATAGCTAGACAACGACCTGACCGACAGACTGATAAGTTAGTTTACCTCATGAAAGTGAGCTGAGCGGTTTTGTTTAGAGGTTATATGGTAACAAATTCAATTATGGGACGAATATCACCACAATACAAAATGTTGGCGCTTTAACCAACTGCTCTGGATGGTGTCTAGGCAAAATAGGTGGTAATTTCACGGTGCCCTGAAACATCAGATGAAACCCTGCTTGAATATATTTGTAATCACCGAACTCTTCTCACACGGAACCTAGTTACAGTAATCCTTATCGAATGTCCACAAGAACTAGAGCACCGGAGACCGATTCCAGTCAGTAAGTAGCGTCTTTATGAATATCGTACTACACAGAACGACATAGTAGGCAGCTTGTCACTGGCATGTAGAAAATATTCGATATGTCCATTTTCAACAAAGGGTAGATTAACTTGATATTAATAAACGACAATGAAGCATTGTCTACTTTTTGAAAATTTTAAAAATCGATCTCTTGTTTATTTTTCAATTCTACAAGGTGCAAGGCGTGGAATGATAATCCACGAAAAGCCATTAAGAACATGCTGTTCACACAGTAATTCCAAAACCGGAAGAATTATCGCACTCTAGAACTGGTTACCTACATGATTACTATTAACAGGCGGCGTGTCGAAAGACACTGTTTGGTCCCCGCTGGTTAAACGATACTAGCTGTATCTGTTCATTTCTGTTCGTATTCAACAGCCCGGTTATCAGTGCTTAAACAACATAAACAAAAAATTTCATGAACTGTGATTTGGGTGGTTCACCTTTAACAGGAAAATTCTCATTGAATAAGCAAAATGCATTCGATTGTTGTAACATACATCACGTATCGCATTGTACTTCAATTTCTTGCACTTCAGCCCTGTTTATTCTTTAGAAACTACAATGATTTGACAGCGTGTCAGCTAATGTTGCGGGTCATCGTCCACAATCTGCTGCTTGCAAGAAAGCATGTACCAGCCAAGTGATACAAGAAAACAGTGATTTGTCTTCGTCTTCTAAGATGACATCACCAGATCGATCTTACTCAACCCTTCACAAATATTTAGGCAACAGATTACCCTTCATTATTGTGTTATGTTGAAGCAGCTGAGCTGAGGTGTTGGTGTTCGGAAATCTTTCGGCGATAACTTACAAATATTCACTTTTTCCTTGGTCTATTAAATGGAATGTAAAGAGTTTGACAGAATAATCTTCAGGCGTAAACTGCGCGATGTTTATGGGATTAACATTTCATAAATTCTGAACACAATAACATACAGACGGTCCAGGAGTGTAAACACAGCACAGGATAGATAAGATTTTGTCAACTGTGCACGCATATTTTAGGCTACCAAAGAAAATGAACAGTCGGGACAAATTATTTCGGAACATACGGAGACGGATCAGTACGTTTGATTGATAATGAGTTAACAAATTGCAGGACGCCTCTGTTTACAGTACAGAACAGAGAATAGAATGTATTGGTAACTTTCCTCATATGGCTCGCCTCGAGCATGTGGCCAGCGATTGGAAGGAATAAATTTCGGCCATATGAGGCATTGGGTTCAGCCAGATTGACTAGTTGAGTTGGAATCCACTTCAGAAAGTGTACACTGATCTGAATACCCTAAGTTCAATCCGTCCTCTTTGTGTAGAGCTCCTCGCAATCACATGGAAACGTGTGATTTACTGGACATGTGACTTGAGCGGTCTGTTCGGTAACACACGTAGTTGCATTGTTTACCGTTCCAGATGACGGTAAAAGCGAACTGAGTTCATGGAATAAGGATCTTCGGTTCTTACACCAGTAGTTCAACAAACACATTGCCCACAAATGGAATCTTTAGGAATGCTTTCCTTTTAAGTGTTATTATTAAACGTACATCCTCGTGATTGTGCTCATTATTTTCCCTCCTGATATTCGGTAGAGTTGCCATGTTCTTCTAAAACTAGTGAGAAGAAAGTCATTTTCTTCTTCTAACGTATGATTGCTGCTCATTCTTAGTGTTCCCAAAAACAAAGTACCCAACGGACCATATTTTTGATCTGTCGGACAAAAATTATGGCACCGAATTCAATGATCAGCCACTGTTGACTGATAAGTAGTTTGACAGATGTGGTACTTTAAAAAAGACGGAATTACAGAAAATCTGAGCTACAAAAACAACATGTCCAGAATGGCTACGCAATCCAGCTGCCTTTTTTTCGATTTGATTACGTGTTTGTAAAAACGGTAGTTGGTTCCATTGTGCCTTTTCTACTGCGTCTTTTATGTTTCGGTTTAGAGTGGTAAGCAGTTATGTTGACTTTTTCGACCTACCGTTCCCTAGAAGCCATGAAAAGCCTGCTAGAACACAGCTCAACAAACTACGGAATGCGATTCTCTCATTTTGTTGATAACAACGTCTTTGTCTGCTTTTCTGGTTCCCTATAGTCTAGTAACACGCATGTTTGTTGAGTGCACATAATGTTGACCCGGAAAACGTGGTGTGGTTTGAGTCCACGAACGACTAATTCAAAATGCTCTTAACATAGTCATCTTAATCAGCCTGAGTGACAAGCGGTAGAAACTCTGAACATGGTCGCGGACTTCCATCAAGTGTTTGTCGGCTATTTACAAACCGCGTTTAAGTACAGGTGAGAAATTTAGCAGAACAGTAAACAGAATTACGTTGTGGTAAGTTGTTATGTCAAAAAATATTTATATTTATTTAAGGTAAAGCTACGAATCCACAGAAGATAAAATTTGAAACACTGAGTTCCCTTTAGCCACTTCATCAGAACAGAAAGAAGACGTTGCGATGTGTCAACATTTCATTTACTCTCATCAGTCGCAAACGTAAAACATGCAAGTTATATACATCATACAGATAAGGATGGACAGGGATTAGACACGCATACAAGCTCATCAAGTATTATGTAATCACGACCATGGCAACCCGATGGGTTGCCTCAACCACTTTTGTGCACACGACGTCGGCTGGTAAATTCGGGTGAGCATCGCTTCACAGAAACCTAACAACTTCGGGTTTCGATTGCACAACAATATCTTCAGTGAGTTCAGTGGGTCAACGTGGTGACCTGTCGTCATGAGATGTTTAGCAATTGATGGGGTTGGATTTCGAGCCGTCACTGCACCAAGTTGACAGTGATGCGTCATCTGTTGTTTCAACCACTTCGGGATGTGTTCGGCGACTCGCTATGATAGCTGTCGATCTGTTCTGCTTATGTAAACGTCACTGCAACCGCAAGTGAACTGGTACACAACATGGGACACAGAACAACTGGACAAACTACTTTCGCGATTGCGGAGAACTAGTCGTCTGGTGGTTTGAAATAAGCGCAACTGCGCAGCCGCATATGTTCACGTCAAAGCAAACAGTAATTTGTGCTTTATATCGTTGGCTAGATGGTCACCCTTGAATGGCAAGAATAAGAAAACATCCTTCTTTTGAGCCGTTGTGTGCACAAAAGTGCACAGAATATGTTGTGTGCACAAAAGTGGTTGAGACAACCTATCGGGTTGCCATGGTCGTGATTACATAATAATTGGTGTGCTTGTAGGCGTGTCTAGTTCCCTGTTTGTCTTTATTTGTATGATATACATAACTGGCATATTTCACGTTTGCGACTGATGAGAGTAAATGAAATGTTAACATATCGCATCATATGTCTTCTTTCTGCTCTGAAGAGGAAGATAAAATATTATAAAATTTTATAAAGTCTTATAAAGTGAGCAATATGTGCATAATCGTCAAAATTTGTCGGAAGTACACGACCAGTTTTGTGGTTGTGACCACTAATCGGGTATGCATATCCGGTGAATTTTGACCACACATCCTATCACGAAAACAGCAAATGATTTAAGACTGTTAATTCTAACTTACTTGTGAGTCAGTTTTGCCATTCATCCCAAACTGTGGAATCCGTAGACCAGTGCTGGTGTTAAGACCACTAACTGGAATTTTGTGGAAACTCAGCCTGCCTCAAGCTTCCAGATGGTAGTAGAATTTTATAATGTATGGCAAGGTAATTAGCATAAATCTAGGAGTGTCTAGAAGCTTGAAGTAGACTGAGATTTTGCACTGTTCCAGTTAGTGCTTCTACGATTTAAGGACTTCACTGAGTCTGGAAGAAATGGCAAACTTGACTCGTAACTGAGCCATTACATTTTGATATGTGGACTCTTCGTGTAAAAAAATATTTTGCGTTGTCATCAAGTTTGTTGTAACCCATGGCGCTGGGATGATCTGATGAAAGTTTAGTGAAAAAAACTATGAAGATTTACTTGTGACGGATGTCTATTAGTGACATAAACAGCAGTGGATATGAGTGATGCTTGATCAATCGAAAACCATAGAATGATTCCTCAAACAAACCTTACCAGTGATCTAAAATTTCACAAACTGATTGAATGAAAAATAACACCAATCTCAATAACCGTAAACACACAAACAGCCAATAAAATTGCGATTCTGAACTGTCGACTTTGTTCATTATAAATTGGGCTTAGTTTGAGAGGGAATAAGTTTTTAGTGAAGCATAGTATTTTTTCAGAATTCCACTGAAAGTACATTGTGATGAGATTAAATTCGAACCTGAAGAGTTGTCTGTGAAAAACGATACGTTTTTATCCTTCATTGAGGGTGATGGTATGATACAATAGGATACGGTCATTCTATTCACGGGTTTATTTGATTACACGCTGTGCAAGGGATCGAATCAGCAATTTCTGTTTAAAACGTCGTAGAGTCCACAATAGCAAACTTGTTAAATTTCTTAACAAATTGCATGGCGATCATTTTATCGGGTAATTTAGAATCTAGGTATAAGTCAGACTTGTAAATACGGGAACGTAAATCATGACCTAATACTTGAAAAACGTAAGCGTTATTTTACAGTAAGCAATTGCAGTTCAGCCAGTAATTCGTAGCTAAAGCCTGAACTTTTTCTGTCAGTCACATAAAATTGGCCAGATTTAGCAACAGCTTGCCTAGCACAAAAAACCTCCGTGTAACTGCCTATACAGTGGATTTTGCTTTGTCGGATAAATTCCACGATGTATTAGTAATTCTTCACAATTGAATAATTTTCTGGGACATTCCTTTTGATTAAAAGTCTAGCAACTGTGCCTTCTGCGAACTGTTCTGATCCCTATTTTGTGTTAACGTTTTTCAAGCTTCAGCGGACGTTTTAGTTAGGAGCACCGTGGATCAATAACAATTATGCCGGATAGCAAGGTGTATGGCCTAATATACCTTCGTTACTCATTGGCCTTCAGTTTTTGAGCTTCTCTGTAAACCAGGCAAGTGACAGAAACCCTAACATACTGTTACTAACTTCTAGTCTGATAATAAATCTGATGGGGACATTAGTAGTGTCCAAAATAAAATATTTACAAAAATTGTACGGTCACTAACCTGAACGCAAGCAATGATGGCTAGCATGGTGGCACATGTTTTTATATAATATAGTTGAAATATCATGTTACTTGTAAGTAATTTACATGTGTTTATGGCTTTCTGATTCAGAAGCACTTACAAGCTGTTTCCTTCTGAACAGACTAGTTGGACTGCAATTTTATTCTTACAAAATGGCTATCCAGAAGGTTTTGTAGACAAGACTGTGCAACGTCGCAGTAAACAGGATAAGATGACGTGAGCGGAAAAGAAGGCAGTATTCATCTCATTACCACTGCCGTAACAATCACTAGAAGACTTAACATTGTTATCAACAGAACATTCACGTATCTGTTTGAACTCTGTTCCAGCCTTATGTTTACGGTTAAAGGATAAAGTGCTCGTTTCTACAGCTTCTTTTTGTGTATACTCAGTTACTTCTTCATGTGGAATTAGTTACATGGGTCGCACGACCAGGTGCCAACCTGGATGTATCCGTGAGCATCGTCTAGCCTGGATTAGCAGCGGAGCCACCAAGACAATTACTAACGTAATTATTGCACACCTCGTTGATATGCATCTTTCTGTCAAACTGGACTCCTCTTTTCGTCCGATTTACCAAGTCAACGGTGGTCAATTGCCAGCCGTCAGATGTCGAATTTCGCCCATAGCTGGGGCGATTGGAATTCGATTGAAAAATCCACCCTTATGCGCAAAATCGTTTTGTTCAAGGGTTGAGGATGCCATAGCCAACCACCAACTCCACGACCGGTCAAAGTGCCATGGTTCAAGTGGGGTCATGATTGTGCGGAAGTCTTACGAAAACGTTATCTGCGTGTGTGTCTGTGACTTGCCTGACGTCACTTGAACATTCTACTTATTTTCGTTCGTTTCCCTCTGACAACTCTGTTTCATATAAATTGTTATGTAATTAGCCTGATGATGAATAACCGAAAACGAGCTTGTTCGCTACATCATTTTTGGAATTTCTTCTCGTCAATTTTCCTTTCCTGAAGAACCACTTTCTATGTCAAGAAATCGAGTAGAGCTGTAAGATCTGCAAAAAATCAATAACCATAAAAGTTATGAAAAAGCTACATCAAAAAGCTGTAAAACCATTTCATTTTCTGTAAATTCCGAGGTTATTCAGTTTGTTCTCTGCAAGCGGTAGAGTCATTCGCAAAAAATTCTGAGTTAGCGTTTTTAATAAAACCCCTGTATGTTTAATATTTTTTTTTATCATACTTTGAATAAAGAAAGATTCCGGAGTACAGAAAGTGAAATTCAACTTAATCTTGGTGATGAGCTCTATAGATTTTCTCATCTGGTGCCGGTGACTTTAATGTTTATGGCATTGTTCCAACTACCGTATTGCCAGAGTTTGGAATTAAACTTTCTGTTTGCCTAACTTGACATAATACTGAGCACGGATTTTCCATCTCTTCCCCTAAACAAGTTTTGTCTGCTTTATTCGTCAAGTCGACTCCTTGATTTCACACCGCTCATATAGATGTAACCATGGCAACGTGTGCTGTATATGGTCGTCTGATATTTGTAACAAAAGCAGTCTCTGTATCAGTCAATCCGTCAATTTGCATTGTTGCTTCTCCCTATCTATATATGATTCTAACAAAGGACAGTAAGGCATTTTTTGAGGTTACTGACAGACAATACGAAACTAATATTCCGAAGCAACTTTTTCTGTAACTGTTACGATAGTAAGTTATAGACAACGGTATCTATCAAACCTTCATTTAGAAATCCCACTGAGACAAAACTATCTTTAACAACTCAAAACTGTTGAGTTTGCCACTATACCATCCTGTTATTCTGCCTTTTTGAATTAACGGCAGTATTATCTATATTCTTCTTTCCAATTATGGTGCTTATTAGTTAAGGCCATACAATTATGGTGCGTGATGAAAGCAATTGGTCCGTAATCAGCCATAACCTCCTAAACTTAACACACGAACAGTTCCCAGGCTACTAAATACTTTTATCCAAATTGGTAGTTCTTTCCTGTCTTCTATCTAGCCACAATTTTAGCAAATCATTTAGGGAATTTCTGTTTTTTTTTGATCGACTAAAGGCATAACAACTTGAGTTTTTGCTGAGTGGTTTGTGTATCTTGTATGGTACCGTTGTGTTTTCAGCCACTGTGACTCGTGTTTTGGTTAGTGACGTTGTTGAATATGTGCTGTTTTTGTTAGGTATCAAATTCGTCGTTCGCTGGCAGGAACAAGAAACTGTTTAATTTGACCTAAGATGACGTCGGGGTCATCAGTGGTTTGATTTGTGTGCATGCAGTGTATCGTGTTTTGGTAACCTGAAGTAAGCGTCCACATAGGCTTGAGGTTTGCTCATGAACTGACCAACTGTGTGACCAGGGGAGGAGTCGTGACGAATATCTTTTCTACAGATGACACTGCTCTCCTTTAAATTGAAAGCAGATTATTTTGCCTTTTTTCTGACATCTTACCTTCAATTCACAAATACAGTACTTTGATCAAAAAGCTCCGAATTAACCAGTTTCTCGAATTCTGTTGGAATATGCTTCAGATCGGTTGAGGATTCATAATTTCAGAATAACTTGTGAACAATCAGTAATTTGATCTATTGGTGACGTTTTTCTTCTGAAACGGAAGCTTTTTCAGACTATGTTGCTCACAGGATGATATGAAAATTCTCAAATTCTGTTTCCATTTGAAGGCAAAACGTTTGGCTTACTCACAGTAATAACTAACACATTGATTCGTGAGTGCTCAAACTAATGATCACCCGATATCGACGAACAATTCTCTAAGCTGTTTTCACCGTTTCCTTGCCAAAGACGTTTGCTTGAGTGTTCGGTTGTTTGCCGAACACTTAAACCATCATCCCAAGCTGTAGAATCTATCATCGTTTTCAACAGTCACATAGTTCTTCCTGGTTTAGACCAAAGCAATTGGAATTACCGACAGGTTGAGTTCAATTCAGCTATATATACCAATAGCTCTGGACCGTAGTTATTAGGATATCACCGCTCGGTCTTTTGGTAATCCGGGCATCCACTCACAGGATGGATGACAGAACCAGGGAGACACCAAAACCAGACAAAAACTTAAGAACCCGACAATATTTCGCATGTAAACAGGCAGTTGGTAGCGACTCGTTGCTATGTATACTTGTGTCGCCAAGCAATAAGGCAGATGACTGTCATGTTCTGTTTTAACCCACAATACTCCACGACGTTGTCCAGAAAAGTGGGTGGAGGCTTCACACCTCGTGACCGCACTGACGTTTAGCTGCTTCGCACATCCTTTACCCACGTGGAATAAATTTAGATGTGGCAGACCCTTTGTTAAAATTGTGATATACTTGGTCTCAACAGTTTAGACAACGGTTTTGACTATTCGAAATTTGGACCTTCTAAAATGTACGTCGGGGGATTGTGGAGTCAGTCTATTTGATGATGATGTATGCAATCTTCGTGTTAAAAAATCTGGCCCTCACTCCACAAAGTAAGATGCAGTGCACAAGATCATTGTAAGCCCACGACTGGACGTTTATATAATAAATTGATGACATGCGCTTGGTGATTTCTCGTATGTCTTCGTTATCGTCAGCAACATAACCTATGCCGTGATATTAACCAAGTAGCTGAACTAACCAGCAATCTCAAAGTAGCACTGAAATCAACTTGACCCTGCTGGAACGCTTATATGCTCAAGGAGTTCACCCATCATAACTCATTCCCAATATCAAAACAGCTTATAGGTTTTCTACAAACAAACCAATTAAAACATTATAATCGACTCATTCAGTGTCGGACAGCCTACTGATCAGCAAATCTCCATTCGAATGTCTTCGAGGCTTCCGGGTACCCTTTCCTGAACAATGTTCAATAATTAGATGAAGGGAACATGAGAACCATAACAACCATAACACAACACACTCAGAGCAGGTTGCACACCAAATTGTACAGTAAGGTGTTAGTAAAATATATGTAAGTTTAAACGAAATGATCTATTTTACTAGAACATTCTATATCAGAAAGGTAGCAAGGGCGAGCAAATGAGTTAATGACAACATTTACGTCCAGTTCTATTTTAAACATTGGCTAGGAATCAAGGATGGCCACCGTTAATCGTGAGATGAAAATATGATCGTGGAATCCGAGAACAGTTAGTTTACCGCAGGTAACCTTAAATCCGTTTTTGAGAAGTGGTCAACTTATGTAAGTCATGTCGTGGAAGCGATAACGACTGTGCAACTGTCTTCGTGGGTCTTCTACGATGCCCTGACGCCCTACTAAAGACACAAGTAACAGTTGACTGTCTTCAGTTACGATATATCTGCCGAGTCGTTTATGTGGACAAAAATGTAGCTGACGCAGACGACTGACTATCATCACTATATGTGCAAATGCGAACCCATCAATTAACAAGGACTTCAAACTAGACAACTGGTCACTAGTGTATAATCATTCACCTCGAACAAAATTTACGACCAAGACTCACTTGCAATGACAAAGGTGGATCTAACAGTTGCCATTCTGGTTCGAACGGAAAATGAGAATGAATGAAGATGGCCGGATCAGCATTGAAATAGAACATGTCCGTTTCATATTCCATGCGGCCGAATTGGGCAATTTGTGACAGGCGCGCGTTTGCACTCATAGCCAAACGTTCTGCAGCCCACATTGAGTCAAACAGAGCCCATTTACCATCTATGTAGGCTGCACTCCATGCATGCTGAATACGACCAATGGCGGAATTATCACCTGGTTCCGGTGGCATCGGTTGGTCGGTCAGTTTCATGCCCACAGTATAGTCGACACCTTTGGCCAAACCTTTCACAGTGCGACATGGGATGTTGGAGTAGCGACACAGTGATTCAAACGCCTGTGAGAATATCAAGAGACAGTAAGCGAAATAACATAGAATCTGGATGAAAAACATAGATTTTGGTCACTTTTATGCTATGAAAAATCGGCTGTCTTTAATCATTAACAAACCCAGAGGCGGTTACAAACTTTTACTAAAGTTTCGCATGACAATTCCTGATCTAATTTACAGGCGGTGTCCAGTGATGCTATGAAATGACTGGAGTCATAAAGAATCAATGAAAAACAGAAAGACTTGATGTCAATTCACAGGAAAGTAATTTTATTTGGGTGTTCCGTTGAACCTATTAACAAACCAGAAGTCGGAAACCATGTTGGTTTATCGTTTTCAAGTCATATACGATGTAAATAAATAAAAAATATCTTCAAGTTGAACATACCTCTCATTTATCAGGTTTTTCACTCCCACAGACCTTCCAGGTAGCCTCCCTCAGAAAGAATGACTGAAATCCAAGTACACTCTTCTTAGAGCTCATCAGCAATGCACATATTTTTCACATCCAGGATTTTAATCCTGGCCACGTTTTCACGGAGCAACCTTTCTGATCACCATAGGAATAACCTCATTTTAGGCACAACCGAAAACTGCACAACTTTTGCTTGTGCATAATGCTCACCTTCCCCAATCGTCACGATAGAAGGCACAATTATCGCTTGTTAACTCATCATGAATGCTGGAGTTTATATCCCAACTGTGGCGAGGATGTGCGTTATCGAAGAGCTCCAACAGGAGAAAAACTTGAGCCTAGTGTTTCTTATCGAAAGAGACTGGCTGGAAGGTTTGTCTGAGTGTAAGAACTGCAATGAACATGAGTTACATTCAACATAAATTGTCTCAATCCCCTATTAGTCCTCAGCAATATGAGGCAGTTATTTAGGCAAGCCTGTTTGGTTTTTAATAGAATATGAATCTAACGACTTTTGGAGACTACGGACTTGGTTACCGTGGTGGTACGTCACTTATCTCAACAACAGCATGCTACAATGAATTGAATGCTTGAACAGGCACAGCACAATTCTTGCATCGTTTTACGTTCTACATATCTAGCATATCTTGACTCAGATAATATATTTTTTTTAAAGTCTGAATAATTGTCTTTTAAGGTACAAACTAAAACACTTGCAATCAAACTGTAACCTGCGAACTACATTCACAGCATTTTCCATCATTGCTGATATCAAAATTCACTTCTTTGTTCTAACACATATAAATGTAAAAAGGTCATCAACTCATTGAAATTTTTGTCAGTCTCCTCATCCCTCATTTTAATAAGGCTCAATCACTTAGTTACATTTACGTAAAACTTTTACAGTCCAACGTTATTTTCTATTTAATATGATTTAAATATTTGGCTCTTGCTCCTAGTGCAGTTAGATGTCAGACTGTGAGCTGTGACACCGACTGAAATACTTGGCTTTAAGTATGCTGTGCTGCGCAGTAAATATACGGATAACCTGTTCCTATTGCAGGTCTCATGCAAGTTAGAAATTCACCATCGAAACTTTCGAACAGTATCCCTGAAATTTACTGGAGTCGGTGTTTTTCTGACTGATCGCATTTTAGTAAAATGCACGGGCGCTTACAGAAGATTAGTAGAAGACATTTGTTGTGGTTTTGAACCTGTTGCAGTCTGATCTATCCGGTGTGCAATAACTTCGCCTAGTGAACCATGAGCCATCACACACTTACCGTATGAGTCAAAGAGAGTAGTTCGTTCTATCGTTGTGATCCAAGAACGTGGATGGCACAAGGGTTGTTTATTCGACAAATCAACACATGGATTAAGCGTTTAAACAAAACCAGACACAAAACCACTCATTTGCACACGATATTCGACCTCAGACCGTCTCGCTTGCCACAGACGTCAATGCTGAGTTCCGTTAGGTAGCAGGGACCATTGTGGGTGATGCTGCACTCTGATGCTCCATCCTACATTTTCCCTGTGGCTTGTACGATGTCAAAATATACGCTCTGGTCCTAGTACTGAATAGCCGCGATATGAGTAGTATAATACGATCGCTCATCTTCACTGCGCTAATACGGCAAACAGTGCCGGCAATTGGATAGACTTCGGAATTTGTTGCAGGATTACTTCCGAGAATACCACAAAAATGAAGACTACTTAAACGAAAACTTATGTCTCCTTGTAAGCATACTCTGTGATCGGGCAAACGAATGAACTGTTATGTTCCCAAAGAAAGGATGCGACTACCCATCAGTTTTCGAGATGCACTTACTAAAATCAATCCGTTTATCGGCAGTTTCATCCGGTTTAGACAGAAGCATGAGTTACAAATGAGAGGCTGATGAACGCAGTCTAACTGTGTTAAAATCCCTTTCAATGGTTACTATTAGTATTCTTTTGGATTTTGACATCCCAGATGCTGTGACGTATTTCATCCGTCCCAAATTCGGATTAATGCATTAGTGTCGGTAGATGTGGAGAGATGTATTGAGAACTCTTGAGAACTATTCAACTTGTTAAATTCGGTAACCTCCGGGATGATTCGCAAGATGAAGTGTTCCGGGTTCGAATTATGACAGAGTTGTGTTCGAAGTTTCCTCTGCTTACGAGTTTCGTAACTCAGTATCTTTGGGAATTCCTGCATTTCGTAACGGTATGTTTATGAGAATCAGACATATTGATGCAGCTGAAGTCATAAACTTGGAAAGTTTGAGACATTGGACTAGATCTAGAAAGTGCGATTTTTACGACGTAACCTAGGACTGTGAGACCGATGTTAATAAGTTTAGGAGAACAACCCCCGGCAAGTTCGCCTGTTCTTAAACCTGTCTAAAAACTCTTTGTATGACAGAAGCTCGTAATGTTTTGTTTGCATTCGGAAAGCTGTTTCATTAAAAAGAAAACTATCTGTACAATACGTTTAAAATGAACCAAGTCAGGGTTGTAGTTGTCCCGCAAATTGCTAGGTGATAGTGTGCAAATGAACATGATGTATCCTGACAAAGATCAGGTAGACAAAAACTTTCGAAAATACTAGATGCTTATATGTTCTGCCTCAGTACCGCAATTTAACATAAAATCACCAAATGTTCATATCGTACTCAAATTTCGCATGAGAAAACTAAGGTCTATGTACAAGCGTTCTATCGCTTGCGTACTCTTTTTCTTCCGGTCAAAGTCCAAGAAAATGTTTGTATAATTTATAACTTTCCCGTGAATTTATGAATAATCACCTCAAACAAGTTTGCACATTAATTAGACTAACAAAATTATGGCTGAAGATAGTAAATTTTCTGACATAGATGACGACGGACTTTGTGACAATATTCAAATGAGTACTGCCGTAGTATTGTTGAGAATGAAATAAATATATAAACAGTGTAAGTAACCCCTGTTATGGTGGTGATGATGAACAACATCATAATTTTTATGCCCACGTGTTACCACTGTTGCGACCAAGACAAAAATGGCTAGGATCAAATTTTGATTTTATCCCTCATCACTATAAGTATACTCTCCACGGTGCATAGGTCTGCTGAAAAAGCGCGTAACCAAACAGTGTAGTCCACGCAGAATATCCGATTCGAAAATGTCTCAGAAATTTTGTGACAGAAATGCCTATATGAAACTTGAACAGACTTGCCAGTTGACCTCACATTTGCATCAATAAACAAAGGATCAACGCAATATACCATGAGCAGATTGAATGAGTGATTATTAGGGAGTACTAACTGCTTGCTTGAGTGATAATTTGAAGCCTGCAAAGTATCATTCTTACAAGTAATTAATGTTGAATCATGAATGCTGAGTCGGCTAACTCAATGTCTGATGTGTTAGTCCTTATACACGATCAGCTAGTTGGCTCATTCGTACTGTTTTTAAGCTTATCTGATTGGTTCCCGATAAATCTATGCTGTCGACAGCAAGCATGGCATCTCAGCTGCGATCCATTAGTTAATTACCAGTACGTCTCATCATGGTGAACGTAGAAAATTGACATTTTGTGACGAATTAGCATTGGACAGAAAGACAGGTGATAGAGTGGGTTGGCGTCAACTCTCAGACTTGTATGGCGTCAGTAAAAAGCAGATATACCGTTTAATTTTCAATAAAAGTAAAATGTTAGATGGTGTGATGGAGAGACAAAGTATCTTACGCCAACCGGTATCATTAAACATTTTTGTAGATAAAATTGTTTACCGGTAGTCTGGGTGTGTAAGATCGGCTAATATTCCTGTCTCTTACATGAGTATTGAACAACAAGATGTTGATGTACTCTGAATGGATGCACAGAATACAGTAATGCTCCGCAGTTGTGGCCAAATCGATTGAAAGATCAGGTTAATACTTATGGGGAAAGTTGGCCAATGAGTGCACTGAAGTCTGATTTGTAAGATTACTAGAACAGATGTCCTGGGTACCTGTATAATCTGTCAAGTATATACTCAAAGCGCAGTCTAGTGTATGTATGACACAGCACTTCAGTCAAATAACATACATCTCTGTATGGTAAACGAAATTTTACTTTTAAGAAGAAGGGTTATATGCCAACAGTGCTGAATGCAGTTTTTATTCGATCTGCTCATAGGACACTGCAACATTTAAGTTATTTTTCAAACAAGCATAGTCATTCCTTACTTTTCACGTAGTTTGTCCTTTCTGAAACTCTAGCCTACAGTGTGCAAGGTTCCACTCAATCCTTTGATAACGCCATCTGTATGAAACCAGAGATAGCGTTATTGTTTAGTTTGGACTGCATTAGGGTGATACATATGATAAGTTACATATTGGTTACGTTCATCTATTTACCTAGTTAGCTTGATTGGGTTGTTCACCAGCCTAACTATTTCCTACTGATATGACGCTCGCTTAGCTAGTCTGGTGGCTGTATATGTTCATAGTTTCACTATGCTTGTTGATCCGTTTGTGTGTTACCACAACCACAAGTTTAATTAATCCCTGTCAAAAAAACGTAATTATCACGTACTCTGATCATAAACAAGAGATCAGCAAATATGAAGACCCAATGAATTCCGCTTCATAACTCTGAGTGATGAAACTTATCAGTTAAAACGGTTTACACCGTTTGGTGGAAAGTTTTGATTTACATAGTTAAATATGGGAATAATGCTCACCCGCAGATAAGTAGATTTGCCTCTGGTCAAGTCATTTACCACGACTTCCGGAGAATCTGCACTGGGTGACTGTGGCTTTGCTTTCTTTGCCTCCTCGGCAAACTCTACACCTTCCTTGATGCCCTCATCTAGTTCGTCGTGAGTCACGAATGCATCTTGATCCAATGGGATGGAACACAGCCAAGAAAACAACGCCTTGACTTTGGCTTCATCGTTAGGTAAATTGCGCGATCCGATCAAAGCCCAATAGAGGTCATTCCATGTGGCTGGACGTGCTTCATTCTGAGCCAATTCACGTGCTGTTTGATCGACCGGCTGCGAAACGTGTATTCCCACTGGAGTGGTCCGGTTTGATCGACTTTGTGGTGCAAAAGTAGACTTGTCCAAAACGGGAGTGACTTTATTCGGAGACTGCTGTGGTAATGGTGTCGGCGGTTTAGCCTTAGCAGGTGCCGGTTTTAACAAAACCAATTTGGGTCTTCGTCGTACTGGTTGTGCGTCCGCTTCTGCTGCCACATGGTTGACGACAGCAGGCGGAGCTGCTTCAGCTGCAGGAACTAGTGCAAAACCGATGATCCATAAATAATGTGAAAGTCGGATAAAAATATTGCAGTGTATCATGACTGAAATGCTGATAAACATCACACTTGATTTTGGATTTACTAAATATTCAGATGTGAAACACTTAGTTCTGTTCCTGAATTACTACAAAACATTGTGAAGACAGCCACTGATGTTATCACTTCGCCAAGTAAAAGAAACGTGGAATATATCTGTGTATGTATATAAAACTAATGAGATAAGATGAGAAGAAACAAAACAGCAAATGAGGCAGAGGATAACAGCGAAAAACTGTTAGGTCCATGGAAATCTGAGGCTTACGTGTAACTGTATTTGTACAGTTGGTGCTTGCATGAGATGGCTACTAACAACCGTCTCAGCAGAAGTAAAACACGTGGAGTGAGGTTATAACCTTAATTACGGATTAGAGATTAATCCGCCGATCTACCATCTGTAGACGAAGTCGGAAGTTGGCGTGACCCTAGAAGGAAGGAATTGGACTGCGCAGTTACATTCCAAATCCATTTTCGCAATCGAACAGCAGGTTCTTTTGCCTAAGACGTGGTCAGTATTTAGGATCATTTAGATCACACAGATAATCTTACAAAAGATGTACTCTTCAGAGACATTTTGACCGACCTCTTCGGTTACGATACACTGACTATGGTCAATTAACATGCATCAAGTTAAGTAACTGGAAAATAAGAATGAGTCGTCGACTTCAATAAGAATAATACACAGTACTTGTCACGTGTGAATGAATCGTTACGAGTTTAAAAAATTCAAATTTCAAACATGTCGAGTAAATAATTATTAATGCAGGCAATATCGATCTAACAATGAGGCATGTGGGAATAAACGGAAGCTTATAGACAGTTTAAGAGTAATCTTGCGACAAGAACGAAAAGTAAACTTATGTAAACAGTATAATTAAAACAGTGAAGTGATGGTAACAACCACTTAAAGACTAGTATAGACTCATGAGTACAAACCCGCAGTACGACGGTAGTGACAGATTAACTACCATTTGCTTCTTTACACAAAGTAAGGGTCTGTGACGGTGTAGCGCAGCAACCTTGGCTTTCTTCAGTTGAGTTACACGTCCCATTTCTTCCAAACGTGGTGCGATAGAAGACTAAGCTGCGACGGTTTTGTTATTCGCTAGACATTTGGGAATGTGTTCCGAGACACGTTTCCCTAACGTTCTCACTGTTGAACCGATGTGCTTGACTCCGCACTTCATAAATAATGTTGGGCGTGGCGAGTGAGTCGTTTGGATATTTCCTCGGTGTGCAATACAGCCGTGTCATTTGGTTGGTTTGCCCCAAGTTTATCGAGCTGACGATATATTTTAGTTCCTATAGCCAAAGTAGACCAATTGCGTTTTGATAATGTATGCTCCAAAGCTGGTTATCGGCGGATACTAGTCATAAATGCCATAAGTGGACGGTCTGTCCCTATCGTCCACAGTGGAATAAACGGGTTCTGACTGTTCGAACGGTTCCTCAGAATGTTCAGTCCATCCGGCCTCATTAACACCTTGTCTACAACAATGAAGCCTCCACTCAACGTAAACGGTACCCGACCATTCACCCATGAAAATACCTTTTCAGTCTTTTTGGCTCCAATGGATATGTAAGCATCACGGCACTTAGGCAGACCAGTTATAAGTTTTCTCCCAAATTCACAATCGTTTTTGTCGTATCGGTAGCCCAGAGGATCGATGGAAGTTTCTCATAAGTTCCGTCAAATCGACTGCAATCCATTGCTGTGTAGATGCAGTGCGCATTGGAGTAAACCACTATGCAAGAGTTTAGCATAGCGGTTGAGATTTCTACTCAGTACTCTTCAAGATCATTCCATTGTTGTGACTCTGACACTCTGACTGTCGTTGTTGTTTGATGGGCGTTTTACATATCTTTGGCGCTCAAGTTTCATTTGAAAAATTAGTTTTTATGAGATGACCCCTGAGTAAAGGATAGAACAAAACGGAAACGAACAATGGCTTGCTCCGATTCACGGTTGTCACTCCAACAAACTGGACGACATCCTTTGGTGGAGTGGTGGTGTCGACGATTTACATTAATTTGGTCGGGTCATTCACATGGTTAGGTCACACATTACAGTCATCGAGTGATGCAACCCGATGTGTGCAAACCCCATGGGGTGGGCGCAATGTCAACAGTTAGACGTCGACGTCAGTGCGGAAGATACCACCCGGCCACTTCTCACATTCAGAAACATCACCAAGTTATGCCTTCATATCAACAGTAAGCATAACCGTGTCCGTTTGTATAGTCTGTCTTAGAGGGACGATGGAGAAATCGTAGAAGGCTGTCTGATGAGATCTAAACAATTGTTGAAGCATACGTAAACGTGACCAGGAGCAACGTTTTTCTGACCGAGGTGGACAGACCTGGCCAGAAGTACTAAGTCTGATCAATTGACAAAATCCAATCGATCAGGTTTTTGCTCGGCCATATAGCTCATCGTAGCAGACGTTCCAGCACCAGAGACCTCAAGAGCAAAGCAATCATCCGTAGTAATTTTCAAATATGAAGTCTATGGAAGTTAACGCCGGAATTACAAACTCACGTTTTAAAGTCGCACATTCCGTTCTGAATTAATAACAGAGTGCTCACCAGAGCAGCCTACAGACCGGTTTCCGTGACAGCGGTAATATTTACCGATTGTCTTGGTCTCGAAAATGAAAACAGAAGAGAGAGGGGTTGAAATGAATGAACTAGTCTATCAGGGCAAAGGAACTTCGGACACTTCTTGGCTTTTATACTACTGAAGGGTGCAGTCTTGTTGTACCCTGCTCTCAACTTCTGGTTTAATAGCCTGACTCGACGGAATGTTGTTATCTTTATTGGAGAATCATATCCGGAGCCAGTTACTCAAAATTTCAACACACTTGACCTTGAGTGGCTAGCCTAGCTCGGGGACGCGGTGAATCTAATTGTCATCGAACGAAGCCGGTGTTTACAAGGCTAATTCAAGCTTCAAAGAAATACCGTAAACTTTTGACTGTACAAAACAATACTTCTGCTGTCACAGTCGTTCAGTGGGGAGGTAGGGAGATTTTTGTTTGAGGACACCTTTTATGATCCCCCTTCTCTTATTGGGAAGGCGGCAGTACTGCAATTATAAAAATATTTTCGCTGCATACTCTTAAGACCATGGTTAACTTATAGAAGACAAGCTTGATAAAACACCAAGGTAAGTAATCACGGACTGAATAGCGACGATCCAAATTAAAAACATTTTACATCTGATCAAAGTTTTCAATTTACATCAATCAGATTTCTGATTAATTATCAATGTTATGCATGATGATAAGCACTAGTCTGAGTAACTCTGAAAAAGATGCATTTTAACAGGATACCTAGTAGTTCCAAAAGGTGTGGACAGGCAGATGTGGAGAAAAATATCTTGCTAGGAATGAGTACAATGAAACGTGCTCTTTAAAAATAGCTACCCTTTGCTACTAGCAAGCAAAAGTACCCTACTCGTCTCAAAAGATGCCCCGTATAACAGAGGAATCCATTTATATTTGACAAACGTAAAAGAAGACAAACAAAAGTAGTCACATGTTTAACCTCTCCCAATTTATGGAGGCTCTGTTCAAACTCTGTCAAGGTCACTTCGACCAATCTGCTTTCTAATTTGTTAGTAGTATGTGAAAAGAAAAATCTGAAAATATTAAATCTATCATGATCAAAATTTAAATAACAAAAGCAAAAGACCAATTTCGCAAGATGTTAATACCACTTCATATGTTCTAGCTAGCTTTTACACATAACAACTTTAAAATGTAAAAATACTTGGACGAATTAAGCTCCTAAATCAGGCTAATCCATACACCAGTCTGTCATTGGCCAAAACCACGGCGAACGAAGGTACAAGGTCAACAGCTTCTGCATACGCAGAAGACTGGCTCGTTACGCATGATAAGCAGCGTCTCAAGTGATTTAAAGATGACAGATGTGTGATGACGTGTTAACACACGGAAAGCGTTTATCGGACCGACTAAATGTCCGGTGAAATATTTTTCACTTTCAGCGTCGTTATGTGTACCGGCTGACGAGAACATATGAAATCGTATTGCCATCCTGTAAAATCGGCATTTGGATTTTGTTTCCCAGACTTGGAACTGGGGAAGGATGTTTTATATGATCAGAATTGCTCGTGAACAAGGTGGACTACTATGCTTAGTTTAGATAGCTTATACTTAACCATGATTCACGAGCGTTCTTCTAATTAGCCGTGTTCATAAAACGACTCCTAAATCAGGCTATGCGCAACCCAAACCAGGTACCATATATCAAACAATTGATCTATCTAAACCATTTATGCGGTCGGTTTCCATAAACCTGCTTTTTATTTAGCCTAGTGTCGAAGACCCAAAAACAAACATGTTTTTTGTTTGGTTGTCTTATGCTTAAGTAAAATGTATTCAGATAAACAGAAATGGGATAAACCAGCGCGTACGTTTGTTACCATCTTTGGTTGGAAATTGAGTGATTTAAAGTGTTGGTGTCGCCTAATTCTCGTGTGTGTTTGTGTGTGCTTCAGCTTTGATGTTGCTTGACTTCGCGGTCAAACAGGAACTTGTGAAGTGCTCCGTTTAGTCGTGATTACTTGTGCGTGTGTACTCCTTCAACCGCAAAGGGGAGCCATTCCCTTCCTCTCTGACTGATCATTCAACATTAGTATTCTCAACCAAATCACAGGGTGATAGATCGGGCCTACAGCTGATTTGAATAGGGTGTGGCTAGTTGAAACTGTGATCCACTTATTCGTATCAAACAACGGAACACAAGAGGTAGGTGGGGTCATCTGACGGGTGAGAAAGTGAAGTGACACCAACCGTGGGTACAGATCGAGTTTTTGGAAAACCCACAAAGTTGAGCAAAACTCACTTAACCAAACAAATTTTGTATGGGGACAGTTTAGAATTGCGACCCAGCGGACCGAAATAGAGCAAGAGAACGATATAATACGCATTTTTATCCGACGTTCCGGATAAAGCATTATTAATGATAGAAGTTAGTACGTCAATTTTGAGCACGCCAAAAATGAGGTGGTTCATCCACAGATAGACTTAAAAAGGAATTTAGTGACGTTACTGGGAAATAACCAAAGGTTTTCTATTAGGGAGAGGTGCATTATGAGTTTGGCTGCTAACGACGATTTATACGGAAATAAGTGACCCTCAATTGCACGTGGGTTTGTGATTTCCACGAATTCTCAGGGATACAACGGCTCAAATTTAACCATATACAAACAAGTGACTTCTGGCCAATATCCTAAGAACACTGTTGTTCCTCTCGGCTACTGCGAAATCACAGGCACTAACAACCTGATCGCTAGAACGACAATCACTCCTGTATGTAAGGTCTACTGTTCCATGAGTATTTGCCGTTATAATGTCGTGCATACGAACAAAATTTACTCACATTCAACGACAATAACCGGTTTTCCGAAAAATATTAGGAACAATATATTCCATGTGATAAATATTTTTAACTTTTGTCAGCGTCCTTTACATTTTTGTATAAATTTTCTCATGTGTTCTATGGTTTTGAGGAAGAATAGATTACACAAAGATTGAACTGTTTGCGGATTTAAGTGTTACATTCACATGACTCCATAAAAGAGGTAGTAATTAATTCCACTTGTGTTCGATAATTCTTTCTCAAGGTTTTCTCAAAACACCACGAAACAGGTCGATGACTCCCAGAAGTGGTTGGTAGTGCGTGACAATAAAATATGACCGTTATACTTCACAAAATGGAGTGGACCAGGACCAGGTGTTGACTAGATGTTGCGTTAAGAGGTCGTGATCATATGTTTGTATAGTTCACGTGGTTTTGAATGATTTTCATTTGATCGCTGCCTTCACATTCAAGTAAGATTTCCAACCAGTGTTTTCGTTGAAAGAAGCACTAGAGTCATGTTTTGCCCATGTTAGGGCTCCGCAGTAGTGTACAACTTCTCCACGGTCGGGAGGGGAACTCCCACCAATGAGAATACTGCAGTCAAATACAAATGTTGTTCAAATTGAGGTTAGCCAGATGTCGACTACTCATCAGCAACTTAAAATATCGCCTAGCAGGTTCAATTAGATCTGAAATCCTAACCGCGTGATTGCACACTGGAGTTGTTAGTACAGTTCCTATCTCATATCGAGACGATCGGGCAACCTGATCATTACTCACAAACAAAAGTGGTTGAACGTTCACATATGATAATTCGGTCGTGCCTAACGTGAAGTCAAATGGCGCAGTGGTATACACGGTTGCCTGCTCATGAACAGCGCGTCCGTGGTTCAATTCCCGGCTGCAGTGGCGATGATATGCACTACTGACGAGCTTTATTGAGAGCGAAACTCGAGTCTAGTGCTTGTTTTCGAAAGGGGCCGACTGGAAAGTCTATGAGTGTTCACATATGATCATTCTGTCGTGCCTAATATGAGGCCAACGGCGCACTGATGAACACAGTTGCCTTATGAAAGCGTGGCCCGAGTTCAAGCCTCGGTTGTGGCAAGGAGCTCAGGTGAGAGCGAAACTCGAGTCTAGTGCTTTTTTTCAAAGTTTACGAACAAATGTAGTTGATGTTCAATTTAAAACTTCCTCCTACTTATTGGTGAGTTCCCGGTCTAGCAAACAAAGGTAAGAACTGACAGAATTGGCAAAAGATTCCATTGTGGTTAAAAGAAGTAAAGTCTGAAAACCTATTTTATAACATAAAAACAACAAAGATTTGAAGATTTTCATGATTTCAACAATTCAGACGTAGTTAACTAACAAATACTTCTAAAATTAAGCAGATATTCACGTGCAAACTGTGCCGAAGATTTTCGCGAAAAACTATACACACCCCATTTATTTTCTGTATATTTCGATGTATTGCCCAAATCCTTGTGGAATGTGTGTATTTGAAACTCCCAAGTTTCTCTTTCGTTTTCACACCCACCGGTTTGGCCAGCACTGTTAATTCCCCAAGAAAATGGACCCATTTCAAATCACTCAGTGTCCCGTATACGGCTTTAGAACGTTCACTTCCACAAAGAAAGTAATATATGCAAAATATTTCGTGCCTTGTGTAAGTATTTCTACTACATTTATAAACGCGGACGAAAACCCGGTGTTTGATTGACGTCAGTCAGAGTGCCGAACACGATAGAATTATGTTGAACCGAATGAACAAAATGTAGTCAGGAAAGGTCGCAATATTGATCGGTACTGCGAAGTAAACAACAATTATATTTACTGGTGTGGGATGACTTGACATGCAGCCAGTATAGTTACATATGAGTAAAAGTGCTACGGGTAGTGAATGAAAACCGTCTCTCTCAGGTCACATCTGACATAGATAACTGATAATAATTTGCCACCACGTAACTCTTTTTCAGCCGCGTACATTTGTCGAACATGCTTAACAAAATCACTATACACCACCCTGTCTGGTCTATAAATGATTAGCTGGAAAGACACTTTTCAAATAGACTGTCATAGCGCACATCCAGAATGATAGTATCCTTAAAGTTGTGTGTGGGTGACTGCGCATTCCTGACTTCTGAGCTCATCACATATTTGCGTCGACATTAAACCAAGCTGGATTATTACTCACAAACGAAAGTGGTTGAGCTTTCACGTGCGATGATAATTTGGTCGTGCCTAATTTGAGGTCAGTGATCATTATTGATCAGTGATCAGGAGAGTTGCAAGGACTGGGTAGATTTTTTGAGGACACCGGTTAGGATAACGTAAGCCGATAGCAATCGACTCGGCGGTCGTCAAAATGCGCTGACGGTCTGTTTTAGGTTGAATGGTGCTTAAATTTTATATCACTTGTGCCAGACACTGTTCAGGACAAACGTTATTACACATGAAACTGACATTCAAAACCGTTACTTACCAGCAACTGGTGTGACGACTTCCTGAACAAGCACCGTTTTTTTACCCTTTAGCGGAAGTCTTTTCCCTCTCGGTTTTTTAATATCTTCATCATTCTGAAAGCAAACAGAAAGGCAAATCCGTATTAAGGAGTGGACAAAACATGTGAGTTGAGTTGTAAGTCGTTTTATATCACGTTCTTGTGAATGGACACAATCCCTCTCGGATTGTTAGTTTGCATCGACTACGTCCGAAAGTGAGCATCAAACAATACGTTGTACACGTTCCATATAAGTTCAGTTTAATATTGACTTTCTTATGCATATCGTTGTGATTCTTGTTGTCTTGTCCATAGTGGACCTGAAAAAATTAAGCTTCCTAAACTCATGCAACATTCACAATGACCGTGAGTGAGGCAAAATCGTACGCAATACTGTCCTTTGGCAGGCGTCACATTTCTGGAAGACCAACAGTGGGTCCGTTTCCTTTTTGGAAGGAACATCGTTTCATTCCGTGACACCTGATCAATATGAGTGGGGCAGCGTACGTAATTATTGCATGTTGACAAAGGACAATACATCGAGATAAACAGTGATAAACTCCGCATTCTTTTCGGGTCAATCGAGACTGATTAGAGTCACACTGACCAGTACTTGCATAGTGCCACAACAAGTTTCTACGTCAGTTAGGACACTACCAAACTGTCCAGGTTTCCGAAAGACAGGATCTCTCAAGGTCCCTGACAACATTTCTTGAAAAACAAAAGTATCGCCGATTAAGTTCTAGAAACGTTTCATTGGAGCTTGAAAAACGGGCGTGTGGGAATTCTTCTAGAGAGTTTTTGTGTGCAGCAATGTTCCGTTAACACTCAGTGTGTAAGTAAACTAAGATCAATTTGAAAAGACTGCTCTGCTGTTTCTTTCTAAGGAATGAAATGTTGTGCTTTGTCTTCCCAAAAGAGATACCAAATGCAGGTGTTCCTACTTAGTAAAAGTGTTTCTTAGACGAAAGTACTTTTTCTGCCGAAGACTGCTATTTCCAACAGAACACTGTAGGAAAATAATCAGGAAGTTTGTAATCAAATGGTCATTGTCATGAACTGCTCATAGTTTTCGTTAGGCTAGTTAATCGATTGGTTTTCATTACCTGATCAATTGATGGTCATGAATGGATTGGACACATTTTGCATTTTAAGAGATGAACTATCTAGAATCCGAAGTAGCTTTTTGATCAATTGTGTCTAGCAAAACCACGTGAAACATGAAAAGTTATTTTGTTCAATGTTGACTCGCGTGATAATGATTTAGTGAAAATATCAGTAGACTGTGCGAACATGGCTCGTTGATGCGTTTATTAGAATTCGTCTAACAAAAGAGCCTCACTTCCTGATTTGTCCACTCAACTTTCAGGATGTGAGGATATCTAGCTTCATGAACTGTGTAATTAAAAACAATGAGGTCGCCTGCAACGTTATGACAGCGTTACTAGTTTTAAAAACATTTAGATTGATCATTCAATTAAAAATCGTTCAACATCTAAATATCATTTGCACATTGGCTGGTTGTTTAGCAAACTGTTGGATACTTCATATGTGTTTGCATATGGAGGGGACTGTGGACTAGGTCTGCTGAATTTTCGAACTTAGTTGTGGACCGGGATTTTCTAAACACGTTCTCATGTCAGGCCTCACTTGTACACTGTCGTGGGTGCACTTCCCACGGACCTATTGTACAACTTGTTCAGTTCTTCATCCTTTAGATTGTCACATTTTCACACCATATTCCTGTAACTTCCCAAACTGTACACCCTTTAGACAAATTGTGTAGAACACAACAAGGTAGACTACTAAGAGTGAGACTGGATATCAACGATCCACCTATGGATTAATATTGGGTAGCTTCCACGAAGGAGTTTATCCCGGTCGAATATTTGAACAATATCTTCTACACTATATAAATATTTTCGTAAATTACAAGGAAAATCGAAATTTACATGAACCGGACTGGTAAAACTTAGCAATTATGACGGTATAAACGGGGTTGGGTTCAAGATTGCCAGTTGAATGTGAAATAAGTGTTACTCCTTGGCCCATTGTGTGAATTAGAGAAGTTTTACTAAATTTGCCAATAGAAGTTTAGTTTTAAATTTCCTCTTTAGAAATCCTCAACCTTTTCTGATGTATTGTGTACAGTATGCAGTCGAAAGTCGGTCAAAATCGATAGTACAATTTCGTCGGTATTAAAAAAGGAAAACCTACATTTTTAAAGGACAAACTTGGTCAAATTTTATCAGCTTAATATTTTTGCTACATGACTCGTTCCACAGAGTTGAAGCAACGGTTGAAAAAATTATTTTTGTGCTGAAGAAAGCTTGACAAATTGAAATCCATCAAGTATGGCCATGCATTTTAATGCATTCTTCTAGACTTACACAAACGGTACTGTGTACTGCGAGATAGTTGTCAAATGAAGTTACACAACGGTTAAACTGGCTTGAAGCGGACCTCAGTGTTACGGAATATTCGTACTTATATCCTGTTGCACTGAGTTACACACACAAAGAAGGTCAGCTTTTGGTACAATTTGGTGACTAGAAGGGAAACAGTGTGTATTGGTTTACGACGCCGGTTAACCGAGTGTCAGCCACTTTGACTGAGTTCTCACGAAACAAAACAAAGTACATATCACTGGGATGGCGACGTGGACCGAACAGACTGTCAAGAAAACACAGGCTGGTAGGTGAGTACCGATTCATCTTGAAATATGGAGGAGGATTTAACGACCGCTACAACAAAGTGTGAGTGTGAACCTAAACTCTCATTCCGCTGCTTTTGTTGTTTTATGTTTAGTGAAAGTTCGAGGAGTCATATAGTTTCAAACGGAACACCACGTACGCTTGATCGTAGCCCTTACATTCAGTTTTGCCTCTTGACTATCCCAGTTCGAAGGGCGGCACTAGACTCGAGTTTCGCTTTCATCAGAACTCTCCAGTAGTACACACATTTCTATCCGAACCGGAATTCGCATCCCAGACGTCGTGCTTGAGACAAGTGCATTCAGCCTGTCCGGTCATTTCTAAAGGAGAATGAGGAAAATCACTGGGTCTAATCCAATCGATAATCCTGTGCTCGGGAAGTCAGAGTTAGTGATTCATTGTGTGGTAACCAGCGCTCTGGTTAACACGCTTGTCTCACAAACAAAGGTCGGAGTGCGACTTCCTGTCCGAACAAGGCTAAGTAGTACTGACGAGTTCTGACGAGAGCGAAACTCTGGTTTAGTGCTTCCTTTCGAAGTCGACTAGCTGAAAGGCTCATCTAAAACCAAGGGCTTCAATCAACTGTGGGTGATGTTCATTTTAAAGGTCTGTTTTATGTCATGTCCGTTTGGTTGGGCATGTGACATCTTCATGGTATTATATTGATCCGTAAGCTGTTGTCGATTTCCAAGGTGGACTGGACAAAGGGGAACCAACAAAGCGGGTGAGAGAAATGAGTCGTGCGATTGTCTTATGCGACCGACGTAGGCTTAGCATGAACCAAGTCGGGTAAGCAGTTATGCATTTTCGATAGTTTGTTGAACCAAATTTTTGCAGTTTCCAACAAAGTGCGTCCTTTTGAGATTTATTTCACGATATACATTTCAGATCTTCATTCGGTTCTTCATTCAGTATAGACTAATTTATTGCGTATTTTTAAACAACAAATCAATTTATAAGCTACGAATTTCACACTACCCAACTAAAAACATCAAGAGCAGTGGGATAAAATTGATTCAATTTTGTGAAGCTACTGTTATAATAAAAAAATCGAGCGTACAAGTTCTAACAATATTAATCTGTCATAAATTTCCCATGCTCCAAGTATTAAATGCATTCCAACTGTATTCTAAATGTATTCCAACTTACGTAAGAAGCAAACCGGACTCAGTCAATCTACCTGTCCGAGGTGAACCCGAGGGGTTATTGAAAATAAGTTCTTTTCTTTTTGATGAGTAGCGAGAAAATCAACAGAGGTCAATTTTTTAACCCTGAATGCTTCCAAGTGCCTCGAACAGCTAAATGAAGCTACGGATAACAAAGGCCTGAATTTCCTGACTGTTTTGACGGCTTAGAAAATTCCAGACTTCGTACAACAAACACTTTAGAATGTGGGCAACAAATCGATGGTGTGTTATATATGTTTGACTGCTTAGCACTACTCTGAGTGCTACCGCAAAATCTTTGACTATCCCTGACCATAATGCCTAATCAATTCAAACACAACGAATTGACATTTCACAGATGATGAATACATTGAAAATAGATAAGCCAGAATCTTTCATAACTTTGTAACCAACCCATTTGTTGGGTAAACTATTCTCTTTCACAAGTGGGAAGGTAGGTACTTGCTGTCATCCGCTCACCACACTCGGGTTTGGGTGTAATGTAACCCAAGATTTTATTCGGATACTACACCAAGACAAGCTTCATAATATGTTAGACGTTAATGTCCTAAACTGACTGCAATAACAGTGTGCCAGTTGTATCCATACTTACTACTATACCCCTGTTTCCATGTGGTTTATGTTTCTGACATTAGCTCGACACTACAGGTTAGGTTTTGTTATTGTAGTGTGAATTCCGAGAATTAGGAATATCGATTTTCCGTTACACACATGAGTTCAACCAACCTCGACAGACCGTATCATTAAATTGATGGGCACGTGGTTTATATTACTAGTTTTTCGAGTTTACATTATAAATACGGAATGGAATGACAAGTGGCGTGGCGCAAGTCACCTGTTGCGACATGTTTGTAAGCGTCTTTTGGATTTTCTCACGGCATTAGGAATAACCAGAAAACGATGACGTGTCATATCCAGGACAAATGAGTAGCTTCATACATAAACACAAATCTATGCACAAAATTGCACTATCGGTAATCATGAACATGCAACGTCTATTGTGTAACAAAAGGAATGCAGAGGAATGAACAGAAAATCAAGTTATGAATCATATGCCTCAAGTCAGTCACATCCAAAACAAGGTCGATGTTATCACAAACACTTTTTCTGTGCACAAGCTAGATTTGAGACATGTACTGCACAAAGTTTTTGAGGATTTTCAACAGAAGTGAACTCTGACTGTGTAACAGAACTGCAAATTAATCGAAGTGATTGGTAGGGTAACCAGTTATCACTAAGCGACACAGTTGTTGATGCTGAAACCGGTTATTCTGAGTGATATTACAACCTGGGCAACTGACCAGTTACATCACAGACCAGATTGGTTTCCACATATGACCAACTGTTTAGTTAGACACTGAGTATTCCTTTGAACAAAACAGTTAAAGAATGAAAGCTGGTAGGTGCTAGCATTTCGTATTGGCTCAGTACCAAATAACCAATAATACGAGAAAATCCTAATTTAACATCCACAATACTTGGGGAGGAGTATGAACAAAGGAACCAACAAAAACAAAAACAAAAACTGATGACTAGTCGGGGATTTGGTTAATTTCACTTTGAACATTATCCACAATTGATCGCAACTGTCCCATTCCCATAGACTTTCCAGTCGGCTCCTTTCGAACACCAGAAGCACTAGACTCGAGTTTCGCTCTCATTAGAGCTCGTCAGTATTGCATATCATCGCCACAGCCGGGACTTGAACCACGGACACGCTGTTCATGAGCAAGCAACCGTGTTTACCACTGCGCCATTGACCTCACGTTGGGCACGACCGAATTATCATATGTGAACGCTCAACCACTTTCGTTTGTGAGTAATGATCAGGTTGTCCGATCGTCTCTAAATGGAGACACAGTTACTGTCTGTTAACTCCAATCGATAACCCCGCGATTAGGACTTCCTAGACAGGTGGAAATCTCGGATCTCATTAAACCCGCTAGGCGATAGTTTAGATTACTGATGAGTAGTCGGGGATTTGGTTAATTTCAATTTGAACATCACCCACAATTGGCGAGCTCTTATGAGAGCGAAACTCGAGTCTAGTACTTCTTTTCGAAAGGGGCCGACTGGAAATTCTATGGGCATACGACAGCTGCGATCAATTGTAGATAATGTTCAACCTGAAAAACAAAAACGTCCAGTGCTCGTCTTCTAAGTGTTTTGTTCAAATTACTGAAATGACTATTCAGACAAAGGGCTCTGTAACCAAAATCTTAGTCAACGTTTACGTTTACATGTCGAACAACCAGGTTAACGACAAATATATGGTCGGAAGCACTGAACTGCTTTACTTTATGTGAAAGTCTATTTTGAATCTTTTGGATAAACTCGAATTAAATATCTGATTAATTCTGATGCTCACGAGGGAGAGAGATACTGGCTGCAATGTTTGTTTGACCTGACAGTTTCAAGCCAGTTCAACCACGGGATAAACAATAGCACTTATCGGGACCGTAACTGTTAGAAATTTGCTGTAGCTTACATAATACACATCAGTTTGAATCAGATGAAACAGATTAATTTGGTCTTTATTGCCTCATTCAGTGAGACATTCACTACCTATAATATATACACATGTGCATATCAAACACAAAGTTTGATAAAGTGGATGAAATTGAAGAAGGACGTGTCGGACAAAATCAGAACAACTGTTAATTACACTATTTACAAAATGTCATATATAACCTGAAAAACCATTCGCCGTATGTGTTATCCCACTCTGCCAAACAAGGAAAAATTACAGCTGTTATACGCGCGTGTGAGGTTTCTGCTAGTTGCCCTAGTGGACAATATACTGGAAACATTACAGATTGAAAAGCGACATTCGGAGTTGGATGGATTATAGGTTATGTTTATTCACAGGCACAACAAACGATAAACCAACTCAATTCCTTGTTAGTCGCTTTATGACACATGCATGAACGACACACACACTAGGTACTCACGTCTATTGATAACAAAGCCTGTGATTATTGATTATGACAGTGCCTTGCCAGTATACCGCTAGCATAATCCACCTGGCATTGTTAACAGCTGTCTGATTGGATTCGTCAGGAGAAGACAAGATTTGCGAATTGGGGTGTTTTGTGCAAATGGTCAGTAGAGACCAGCCGTCCTTAGTGGAATAGCATTAACAGGTTTTATACTCTGCAACTAGTACAATGATGCCAGCGAATGTTTTATAGGAAACTTTGGTTCATTAGTTTGCAGTATGCTGGTTGTTCTATCCGGTTTATGAAGCTCGTTATTTAATAGTCACAGGAATATACGAAAAGTACTCGAATGTCGGTTTCTATTAAATGTTGCAATGGATAGAATTACTAAACTTATTGGTGCAAAACCAGAGGCCATGTGTCGTTTCAAAAGACTCTCACACAACGTAATAGCTCCGTTTAAACATTCTCGATAAGCGAACAGAAAAATATTTCGTTCAAATTACTACATTTACAACTCACGGTGTCATTAGCCTCGTGTATGAAGCCATAGATGTTAACATCTCTGTACTTTTGCCGTGCAAGAATGTCTTAGGAATGCTAGATTTAGTTCGGATGAAGACCATTTGTAAGTCAGCTTGACACATGTTTTCCCGCAAGAAGTTAGAACATTTTTACTCCAGGATGAATGCATTATGTCGTATACGACATAGTAGATAACAGCCCAGCATTTTATTTTATTTTGTTATCGGGAGTCTTCAAATTGTTCTAACGTTACCGATTAGCCAAGTTACTTGAGTACGTCTTCAAATGTACGCTGAAATATATCAATGGTTCTGTTGACGAATAGTAATCAATCTTTTCTACGGTCTTACGAATAATATCTCAACAAATCAGCTTAAATTCCTTCTAATCACTGGAGACCTATTCCCATATATGTCCCTTAGGCGCAAATCCTTACCCGCTTCAAGAAACGGTAGAAGTAAGATTACATAAACAACTTGTGTTTAATGATCAGCAATAACTTTAACTACTTGTGGATGTTTCCACTGAGTAGGCTCACGTTTCCTGTGGACTCCGGACATTCATTCTAATAGATGAACAGTACACGTTTAAATTTGTAGTCAACAACTCCTCCGTAAATCACTTGTGCTGTTTATATGAAACTCAGTGGAGTTTACAAGTTCTAGGGCTTGCTAAGAGCACTTCTGTGATGTGTACAGAAGCTCTGTCTATCCGAAAATTTTAGATGACATTATAGTTTCTCAAAGATGGTACAATTAATATGCATTTAAAAGTCAGGATTCATCGAAAGTATACGATTATATTTTTCTTAACAGGATGGCTGATTGAGAAGTACCGAGGGTTCATGTCAGGTGACGTGCAACAACCATTATGCTGGTCGTATATCTGCTATGAATAACGATCGTCACACGCACAATACTTATGTTACCGACGTAAGATTATAATATTATCTGGGATTTTGAGGCTTACCGCGTTGCTACACACGTCCTCTGTATTGTTGACACACGCACTGATCTGTAACTCTATTAACCTTGCGATAAACAGAAAAATAACTAGCAACTGAGCTACTAACTAGAGACAGTTAATGTTCAGATGCATGAGAAAACTGACCTTTGGATCATTCAATAATTCAACCACAGACAGCATGTCAGTGTTTTTTGTTACACAGTTTTTGTGATGAACTTTAGCATCAGCTTTGAGCTTAACTTTGACAAACTTTGCGTTGTGTAGTTTTCTTAAAACTGACTGAAATGTCATCGACTTTGAACAGTCTACAAACAGTCAATAATATTCACTGATATCACTCCACTCGTGTCATACTACCTGAAGCGGCTTTTGTGTCAAATGGGGGAACTTTGTTTGGACACATAATACTTGAAACTGGTTTGAGAATATTCGGTGACCTGAACCCTGTTGGTAGGATTTTGAATTTATATCGAACAAATCAGACTGACGACCTCCTCTTCTAATGATTTTCTCATGGAGAGTTGGAAATCACAATGGACGAATTATGACAAACCTGGTAGGCGGAGTTAGTTTATCGTTGTTAAATGAACTCAGAAGACAAAGTTGTTTCATTCTATGTTTACCAAACAGTCTGTGACATGGAATGGTAAAATTTTAAGTTATACAATTTTGGTACCTGTGGTTATGGTCAAGAAAATGACATTTACCTCTGAATTATCGATACATCTGACAGCACGTATATCTGTGCTTGTGCATGCTCCTTAGATGTCAAGTACCCGAGCTACATGTCGGTAATAACGTAGGAGTGTTTGCTTCGTAGATAAAGTGCGCACGTACTTGAAAAATGAAACTAACATACAAACATGGGATGGGCCTTTGAGCAATCCGCGATAATTTTGCAAATTTTCTCGCTAGCGCATTAAAAACGAGTGGGTGTCAAATATCTTTCCAGTGCTATGATCTAAATTGTATCCAGTTAGTTAAGAGACAGGAATTTGCATTCTGCAGTGTAACGAAACGAAGTCAACTTGAAACTGTTGTCTTTTGTGGTCTTCTAATTGCTGGTATTACGAAACGTCATCTCAAGCAATCAACTAATCGATTGACATCCTACTGTGATGTCAAGACGAATGGAAGTTGAGAAACTGTCAAGAATAGTTTTTAACTGTGTGTGCTAATGTATCAATGTCTTATTGGGTCAATCCGGATTGACGGACGATGGAAAACAGGTTTTCGTTACTCAGTTCACTGGGCGGAGCAGCATTTATAGATCATTTTAATTAGCGAGTGTTTCCATGTCGGACAGTAGTACAAATTATGTTTTTTAGAAATTAAATTCAGAAGTAAATTATCAGAAGTTGATCAGGTTGTGGAAATCGTTGGTTTGCGTTTTTCTATTCTCAAGTGATTTACCGTAATTCACAACGAATGAACACGCTGAAGACAGAGCGAACTGACTAGTGACAATTATCAAATAATAGACTGTTTGAATTGCTAGTCATAGCTTTCAACCACTATGGTAACGGTCGTCTGACTACCCCATGTGATAGCGGATCCTTCAGAAAGATTACTTGCACTTAAGGGTACTAGTTTGTTAGCATAATAGAAAATTAGCCCTTCGTTTTATCGGTGTCGTTCTCTGTTAGTTATTGTGTTGGAGCACATGTGACAAATTACGGTCCATAAGCAGAAACCGACTGTCTCTGGAACAAAACAGTAATAACATTTGTATGAAACAATAATCGCAGCACAACATTTTATGCTTAATATAAATAAACCCCATTAAACTTAAAAGACTATGGCTCATCACATGCAGGTAGAAATTTAAACCAGCTCGAGATTTCGAGCTTTAAAAGTACACGAAACTTCGAAACAGTGCTCACGTAGGTTCAAAGCGAGCTCTGAACATAGTTGAGCGCCGTTTCAAAGTTTCGCGTAAGTTTCTACATGTAATGCCCAAAATCTCTTTCCATCCTCTCGCTTTAATCTAACTCATGATAACAACCTGTACAGACCGGTTATGTAATGTGTTGTGTTGTAGTCAGTATAAGCTGGTTACACGAAATTGACTGTGTCAACACACGATGATAGCCTGCTAACCAGTTACGCATAATCTGTGTTGGCTATCTCTATTTGATTTCAAACTGTGACGAAACCTTCACAGTTGGGTTGTCTGTTTGAGGGTGTAAATCAAGGAACAGTATCTCCATCCTGAACCAGGACCAGTATGAACGTTAAGGGAGTACAGTTAACCTATCCACAAGCAAACAGATGTCATTCATCAAAGACAAGATGGTCTATCAATATTCCGGAACTATAACACCTCCGTGACTGGTGTTTATAACGAGTATAAACGGACCTGGTGTGAGTCAAATTTGTAGCCAATTAGGAACCTAAGAACTGCTTATTCATCGAGTGATATGGTTAGTCCAAATGAGTTTAGCTCAACTGAGAAAAAATAACATTACTTCCATTGACACGACCAAACAACAACATGATGATATTTGTTCACGTGGATAGATGAAACATCAGAAAAACAATAGTAAATATTAGTTTTATTTTCACTGAAACTGACGTTGGTCGGAACACAGACTTTTTGTCAATTCATTTCAGATAGCAAGTTCTGCTTGGCGCAAACATTTTGTCTAAATTGCCTCCAGCATTCAAGATCATCACGTGACTGGTGATTCTGTGGAACAGAGTTTAAGTTTTTAACAGAACCAATTGTTTGTTTGGCGCCAGTTCGCAGTCAAAAGCGGGTCAAATATTTTAAAATCTCTTTCATAGATTAAAACACAGGGCGAAACTGCCATGATCTTTAGAATTAGTGGTGGAATTTACGAAACGACATAACCAGATTGAATCAATCGGTGATCATTCACTTATTCTAGTAGTTCGTCAAAAAGTTATACGAACTTAAACATGTTTAGTGTGATAGTCGAGTAGAAGGGACAAATTCAATTGAAATAAAAGAAAATATCAACACTAACAAAAATAGTTTGGTATTTTCACTCTATCCGAATAATTATTCAACCAGAATTTCAAAACGGTTATTTCTTTTGATAAGAATTATCGTGAGTTAATCAACAACTCAAATGCGTGATGAACATGTTTGAGACAAATATATCAGAATGCATACCGAAGTTGGTGCCGAACAAGAAAATCGATATTACCTAGTAGTTTATGTTGTAGCATTTGAACGATAAGATATACTCTAGGCTACAGCTGTGTTTCATCTGTTCCAGTGATCAAACAAGTTGCTTACAGATTATCTTACACTAATGTTAACGAGATAAACAACCGTAAGTCTAGTCTCTTTATAATAAATTATATGGAATTTAACCTAGACCCATTATGGTTACGGCAGTGAAAAACTTTGAAGAAAAATTATTTTTTAAGTTTATTCTTGAATATGCTATGTATTGCTCACTCCTATTTGATAACCTACATATAAAACTGTCCACACTTTTCTCTTGGATTGTTGCTTAACTCTCCTTGAGATGGGATCAATATTATTTGCGTCAATAGCTTCTCAGTTTATTCGCTTAACTGTAAAATTTTGGAACTCAAAACAACCTAGTGGAATTTTAACCGATTTGTTAGTGTTTCCATCCATAGTCCTATTTGTGCACAGTACCATGTTTCTATTTTTCACCTGGTTAGATCCGTCTGTCATCTACAGTCTGCCTAACACAAGCGAAATGAGCGCTAAAAAAAAAGCTTTCGCAGTGGACATTTCGTGTAATTCAGATGGAATGTTTTTAATCCATCAAGCCTAAACAAATTCGCCAATAGTTTCAAAATTGAAATCCAGTCAGTTACTTTCCAATTGATTGTTCCAAACAAAGAATTATCTTACTGAAAGTGATTTGAGTGCGACTTTTAATTCGACAATTTCAGCAGTGAGATAGAAAGAATGAATAACTTAGAGTTTCTTACAAGAGAGACTGACCCGTTACTGATATTGGTCAACTGCCAATCAAGTTTGGTTTGAGAAACTAACAGAAATTTTTTGCACATCAGATGGGTTCCAAACGCCTATTTATTTTAAACTGCCGCTAGAGCGGTAGAAAGATTATACACGATTGAGAGCGGAACTAGCACTAACAGTCTGTAAACAAATACGTATTTGGAAGGTGATGTTTCAGTTTTGCAGTGGACCAGGCAAAAATTAAGCATGGGGTTAAAAGCATTTGTCAGTCGACTGCGCAGGAGATTACAATTCGTGTATCGGATCTGCTGACTGGTTCACTGTACACGCTACCTAAAATGCTAGGTTGATTACGGTAAATTCCTATTCAGATGACAATATCTTGATCAGTACTCATCAGAGCTATTTGTATTTCGTGGATACCAACACCCGATGGATGGATTGGATATCGTTTATGCATATGTAATAAGATGACACATAGCGAATCAAGCTAGTTGGGTATTTGTGCTTGGGAACAAACATAACCCAGAATCCATCCGACTTCGGACATTATTGTTAAAACCTGTAGTGTTCTCCTTGCACTGTACCCATAAATTCGGAATTCATACAAGCTTCTATCAACGGGAGCTTCGTTTAGTGGGGATGGATAGCACATGAAAACAATGTTTTTGGACTAGGAACAAGATCACATCTGACAGCTGCCCTTGTCATTCTGTCAAAACAGTACTGGTATTGTTTTCCATTACTCATGTTTTGCATATTCGTGTTTGCACACAATCAGTGACATCTCACATCGTGAATGTTTCCGCATACATCGTCACACGGATCACGAAATATTTTTTCATGTCATTCGAAAATGACATATGAATGAACCGAATTTATTTAGTTGTCCACATTTAAATCTGACTCGGTTAATAGGCAACCAATCAAAACATCGCATTTCGAAGGCCTTCTGGTGAATATATCGTCTCAAATAAACGAACAAGTCAGTTTTAAGTTTCGTATGTATTATAGTGCGTGCACGTACTTGTGACGCCTTATACAGTCATTCTACCGTTTGGTTACGTCTTATTTAATATCAGGTGAACAGTGATCATTCTTCGTAAGTAATGAACGAATCTTATCGATCCGTAACAAACTATATTCAGTTAAAGCATCTTTTCCGTACATTTGAATGTACACGAAAACAGGGAAGAGTCAGGGTAATTTTGTACGGCTACCCAAGGTGTTGTTGTTAACACTTCAGTGATTCTCTTCAGCTTCATTAGATACACTTGTATGTCAGGTCCATTCGTTCACCTAATGCCATAAACACATTGTTTCTATTTTGATGTTTAAAAGAATTACAGTATCAACAACCTTTTAGTACACTTTAAGATGGTCACCAGAATCGGCCGCTATTTGTAACATTGTTATTCAAACGGACCAAGCCAACTCGTTTCAAGTTTGTTTCATAATCACAATTCGAAATTGCTTCCCTCCTCCAAGGCAATGTTAATCAGTACTCGTCGTCCGGTCCTGTGTGTGCATAAACTGTTGACTTACACAGTTTGTCTGCTCTGAACCAGATAACAGTCCTTGCTTCATGTAAACCCAATCGTTGGTTGTTTCTATTGCTGTTGCTATCCGCATGTTCTATATATTCTAATGTTTAACGTTCGTGGCTGAAGGGAGTAAACGAAATGTTAACATTTCGCGACGTATGTCTTCTATCGTTACTGGTGAACTGGATCAAGGGAACTCAGTGTTTTAGGATATAATTCGTGGTTTAACTGAAAAAGGCCATGTGCTTGCCTTAAACCATTCTGATGAAGTACTGCGTGAAACCGCTTTAGCTTCAATGACTCAGTCCACAGGTTTGCTATGTAAATTATCTAGATCTCTATCCGCCAAGTCGTTGACAACAGCTTGAGCGTATCTGATGTTTAGGGTTATCTCCGTCTAGTTTGTGCCGGATAGCCGGTCAAAGATTGCTTCTACTCTGTCAGAATGTATGAAAATGACGGTTTTATGGAAAACTGAAGGCTGAAAGATGATGAATAGAAGAGGGCGAAAAAAACGAACGATGCGTTTGGTTGATCTAGGAGATATGAAGAAGACAACGATCGTCGTGTAATATTTACGTTTAGACAACATGTAGTTCGCTCTTTTTAATTACGTACTCGAAAAAGACTACAAGCATTTGGACGTGCCTATGGGCAAAATCTATTCGAGGCACCTCCCCATATGGCTTCTGAGTACTGAAAGTGGGATTGCAAAATGTGCAGTTACAGGAATCTGGCCACTGAGCAGACTTTGTTAAAGCATTCTGTATTGTCTTTCAGATGATGAGCAAACACTTTAGCGTTTTCCAAAGCGTTTACTGTACACCGTATACAATCACCGTTATGCACTGAGAAACACACAACAGTGAATCTAATGTTACCTTGATAATGCATCACACTGTTTGATTACTGTTCCTATTTCTTTCTTATTTTTTAGATTTATTCTTTATTTCCACCCTGCATATAGATACGCTTCTATTCTCATTATTTTCGATCACGTGACCAGAGGATGATCGATCATTTTGAACATTTTGCTTGTAAACTCTTACACGTCCAAATGTTTATACTTAATTTCGTGTACATAACTGAAAGCAGCGAACAGCATATTGTTTAAACATATAGTGTAGAAGATTAGTCCTGTAAAAAGGTATAAACGTGAATACTCAGTTCAAAATGCAATCCCGATCTAGGTGGAACATGAGCACCAAGGAGACGGGACTCGCACACCAAAAGTGTATTACTCAGTTGAATCAATTCAAACAAATGGTGTTCATTCTGTACAAGGACAAGTGGTGTAGGCTATATGTAAAAATTAGGCGAAATATGAAAATATTTACAATCCCCGATAATATTTTACCTGGTGATCAATGTGTTTCTCAAAATTTATTTGGAGACTATATTTTTTTACTGATGAGTAGTCGGGGATTTGGTTAATTTCAAATTGAACATCACTCACAATTGATCGCAACCGTCGCATTCCCATAGACTTTCCAATCGGCCCCTTCCGAACAGCAAAAGCGCTAGACACGAGTTTCGCTCTCATTAGAGCTCGTCAGTAGTGCATATCATCGTCACTGCAGCCGGGACTTGAATCACGGACACGCTGTTCATGAGCAGGCAACCGTGTTTACCATTGCGCCATTGACCTCACGTTAGGCACGACCGAATTATCATATGATAGTTAAAGATATTGTTAAGCCCAATTCGTCATGTAAATTCCATAAAATTAATGGCTTTGGCAGATTTAAGAACACAAAACTCACCAGCCGAGAGCTTCTGTTTCATGTTATGTCGTTTGTTTTCTTAATCTGGATGTTGTTCAAACATACACCCCAGGCATTTGGTTTAATGTAAATCAAACAAAATTGCAAGCATCCAAATGATGAATGTTCATTATAAACACACAACCGCAACGTTAAATCTTTTTCGCAAAACCAGTGTATATTCTGTTGTAGTACATGTCTGTCAAGTAAGTTCTTCAAAACACATAGCAGGTAATGTATAGATATAAAAGACAGGGAAATACTGAACTTAAAATGACAGGCTAATCGTGGTATATTGCACGATCATTCGCTGAACCTTGTCAGGTATATACTGTAGAAATGAAAGTTACGTAATAGGCGTAAAATCGTCAGGTACGCAGAGTGTACCTTTCCAGGTACGGAAAAGACCAGAATGACGGAGCATTTGCCTAAGTGGGTGTGCAACCGAGTCAGCCTACCTGTTGGAAATTGTGCAGATGAGGCCAAAGGTCATTCATACAAGACACTGGGTTCATCCAATGTGCGTCATGTGCTCGCGATAAATCGCGACACTGGCAATCCGTCGGCAATCTCAGTCATTCTGGCGCACCGGAATAAACGCCTAATACACTTTGCCGGGACAACTGCTATTAGACGATCAAAACTGCCATTGCGTGTGTGCAAAAAGAACTATTTATTGAATTAGCACCATCTCGGTAATGCATGTGGATTTTTCTATGTCTGGACGGCACACTCCGTAAGTGACAATATTTTGTAACTCTCGTTTCTGCAGTATGCACTTGATAACATACAGCGAAATAATTTCGTACAAAGATCGTGCAATATGCCACCATTAGCATGTCTTTTCAAATTCATCTCGAGGAAAGCTTGCTTCAAATACCAAATTACTGACCAGAGTTTTGTGCGCAACCAGTTGGTTAGGTTTTATCTTAGCTGTCCAAGTAGATGTGAACCAAGAAAACTCAGAGGAGAGTGGACAGACATAGTCAACCAGAATTCATTTAGACAATTCATCTTGAACAATATTGTGCTTAAAAGTAAGAAAGTTGACCGACGCTTTACGAAAAACATTACTTCATTTGGAAACATTTTTCACTGATTATACGGAAAGTGCTTCTTATAAATTGAGAAGAAAACTACAAGAGGAAGGTAAATGTAATGTGAACAAACGAAAGTAAAATTCGAAAACAACTTGAGCGGGGAGTAAGTTTTGTGTAGGATAAGAGGCTCCACCATTAAAATGATCAATTTCTTGTCTTACTGGAATTTGCTATCATATGAAATAGTCGGTTAATAGTGTGAAGTACAATAGTTCTAAAAGTTTTAAAAGAAGAAAGCTTGTGAAATATTCCGCGGTCAATAGAAAACGAACAACATCATATGGCCCCTAAAAAAAGGATGAGAAATCTTGAAATTTGAGAATATCAGCGGCAATGATATGGAGACCAAGTCAGTTTGGCTAATTCTTTAAGACAATTCACCGACAATGCTATCGTCAAGAAAGAGCGCATTAGGACATAAAAACAGATTGTAAGTGTGGAGAGAAAAGGCAAACGGCGAAAGAAACGCCTCTTACAGAAAACTTTAATTTATTTAAACAATAGACATTTGATTACTCAACTGAAGATTTTGCATTTCTGCCAACGAAACAGTCTTGTAGGGATCAACTGTGACTTCCTCCACAGTTGCTGCGCGAAGATCATGAAATGTGAAGTATAGTGCATTCATGTTCGACGTAATCCAGTAAATGTCCGATCATTGATGAGTAGTAGGGGATTTTGATTTTCACATAGATTGAACATCACCCACAACTGATCGCAGCTGTCGCATTCTCATAGACTTTCCAGTTCAATCTATATGAAAATCAAAATCCCCTACTACTCATCACTAATCAAATACCGCTCAACAAATCAATGATTTCTGTGATCTCAACTTGGACAGAAGTCCTAGTCGAGGGGTCATCGATTGGTGTTAACAGACCGTAACTGTTTCTCCATTTCGAGACGATCGGGCAACCTGATCATTACTCACAAACGAAAGTGGTTGAGCGTTCACATATAATAATTCGGTCGTGCCCAACGTGAGGTCAATGGCGCAGTGGTACACACGGTTGCCTGCTCATGAACAGCGTGTCCGTGGTTCAAGTCCCGGCTGCAGTGACGATGATATGCAATACTGACCAGCTCTAATGAGAGCGAAACTCGAGTCTAGTGCTTTTGCTGTTCGGAAGGGGCCGACTGGAAAGTCTATGGGAATGGGATGGTTGAGATCAATTGTGTGTGATGTTCAATCTATATGTCGTATTTAAGTCAATCTATTTAAGTTCAATCTATATGGAATGTCCGATCGTTGAATGTTTTACAAAACTATGTTACTAATAGGTGATTCAACGGGACTGGTTAACTTCAATTGAATAAGAATTAGTTGATCATTGCCTCTGAACTCATTTCTGCAGTGAACGCAAAGATGTACTATGCTCGTACACTCTTGTTATACCTTATCTAGGACGTCGACCTGCAGATGATCAATACAACCAACATGGACAACACAAAGGCTTGATTGACACTGGTTAAAACAAGTTGACAAGCTTGCTTTGCGGGGAACTTATTGTCAGTTCGCTATATTTCTGAAATGAAACAACAATGAAACAACAAGTAGTCAATCAATCCGATCCCATCCGTCAATAGGTTGGTCTGATGTAGATAACCGAGCAGACACGGCCACAACGCGAACCCTAGTTGGTCTTCTGGTGTACTCTGCAAGTTCATTAGATACGAGCCAAACAATGTCAAAACAGAAGGACGACTGAAGCGATCGAGGTTGACTACATTATTCCGTGTAGCCCATTCAAACCCTTGAATTCTCTCGAACCCAAACCAAAGTACACAACAACAAATATTTCATTTATACTGGATTAACATTAGTAGGTTACACACACCACCCAGTTGATGGGTAGAATTGCCTTCCCATTGATCATTTTATAACTGGCTTCCTTGTACGTTTTAATCGGAGTGTACTAAATAATTGATGAGTTCATCGTTCTTATCTTGAATGACTTCGTGAGAATTTTGAGCGTGACGTTGATTATTAGTACAGACTTCATAAGAGAGGTAAGAATGACAAGGGTGTAAAAGAAAGTGATCTGATTTCATAACACTGATATGAGATGAATGCAGACAAAACGGTGACTTATTTAGGGTGGACCAACACAAGGCATTCAATGTGATTTTCTTTGAGAGGTGATATTCTAAAATTGGATTTTGTCGGAAGAGAGTTCTATGTACAACAAGAACTGTTTAACTTGATAACATGTAAGTTGAAATCCAGCAAGACGTCGAAGATGCGAGCATATCTAACATTATAATGTTAATCTTACCGCAGGCACGATCTGCTTATCATAGCTAAACTTTTGCATATTGCAGATGGGTGTACTAATGATGTGCTCTAACAAGAGGGAAACTCAAATGCAGTGCTCCTTTTCAAAAGAAGCTGGTTGATTCGTAAACCTAAATTAAAAACCTATAATCATATGTGGATGGTGTTCCATTTTGACAAAGTGTAATAATCTGTGTTGTCTGATAATTTTCACCCTAATTTTCAGCTAACTTCTGTAATCTTCGCAAGTTTTCTGGAATTTGCATCAATGTCCAGATCAATAACAATATTTATTGATTTGAGTCCGTATGAAACCGATTTATTTATTTTGTCAGCTCTGTGTCATCAAACCACTTTTATGATCCCAGTTTGATTGGCCACAATTCGCAAAAAACAAGTAGGATCTACAATTAAGGTTTTCTTTACAAGGCGCAGTTTATCGGGAAGCCGTAACAGTGCAATATCGAGCTCGTAAGGTTTCCTGTTTTCTAACCTTTAGAAACAACTGTGTTTGAATTACATCTCTTGATGTGTTCCATGCTCAAACGAGAAATCTATCCAGATAAACAAACGAACTGACTGATTGATGAAACAGAAACGAGACCAGAAAACCTATGAACGCAAAGAATGATCGAACTCGGTTTCTTCAAAAAACCTAGTAACAGCAGCTTGAGCAACATGACGATCGTGTGCGCAGCACGTTTAATTACGGACTAATCAAATCATTAAAGTGGGTGATTTGCCAATCTGACTGATTAACTGTCTCACTAAAACTACCCTCGAATAGCCGTTTTATCATTTTCAGACCTGAACTGTCTATTGATCTGAATGTTGGATATGATCGCAGAAATGTGTGTACAGCGATGTGTATTTACTAAAGTGTAAATTGATTGTCGTTGATGCCTAACGATACACATCACTGGGGGGGTTGTTTTGATCAATGCAAAAAATCCAATCTTCGTTGCCAACAGTTGCGCCAATTCTGTTACCCACTCCAAGTTACACCCCCATCAAATCAACAGTGTGGTTTTCGGTATCGCTAGGACTGAATGTAACCAAAGCTGATCATCGGAAAGGGAAAAAGCGGCGCTTACCTATGGATATGATACTGATCTTTCTGACTGTATATCCGAATTCTCAACTGAGTCCTGTTTCAAATCTACCAATGTGTGTACCTGTGCATACTGTTTGATAATTTGCTCCTGGGGATTTAGGATAATCTACTCAGTAAAACATAATCGACATCACTGATGACAGTGATTCAGGTAGTCGGGTTAAGGGGACTATTTTTCAATTCCGAGCGAACGCCAAAAAAGACAACCGAAATTACTAAAGTTTGCACGATACTATTGACAAAATTACGATAAAACTGATTTTTCGTCGTGAATATGAATTAACAGGATAATCAAATTTGCCGGCAGAAAAATGCAAACACAATCGATTATGCAAAATGACCGCCAGTCAACCGGAAATGAACTGATTAAAACAACATGATACAAATAAAGGTAACGGTTCGATGATATCAAGCAGGAAAGTTCTGGTAAATACGCAGTAATACTTATGGAGAAGGAGAAAACAGATATATTTTGTATGCGGCCGTGGTCACCATAATTGTTCATTGCACTCAGAGAGGGTCAAAATAATGGCAAATTTAGAACTGACAAGCGAATGTAGCTAGTTGATAATCCAGTCCTGTTTACTATGGGACCATTGGTGAGGTGGTCAAACTCAAGTCTAGTGTTTCCTTTGAGAGAGCCTAGCTAGGAAATATTTAGGAATGTAACAACCGTGATGTACAATTTGTACATACAAAGTCCCTTACTAATTATCAGTGACTTGAATGTGCTTGATTGAATCTATCGAACGACACTACAAAAACAATATCCAACACATCAAACATAGTTCGGCGATTCCAACCTGGATCACATTAAAAAAATTAAATCCGGTAATTTTGAAAACGAAATGACTGTACGGTTTAGATAAATAATTTTGTTCAATATTCTGTCTGCTGAACGTGCTAACTATCTGCCTGCCATGATGCATAGGGCAATTGTTTGATTTGACTGTGTTGTATAGATATGACATTTTGGTGTCATTAATTTCAAGCCACAATTTACAGAAATGTGCGGATTTTGAGTGGAAAACCAACGTGATAAATTTTGATAGTCTTTCTGTTTCACTATCAACGTTGTGACTGCTATATCAACATAAAGAAAGGAGAATTTCCGTCCTCAAATTTATATGAAACTAATTAAAACTAAATTATCACAATCACACAACAACGTGAAAATTAATTGAATTTTTCCTCTGCCCTTTTTTTGCGAGTGAACTGTTAGATCAGACGCAAATCAACCATAGTTTTATAGTTTAACTATGTGACTCAATGTAAATTCATGTACACCTTCTACTGGTTGCTGAACAAAATGATTTGACTGAATGTCAGAACAGTAACAAATGAGACTGTGCGGATATATAGAAATTATAAACATTGAAGATGTGGAAATGCTTCAAAATTCAAATGGTTGTTCTAGTCTCTTAGAAATGTACTGTAGAAATAAATGTGTTGTGCAAATCTTACAGATTTGAAATTTTATATTCGTCGACGCTAAAATCTTAAAACAGGGTCCAGTCTTTCTAGTCCTCGCATGACTGTGATCAAGCTACCTTATCGATAGTACACCTGATGAAGCCATACTTTCACTTACAGCTCTGTTGTTTGTTTGTAAGGTGTAGGCACCTTCAGGTTGTGTGTTTGAATATAAACGTATCTATTTTTAATAGTTATGTCCCTTCCCATCTTCTTCTTGTACTTTTCTCCTTTCCCCCTACACAGGGTCTGCTTTTTCTCTTCTTCATGGTTGTTTGGTAGCTAAACATCTGTGTAGACCACTAACGTATTATTGTCTATGGTGATGGTGACGCCTGAACAAAACTAGTGAGTAATAACTCCTCTGAGTTTACAGTCTTGTGGCGCAAATTTCAGAACAGGTTGACTGCTGCTTTACTAGCTAACACTTTATCAAATGGAATAAACATTATCGATCTTTTCGAACGTAAATTATTCTGGTTAACAGGAAATGACTGCCGAAGAATTAACGAATTAAAATATCACAATATTAACATTTTAAACCTCTTTGGTTTCAGTGGTTCATCATTTTACATAGAATTTAACCACGTACACTTATGTCATCAACCAAGACATTCTGTCATAAATCAACTCTGTAAGTCGGTCTGTTTCGCATTTTATTTGTTATCAGTAGTATAGTACTCTTCTTTTTAAGCATAACCAGTGTAAACGTGCAATCGACACAGTACGGGAACAAATGTCACAAAGTCTCAGGTTCACTCACATTTAGAAACTCTTAGCGACAGTAGAACAGTTGTCCAAACGTTAGTTTGGCTATGTAACAGCTTGTGATAAAAATAGCGATGGCATTTTTTTTTCTGTAAAAAAAAACAGTCGTCCAACCAGCTACGCTCAGATGCGTTACGGTTTGCCAAATGCATTTTTGTGCATAGCAGGTAGACAAATAGATAGATAAGTGTTGTCGTTCTCAAACAAGCTTAAACAAACCAAAACGGATCAGAATGTTACAGATAGCTGACATAACTATTCCGTAATACGAGAATAGTCGAACTAAAATCGGGCAGTTTTCTATAAAGACTTTTTATACGTAGGCTTTCATTTAACCTTCACTTAAATTTGGTTGGCTGAAAATACATGGGGAATTGTATTAAAATCTCGAAAGCAAAAATTAAAGCATTTATAGCCCAAACTTCCAGCGTTACAAAATCCTGATAATCTGTAGTTCCGACGGTGTACTATACAGATAGTTTACAATCTCATCATGTCAACAACAAGGACAGACTTCTGAGACTAGGGCGTTTGCGAATATTCCTCTAAAATGAACTTATTCATCTGGATAACGTTGGACGGGTAAACTTCATCCATCACATGGACAAATAGTTCGCGATGAGCCTTTCTATTAGCCTGGTAGGATGAGTACTGACCCATAAGCAAGAATTGTTACTGTTGTCAGGGGTCGTAACAATCGATCAGTCACGGTCTGTCTTCGTGTTTTGCTCACTTTGTTTGACCGTAACAAAATAGTACACGGAAGGGGAATTTGAGTCCAAAGCTTCTTTTTAGAGAAAGTTGGCTGAAAACCTCATGGAAAAGTGACAGCTGCGATCAGCCGTAAGTGATGTCCACTTCTTATTGACCGACATTCCATACCACTACCTAGTAAGCAAAATATTGCCCAACATATCAATGATTTCTGTGAGTTGAAATTGGATAAACGTCCTAGTCGTTGGGCCATCAAATGGAGTTAACAGGACAGTTACTTCGTCTTCTGTCAGGGCGATCTAGTCATCTCAACGTTATTCACAAGCGAATGTGGATGATCGTTTACATACGATAACGCAATGGTCAACCCGGTTGCTATGTGAGGCTGTGGCCGGAGTTCTGATCCTGGTCGTGGCAAGGATATGCACCAGTGAGAGCTGTAACAGCATTGAAGCTCGAATCTACTGCTTTTCTCTAAAGTGGTTGGCTGGAAAGTCCATTGGAATGTGATATCTGCGATCAATTGCGGGTGACCTTTAATTTGTAAATTAATGATAGTGTTTTAAGCTTTCATTATATCTCATTTGCCGAGATCATGATCAGTCGGAAGCGTGAACCGCCGAGTTTTTGATTATCCGGTTTTTAGATACTGCGCTTATGGACAATTCCTTTAACGTGTTCGTTAGCTCTCTGTTTACCATTCACTGCCACTCGATTGCGTTATGTCTAGGTTTCTTATAACCTAAGACAACGTGACAACAGCGTATGATAATTACAACAATCAAACTTCATATCGAGCTTTCACTTCAGTCTACAATCTGTGCAAGTTTCTTGAGGTTTTTAATTCTATGTAAACATTATCGTAGTAACTAGATGTATCCACTCCCTTGAGTCGGACTTGTAAATGCCTGAAGCGAGAGGTGGTTCACAAACTGAAGAATAAGCTCAACGTTCGCCATTTTTTATTGCCCTTCTGGCATCTACACAAATTATGGCTAACTCACTTTGAGAACAGACAGTAACTTCTGGTTATTCTTTCGTGTGAGTTTACCAAAAGTGCAACTTACCATTTTGATTGGAAGTTAAAATGTGGCACAAATGTTTGTGAGATAAGCTTGTTTACAACTTCTTTATTAATCTTTCAGATTGGCCATACCGAATCATCTCATGTACACACTTAAGCACAGTTACTGTTGAGTAATATTCTTGTTGCTTTATAGACTGGAGGGCAAGCACAATACCTAACCAGCAAAATCTCACTAAATTATCAATTAGATTGGGCCGAATGACAGGCATTACTTCAGTTACTGATGATTATTCAAGAGCTTTGCCCGCTGTAAATTTCGTACCAATTGTTTGGGTTCATGGCTAGAAACTTAAAAGTCTTACCTCAATGCACGTTATGAATCTGGACAAGGTTGAACCATGTAATGGGACTTCGGATTGTCAATGATCTTAAGGACTGACAGCATCAGTTAAGTTTTATTCTGTCGATGTGTATGCGATAGAACAAACAGCCAGCTCGTGGAACAACGAATTGGTTTATTACGCGCATCTGGACTTGTCAGGATGAACTCTGTTTTCTGTATGCTTTACCAGATCAACTGCATAGGGTAAGCTTGCTAGAAAGTATCACCCAGCTAACACCCACATAAGTATGTTTTCTTACTTCACCTGTTTGCTACCCAAATGAACTGTAATGTTAACTAATTGTTGAGCACAGCCGTTTACTCTCTTGAGGGATTAAAGTCCATTTAGGGTATTGACAGCATCAGTCACATGACAAGGAATGATTCATCATTCTATTTAGTTCAAACATATTAATGTACAAACCGAAGGATGAATAAAAACCAAGTGGTTAGTTCGTTAAAAACTGAAGAAAACCGTGCATATTTTCTACTGTCCATAAATAATGCCTGTCCACCTAAAATGTAATCATATTTCCAATACAAATATCGTAGTCCTTAAAAAAACAGGGTGTTGAGAGGAGAGTTGCAGATTCGTTCCAGGCCTCATATCTAAAATATCTTAGTACCGGATCAAAGTGGCAAGCTTAGGCACACACAGGCAGCAACATTTAATACGCACAACGAAACATGTTAGGAATGACGTAGCAACAATTTCAAACAATGTTTGAAAATTGCTTATTTTTGGATGAAAATTTAAAATGTGTTTAGTTTTCACGATGTCTAATCATAACGACATTCCTCAAGTTTGTGGGTTCACCCACATAACCAACACATACTTGTAACGTCTCAACGATGCCAACTGTGCTCTCACAACCGGTACACATTGGATCGATCATCCAGTGATTATTAGCTCAGCTCATAATGTGGTGGTCGCCGGTCCCATTCTCCAGTTATTCACATTAAACGGAAACAAGATTCAAATTATCGAAAAATATTTGAAAATGCTGATGAATAGTCAAAGCTTTTTATTCAGTAGGATGAATATTGAAATGTTGGAATGTCCCCTGATTGTTTGTTTGCATGTTGTTGATTTGTTACTGTGTTCGGCTTGTTTAATCATAGATCGCTGAATTCCGTTCAAACTGTAATCAATCTCATATTTTCTTCATACTTTACAACGTCATGTGTTCCTGGTTTATTCCTTCATACATTCTGAACAACACTGCTAAGCTGCTATATTCGACTGATTGAGACGATCGCATCTTTGGTGAGAAACAATTTTCTCTGTTTCGTGCGGCTGATATCAATTCATTCATCTGACAGTATTATCGAGTTTCGGTTCCGTCATGATTCACACCGTTATGTTTGCCATTGTTCAGTCGCAATAACCATATATTTTTATTGCCTGAGAAAAAACTTATCTTCTGGACAGCTCTTCGACTATTGCCAACCTCTAGAACCATAGCCCGTTTCTCATTGAGCCATCAAAATGTCCCCATGTCCAGAGGACAGCTCGTCTCGACTCTGTTTCCTATTGGTGTAGCAGTTAAATCGTCTTTAATACACCGTTCATCCTATAAATTGGACTTGGTTTTGGTTGGAGTATTTTATTATTTTTGACTGAGTTGGTTACATCGTCTGCTGTTTATTCGACAACATGTACTGTTCAGCTTACTGCTCCTACATATATGAGGTTTCCACGAGGAATCGCAGGTGTGTTGTGTTACACTTAGTTTGTTTACTATTGTTAAAATTAACGTCGTATTGAACCATTGTCATTACCGTTTTCTCCAAACGTTGGCACATAGACGGGTAGATTTGCTAGTGTCGTTAGTAAGCGTCAACCGTTATTTCCATGGACTTTGGTTCGTTACTCATATTTGACAGTGAGATATGGTCCTATCGATTACGCGTTGCCGATCGATTACTGGGTCATATACACTCAGCAGTGACAACTAAGCACGCTTGATCACGGCTAGTTTGTGTTCACGTAGACTTGTTTAAGTGAATCAAAAAGAACGCTATGGTTTGCCTTGAGTCCCGGTATAGCTTGAATACACCGGTGTCAAAGTCGGGTTACGTGTCGAGGCTTCCTTGCTGGTGATGCGATCGTTAATTACTCATTACTTAACTTATCAGTAGAGGGACCTTGGAGTGTTGTAGATAGTCATACGTTAGTCAGACGATTTTGCTTAGGTTTAGATCAGCTTGGTTTACATCCGTGTTTTGAGGCTGAATCAATGAAAACAGTCATAGAATGGTCCATCAGGCTTTGAAATTTTGTTCCACATTGAATTTGTTTTGCCCACAAAAAACACACTCGTAGCTCTGTTTTATTTATTAGCAAGTGGTCATACAGTTATGGTTAAAAAGTTTCATTTTTGTGATGTTTAACCTAGATTTTCGAACTTAGCCAGGCTGTCATAGAAATCTCCCAATTGCTTAAACGAAATTTCCTCTGTTGCTATCGGTAAATCGAATTATGCTAATTAGTTCCAGTCAACGGGGAATGATGTGTGGATTAGCGGAAACGGTTCAACACGTTCGCGGGTCGATCACATTCTTCTCTGTCGTTAAAAAGGCAATAAGATAAGCTAGAACAAACACGATCCATCCTAGATCTTCCACTGACCACTCTAGGAGTTTAATGTTCAGTCACACAAAAAAGCACATGATTTGAAGGTAAAACTGAACAATGAAAAAAGTGATTGATGTACACTTACGTTACGATCACGGCTTATTTACTGATATCGTGAACCTCTGTTTGAAGGTTTTGATTGCAAGTTATGCCGATATGTTCCGTAAGCAACCAATTATTGTGAGGTTTGTGTATCAGAAAACCAGGTGAATGTTTTAGCAATTTATAGAGGATGTTCTTCATGTCCATCTAGTCGAAAAGTGGTAACTTATATTTGAGTAGACCACGGAAATATATGAACAATAACATCAATGTAATTTTCACCGAGTACTAACTCTATTCCTCTAATGTGACTAAAATTATACGGGCCTTCTATTATCAGTCATTCTTTGCGTGAGTAAAACTATACAATAATTTATGAGCAATGGGAAAATTTATTGATTTTAGTCAAATATAACTCATGCTTGACTGCAACGTTCACGTTAAGATGATCTTTTCAGTCAGTTTCCTTCTAAAAGAAGCACCATACTTGAGTTACACTCTTGTTGGAGCTCACTGATAGTGGTAGCCACAGTTTTAAAATGAACAATGACCAAACCTCCTTGAGGCAATTTTGGTGATCATTCAGCTACTGACCTCAAGTTAGACTCAAAAGGGATGACCCGGAAGCTTGTGTAAACGCAAAACCTGTAATTCAATGGGGACGGGGTCGAATTCAACTGCTTATGAGGCAGCCAGAATTTAGGACTCGAAGTAGTGAATTTGTTAGCCATTATTTGGTATCCTCGTTATTTGGAATCGCACATAAGTTTTCATCCCAGTTTTGCCTCGATTGAACAACATTCCAACTCGGTGGACACGCTTACTCGTGTGAGCCATCCGACAACTTGACCCAATACGCAAATAATCGATTGCAATCACGTCAGCTAATCTTAGTAGTTTAGATTTGCTTTTTTTTAAATGTATTGCTGGTGAGTTTTAGCATTACGTGTTTATGACACGGAGGCAACCACTCCTCGGTCTAAAACCATAAACCCAACAAGTACAATTAGTTTTCTCTAAATAACCAGTGATACGATTCAACGGGTTCCAGGCAAGTACGTTGGTCCTTGAAGGGTTATTATTAAGATTTTCTGTATATTTTCAGGCTGTTTCCATCCTCTTCTCTGCAACAATCTTCTCATCATTGGTCCACACTGTTCATACTGTCCTCGAAATGGATTTCCGGTATTTTGTTCTATACACTAACGCACCCGTTGGAGTGGGCTTATAATCTGCAGGCGCTGTCAGCCTGTCACACTTTTGGTTGAAATATAACCTGGATAAGCGTGATGATCATAGTAGATTATGTGCTTCTACGGATACAGACATACACAGCAAATAAACTGTCCACTTTTTTTAAATCGTTGTCCGCAATATCGTCAGTATTTGTCCGCAAACCATGCAGAAATGTTCTCAGTGAATGATAGACAACTGGAGCAACGTCCATGATCTAATGGCAGGTGGGTTAACTGTCCATGCTCTTTATTTATGTGACTGAGACCAATGATCTGTCCTCAGTCTATTGCAATCTGGATGGGGTCGTCATATCAAAGTCACTGCATTCCGTGTTATGCTGTCATAACGCCGAAGCTATCTAATAAATTGACCTTCCTTCGGTCGAGTTGATTTTGCTCCTTATTTTTCCGACCGATCAGTAGGGCCGGTGGGAATTCAGCAGTCGACACCATTGTTGATGAATCTCTCCCCATTGAATTTATAGATGACGAAGAATCTGAGGTAGTTCCTCATTTCGTTTGACAAGTAGTCTGACATTTATGAGTGGGCCCGACACGGTCTTAACAAACGTGTAGTTACACTTAAACTAAAAGGCTTCACAAAATTTTGTCTGATCAATGGTTGTTCTGATGTGCTACGAAGCAGTTTCAATATGAGCGAGCATTCAGTATAAAAGCTAGAGGAGATAAAGCATACCAATCAAGGCATTGTCATTAGTAGACGACTTTAAAAGTGGGACCAATTGGCTGAACAGTCGACAACGTCATGTTCGAGACCTCGCCTTGTCTTGTTCAGAGTTAACAAGAGCTGGGGCAGTAGATACCCCCGTCGTGTACCAAGACATTTTGATCAAGTTAAGCTGTTCTTTCTATGAAAGTCCATTGAAAATACTGTCTGTTTCGAAGAGCTGATCAAACAGATAGTTTGTTGGTGTGTTTCGTTGGCGCTACATTCTCAGCATTTCACCTAGTAAGAGAGGTACTGTATTCTGGCACACACAGTTCTAGAGGAAATGTTAGGTATTACTTCCGTGAAAAACAGCAGATACACGTAGGGTTTTATGATACACTTTGTGCGTTTACTTCATGCTGACTGTTGTATGTTGCCATACAACGACCAGTTGGTGTCCTGGCGAGCTGGATGATCGAATACTGTTAGCTTCAGACGATCGTTTGGTTATTTCCTGCAAGTTCTACAACTGACCAACCGTAGCGATCATGTCCTTATATTGGTTGTGCAGTTAAACCTCCCATATTCTGAAATGAGTACAAACCAGAAATGCAAGATTGCTATGTCAATACTGGTAGCACGTCGAGGCTATGTTCCAAAAGTTCACCGAAACAACATCTCGCTGAAATATCAGAACTCTCAGTTTTTGAAGCATGCACAGTTGAAGCATGTGTAGGCATTACTGATAATTACAACCACGCCTTCAGCCATAATCTCAGAAGTAACGCTCAAACTGCCCTTTTCCCTAGAAAGTAGTCACAGCAACTGCCTCGCCAACTACATCTGACCACTTCGTGATGTAACATTAGCATTAATCGACACAACTAATTACATTTTGCTTGTTTGATATTGTTTTCAATTACTGCCTAATAGCTGGACATTGTTAGTTGATATGAAGCAACCAAAACTTATAAACAACCGGGGATTTCACATTCAGCCAAAATTTTCAGACGGATCCGTGTGAAAAGTAGTACCACTTACATCTTTTATTCTTGCTGAACCTCATCGGTGGTACATAGTTTCTCCTATCTGCTAGCAAAAGCTGAGTTCAGATATGAGTAGTGTTCAGTTTGCATCGAAACTTTTTTATTTTTAATATACCAGTGAGAGATCACACAAAAATCAATCGGTGTAATAAGTACCGGACACAACACAAGTTAAAACAAGGACGAATTAGTGCTTATAGTTAAATCAGATTGGTGTTGTTCTTACAGATTTAGAAAAAAACGAGGGTAAATGACATTACCGTTGCACATGTGACACTGAATTAAGCAATGGAGTTATTTTGTTTATAACACTCTTGTTTGTTTAAGTAATTTAACTCAATATGTGTACGGTACAGAAGCTAGTTAATTGCCTTTCCAAGGAAGATTCCCAATAAAACTTTGGTGCCAATCTTGTGTAACCATTTCACTATCTTCTTGCCCTATCTCATCTTCATATTCAACTAGTCAGATGCCTCCATGAACTTCTGCCAGTTTGAATTTTATGAGATCAGAGCTGCTTCACAGTTGTTTCCACATCAAACATGATTGCTTTTCCGATTGCCACAGAGCGGTCATCTACTTTGAAAATTAGTCTGGGTTTTTTTATATACACTTCTATTTAATTCACAAACGATTGCAGGCTTCAAGTTCCCATAAAATCTTTGAATAGCCTTCTTTTTTAAAAAAAAAGTACCATAATGGAATTTCGTCTTCGTTGAAGATAGTCAATAGCGCATATTCATTGTCACGGCCATGATTTTAACTTCGCTCATGTTTTTTTGAGATCTCTGTAACAATGGTAGGCAGAATTGTTAAGTTTCAACAAGACTTAAACCAAAAAAGTGTATTTCTTTTCCGGAGGCACTGACTGGAAAGTCTATGGGAATGCGACAGTTGCAGCCGTTTGTTAATGATGATCAATTGATATGAACACTAATTCTTTACTGTCTATCACTAATACAAGCGATTATCTTGGTCCGGGTATATCACTCCACGACAAAAAGGATAACAATAAACGATGTTCGTTTAATCCGAGTAATACTAAGTAATTTAATTAAACTGGCTAAATGTAAGAGGGTATGAGTTCGAAGATTTCAAATATGTCATGTTTGTATTGGACGTAATCCACCAACAGAAATACTATAGGTCCGGTTTGGTGTGCGTTACCAGTAAAACTGTGAATGCAGTACAGACATACTAATCTAGTACGTGAATAGCCTCGTTTGGAGAGTAACCTTCTTTGCTGATAAGTTGGGAGAATTACTGATAATAAATGAGTTCAAAGAAGTTAATGGTTTGGTCGTAAACTTAGTCTTGACTATATAATCGTAGGTTCATATTAATGAGCCGGCTAATGAGTCTTCTCACGACATACGGAGGCGAACTGAAGATCAGTCGGACACCATTGCTTAGAGTCACGCGTTTTTATCACACTCACTATGAAGTCGCATAATACTTGGGAACGCATGAGGCCGAAATTGTTTCCCAACAGAACTGCGAGTATGCATCATTGACGAGCTTTAGCGAGAGCACAACTTGTGTTTAGAAATTTCGTTCCATAAGCCAAAATGGACCGGATAATATATGAATTTCATGAGTTTTCCTCCTGTTGCATACAAAAGATCATTAATACGCACACTGTTTTACAGTACAACAAGAATATACTCCCAAGATAGATTACGAGCCGAGCAAACGGGGTTGTATGAAGCGCTTCATGCTAACAATTTCCCTGGACGTTTCATTCAGAAATGGAGCAAATTTACTCCTGCGGAAAATACAACTTTGGACGTCCTAAAAAAGATATTTACATCAAACTCCCCTTCAAAGGGGATAGTCTGGTTAATACCTTTGGAAAGATGATTAGTTTTACGCT
>LUCH01000034.1:24888-46187 GCA_013368495.1 Paragonimus heterotremus | reverse complement strand
ATGCTCCCACCGTTGAAGCTTCGAGAGTGTGCAAAATGAATTCATATTGTAATTTGTGTCTTCAGACTACTCTGTTTAAAGTTACTCTGCCAAACGGTTGTTTTGATGAGCGAGATATTATGAAACTGTTGACTATAATACGTTTTTGTTCTGTAAATTCAATTTTCTTCAGATTTTGACCTCATCGATTTCCCAACCGAGAATGGAATTTGAAGACAATTTTAATTAGGATTCCGGCAAATGTTGGTTTTCGACCAATCCGCTGCCTTAAATCCATTGATTTTAAACTATTGAGTGTGTACAAGAAGCATGAATTGTGATCCCCATATAGTGGTTAACTTAGAGTTTTTTCAATAAACAAGCCATTCAGAAGTTACCAGTTTGTGGGACAGCTGTCGTTAATATTATGTCATTAACGTAGTAGATAATTGTCCTGATGTTCAACACCCACATTGCGTGGTACTGGAGTATTAACTATAGTTGACAATAACAGCTCGAACTTCACAAGTATGTCTTATGGGACTTGAACCACAGATCTTCTGTGTTTCGATTTAAACACACATTTATGTACATCAATGGTTGGACAGACATAATGTAGCTCACATCCACCTAGATTGATCAAGCAAACGCCATCAGGCGATTTACGGAACTCGTTCTCCTGGAAAGAATATAGAACTAACAATCCGAAGAAATAACAATCGGCTTCTTTAACTCTGTAATTCAGGATGATGTGTAACTACGTCGTGATTACGTGGCAACGTGCATCCGGATGTGCAATCACGAACTATCTGTATGAGATTAGTCACAACGACGCTCGTGTCAAAGAGTTTATGCCATCGGTCGTCCCGGAACACGCACCGTCCATGGTTCTATGGAGCTGCTGTCGATCACCGGAAAGAAACAGCCCGAAGTACAAAGACTTACTCGTTTTTTAAAAAAGTATTTACCAACGGAAAGTTGTTCACATTTACAGTTATCTTTGTTTTAGCTCTGTTTCTATTTATGTTTTCCGTGACATTCTAGTCGTTTTTATTTGACATAAATGATAGGGAAGTTAGTTTGATATGAACTGAATGTCACTCACAAGTGAATGCATTTTTAAGATTCCAGTTGATATTTCAACCAACCATTTTACGAAAAAAGCAGCAAAAGTGAGCTCTACGTTTGTCAGGACTCTCCAGTAGTGTACAGTCCTGTGATCACCTAGATTTAAACTCCGACTTAACATCCATAACGAAAACGTGTTCGTCAGTGTGATGCTACCCTCATTTTAGACGTGAATAAATTATCATTTGTAAATGCTCATAGTCTTTCAAACAAGCTGCCGTATCTTCGCAGTTCGATTGCGAAGCACGAACTAGACACTGAGCATAGAACCTAGTTAGCCTGTTTCATGTGATCAACCGGCACAGGAATACTGGTTCACAGTGTTTCTGTTAGGTCGCATCGATCTGGGAGTGCACACCATCCTTGTGTGTCCGAAGGGAACTTGTGATAGACCCGTGTTTATCTTAACAAACATCAACCTCTACTCTGTTAATTGCAACAACTGTGTAATTACTTAATCGTTTTAATAGTATAGGCCTTTTTTCTGTAAATCTAACGTTTTTAACCACATGAGATGCTACATACTTTTTGGCTTCAGTAAGTACCAACTCACCGATATTGTTTACGCTGTTAATGTGCTCGCTTACTGTGTAATAATCTCACGTGTTGTGTGATATTTAAAATTATAGTGCCTCGATGAAAAATCTCCAGGGAAACGTACTTACATTGACATGTTTAAACCCACTATGCATGCTGGCAGCTTTGATCGGATTGTGGCAGGTCATGGATGAGATGCGAACGAACTGTTCTTAAACGGTACGTCTTTACGTTTGATAACGGGAATTTCGAAATTCATACGTTATGATCTTTGCTGTTCGTAGCTACAGGTGCCACAAAGACTTCAATGTTCACATTCTCAACCTGCCATTTCGTGAAAAAACTAATCAAAAACAGGCCTAAAAAAGACTGATGGATGCGGGCTTCAGTTGCAAGTAGGAAGGACTGCCATATCAAACCTTGCTGAAGTCACAAAAGTGCTCTAACTGAAAGCGAGAGTGATCATGGTTAATTGTGGGCTAGAGAGTTTGAATCATGAACCGTTGCATTATGGTAACTGTCGGGATTTACGGTACACGTTTGAAAATTCAATTGATCAGATAGCTTTTACACCCCAAAGCAATAAACATTAAAATGACAACATTTGAAAGTTAATCCTGGTATCAGAACGATGGAGTCCATTGCCATAAGTAATTTAAAATGAAAAATCATTTCATTGCATTGTTTTGCTTGTCTCGCATGTCCACTAAGAGTGTAATTAGTTCTAAGTGTGCTGATGGCGCACCAACCATCACAGTCACTGCGTCACTCGAAAACAGTATGACGTTTCTGTAACACCGTGTATGAGAAGCGTAAGTATAAACGTCAGCTTAACCTTGAACCTTTCTAAAATTGTCATCTTTCCACAGTGAGTCTTTGGTCATTATGTGACGACTTGTGACACTAAGATTAACGAAAACTGGTGCACTAAGTAGATGAAATGTTTAGCTGTCATAAGCAGACATAATCTGACCGGTTAAAACGTTTGTCATACAGTATTGGTTTACTCGATTGACGACAGTAAATCAGTGCGTGACAGTATAAGTTCAGTTACGATGAAGGTACAAACCACTTATTGTCAAATAGTTAGACAACCTTTATCAAACACAATACTGAGAGCCTCACAATTGACTGATAAAATTGTCTTTCAGCTTGAACGAAAACGAGAAGTCAACAACAGTGTATTCATTCCTCTAAAACTATGCCGTTTATAGAAACATACGAACTAAAAGATGAAGAACAATCAATTAGAAACTATTCCTTTCTATTGGTAGACTAAAAGAGTCGAAGTTAGATACAGTTAGGTTTGAATTCTCCCTAAATTGATGTATGTTGTCTAATGGAATTTTTATGATTTGTTGCCTGCATTCAGTCAGAACAGACATGACTTATCACAGCGGCTGCAGATACAAAACATTAAGTCCGAAACTAAAGTGGATAACTTACAGGTAGTAACTTAATTGTTCCCCAGTCAGATGACCTGTAAACACAAGAACTACATGTTTGAATGTCGATTTTAAGATTCTTGTCCTTTCGTAAATCCACTGATCAGAAAAGCTGATTTGAGATTTAAACGTGACGATGACAACACTGGAACTATCGAAAGCAATGGAATAACTTGAGAAGGCAGTAAAAATATAAGTGTATTTAACAATGCCGGCAATTAGTAAGACTGTTGTATCAAAAGGTGGTTAGTTTTGGAGGGATGTTTCACAGATTAATCGCGTATTGAAATGTTATTTAGGATTATGATATAACAAGTAATACTGTTACCTCACGATAAACATTTATACCTCAGGTCTTTACGGCTATTTGACTTTGTGTTTAAGTTAACTTGCCAATATTTCAAATCCTAGACATCACAAACTAAATTCAGGCTCCCATTCGATTAGCATCACCTGGAATAGAAGCAACTTAGACAACACGATTCTACGCACTGGTATTAGTTTTGTTCATACACTACGGTCAAAACGATGTTAACATCACAAACAAATCAGGGTCATTGTGAGGCTACTGCGTGTCTCCAACGCTCCGTCTGCTCAGTTCAGTCGTGTTAGAGTATAGTGGATTAATTTAACCGATCCATTATTAAAGACTGGCTTAAGTTTTAACTTCTAGTTGATGAGTGTCAGAAGCACCCAAGAAATACCGGCTCATTCCCCGTGCACGGTAGATCGTGATCAGTTGTGGTCACAACACGATTTTGAAGTCCGACTATGTTTAAGGTGTAAAAACGAAAATACACAATAGTCAAAGCCCTACGGAGTACAATGATCCATGTTCTGCGTCGTCACTTTACATAGTGTTTTTCCACATCTGCTGTAGTTATCTAAATTTAGTGCAGGACGATAAGACTTCAGGGATTATCGACTGTTCCGCACATACACTGGGATGTATGTGTCAAGGATCCGAAAGACAAAAAAAGAATGCAGTATTTCCAAGCTCATGATGGTCTTCATCAATCAAAATTAGCCCTGACTTCATGGCAACCAAAGAGGTATTATTTAAAAACAGACTCTGAATGAGCCATGTGGCAGTGTGGGTAACGTTTGCGGCTGCTGAGGGTGGAAAACATTAACCGTTTTCAATCATTTTAGCATTTTTGCCAACTCTTTACATCAGATAATATCAACCGGCAAACAAAGAAGAGGTGAGAAAGCGGCTAGTAAATGTCGATGACTTCATCCGATTGGTCTTTTAGTACCTACTGACCACAACATTTGAAAATATACTTAAGACAACAACTAGTTTTATGCTGTTACAGCAAACTACTGTACTTTGTTGGATGAGCTGATACAGATTCACCGTAAACGGATGAACACAGTTACCAATTAGTTGATCGAGTTCGTTAACAGTACCGGAGACACCGAAGAAAATGAGAACTTCAACGGTGCAAAAGTCGTGATTGTGTAGCTGAGTTATCCGTAAAGTGTGGTCAGTTAATAAGCTGAAGCAGAACAGAAATCAAAAACCTTTTTAAATTAATACCGCCTTACTCTCGTTTGCAATGTGGTTGCTTGTCTACAAGATGCAACTATTCGTGTCAACTGTTCGATATTAGATATTATAACTTAAACCCCAACTGCGATAAACCAGATCTTTCAGAGTTGTGCAACAGCTAAGAAACAAGTTAGACGGCCGAAGTTCCATTGTCCATGATGACGTCGACGGTGATAAAAATGTTGATGAAAAGTGTCATTTTGGAATGTAAGCCTCCAATTAATGAAAAGTCGTACAGACTGGTTACTAAACGTTGAACCTATAAAAAGAAGCACCAGATTTGAGATTCGATGCCGTCTTAGTTCATCACTAGTGTATGTTCCAAGTACAACCGAAATTGAAACTCCGGTCATGTTCTGATTACAAAACTCTGATGATTGTTGTTCCAACGATCTTGCTTTGGACACGACCAAATTATCATTTGTAAACATTCAACTACATCTGCTTGTGACTACTGTTCACATTTGTCCTATCGTCTCAGTGAGAGGCGCAGTAATTGTTTTGTAAACTCTGACCAATGACCGTGTGATCAGAAATTCTCATAATTTTGGAGTAATAAGATTCGTTTAAACTTTTGAACGATGTTTCTGATTACTGTCACGTAGTAAAGGATTTAGTCATTATAACTTGAAATTGGTTCACAATTATTCGTGGTTTTCACATTCACGTACATTCATAAGCTTTATCAACAGCTTACGAAAAACAACACTATCTATTCCACACAGTTACGGTTGTGCAACTTTCTCTAACTTGGTTTCCTCTTTCGATGTTGAGTATGAACACTTAAACCAAAATTTCCAATTCAATTATTTCCTGCAGTCGAGTGAATACCGATCGCGTGTACCAACAGTAATGGAGCCAGTTTTAACTCGGACCTGCTCAAAATCGCACAGTAATAATCATTCGCTCACAATATCAACCACAGATTTGTGCTGTCAGCAAAAATGAGCTATCAACTTGACCCGCGGAATTATAACGATTCGTGATGTTTAATCACGAACTCTCCACGGCCGATTTCGTCCATGTTTACACTCATCAGGTAGAGTTAGTTTCAGTGAGGGAATCGAACCAGTAACCTTACACGTTAAAAACTATAAACCATGTTCATCCACATAAACGAGGTGGAACCACAAGGTATAGTTCAACTGCATTTGCATTTCACCATCACATGCGATACTCACAATAACACTGGTAGTCCAGAGGATAAGAGCTTTGGCTTGTAAAGTGAGGGGCTGTTGATGCACTCAGATTATCTAAGATTATGTCCAGATAATGAGTCTGTAAAAGGGGGAAACCGGTCGTGGAATGTCGGTTCGAGGGTATGCATCAAAACTCATTAAGAACTCAATTTTGAACGTGTACGGCGGTAACCCATGCAAAACTGACAATTTGAGATGGACTGTGTTTATCTGCATTAACTGGGTGAAAACCAAGTTACAACTCAATTAGAAACACGGAGTTACAAGTTGAGGGATGGTCACTCAAATACAACCTGAAACAGTTTATCATATCTTTCACGGGTGAATTGTTCATCATGAATTAATGCTTTTTACCGACCAGTGTTGCAGTAAACAAACCGAATGCCATTCAAACGGTCTATAATTTTTTTCAAGAACTCAAATTTTGTGTTAAGAGATAGCTGTTTTTGTCCGGTGTAAGTTGTATTGAACCACTGAAGTAAAAACTCAAATTCAAATATTCGAAACACTAATTTATCCAATTCAAAGAATTCTATCTTCTTGGACTCTAAGAAGACCATATCACATGGCTGTGAAACGAGGTAGAAATTGAAAATGTTGAAAACTGTACTGTTGTGGTTGGTTGGGCTAAATATTTCAGTTTTCTCTCTGCCGATCTGTTGGATTATCTGTTGTCTAGCCTGTTTCCAATAAAGTGCTAGGTCAGTTATTTCCAACGTATTTCTCGATTAATTCCTGAGAGGAAACCTCTATAATCCAGTCAATTAACTTGGATGCCTATGATAGGCAACCTTTCATGCAGAATTAATGAACGTATAAATCATTTAACCCAAACAAGTAATGTGCCAGAATTTTCGCACATTTCCAGCCCTAAATTGTATGCATATGGGCTAACGGTACCAGCAAGGATGATACAAACTTGTTATTATAATTAGTTGGCCAAAGAACAACAAAACAGGGCACAAACTCTGCATTATGCCACATACATACAATCACTCTGAAACAGATGGACGAAAAACAGACCAAGTATTTGCTCCAAAGTGAAAACACATGAGTGATCGTGCATAATGCGTTCCACGAACGACCAAACAATGCGCAGTTGAACAGAAAACAAACGTGATTGCTATGACAACCGAAATAAGGCTAATACGTTGGGCTACATTGTCAGATTGTTTTTTTGGTCCGATTTGCGTGGTGTGCGTGAGGAACACAGACGACTTTAAAACGGTCCACATAGTTGGCAGGTTTGTGTTTTGCAGGCCATCGAAGTCCACTGGACACTTACATGGCCGAGAATGCAGTGTAACACAAGGGCAACCGCGTAGTTTGGTTTCAATTAAATCAAGGCTTGAGTTGAATCTGAGAGGTTTGATGTATTTGCTAACAAAATTTGAACACCTGTTATATTGAAATAGATGTTTCACAATAGACTTAACTTACTGGTCGATTTAGTTCGAACTAAATCACTTGGTTGAAGTTCAGCTTACATCTAGACTTTATACCATTAACACGCATCTTGATGTTTGTGCGGACTCTTACTTTCACTCTATAGGTCAATGGGTTGTTCATTGATCGTTCCGGTTCAAGTAAGCAACGTCACTTATTTCCAATACTCGGTACATGTAGAGTTAAAAATGGGACAGAAATGTGAGCTCATACTCGTGGTCCGCATGGCAAACTAACTATCCTGTTCTTTGGTAGCTGATCCCACAATTATATCGCTTGAAACAGAAAAATGGTTTACACGGGTTCTCCATTCAAGATTCTTACAGCTCCACTCAGGGGCATATCAGATCTTTAAACTAACTGATGTGATAGAGATGTCAGAGGAGAAATGACCTGTGCCTATGTGGGACAACTCAAAATTCTGATCCATTCTAGTCACTTTTTCCTATCCTGTTGGTTAACAAGATCGGTGACGCTGTAGTCATTTCTCAGGTTGCAACATTTAGATTGGTAGCTGGAATCTCGTTCATACTATATCAATGAGAGGAATTCAGCCAAGGATACAACCAGTCATAATAGACTGTTTGACTGACTAACAGTATCATGAAACGTGATTTTTTTCTATCATCCATCCATTTAACCAGTACGACTTGTAATGGACAATTAAGGCTGAGATATGTCATCTGATCCGATTAATATTTATGATCTTCGGACTAAAGTGAAGGAAATGACAGTTATAAGGAACAAATCAAACCAGATATGATCAACCGTTGCGTTTTCACCTGTAAGTCGTACGATAAATATGACGGATTTTTCTACTCTTCACCAACTAATCATCTGTCCTTTTACGAAGTTGACTACCAATGACAGTCCAGGTAAAGCGGTTATTCATTCTGGTCAAACAGTAAAAATTATTTGATTAGTCGACAGATGATACAAAGACTATGTTGAATATGAATTTTTTCGGTGAACAACTATAACACAATGTAGACTGACTGGTACTGAGTGGGAAGGCTTCAAGTGGGACTTATTGGAGGTAAGTAGACTCTCGCCGATGTTTTTTTAAAAAGTACTGCACCTAACAGGGATTTGTTAGTCGAATTGCACATTCTTCTGTGCAATAAATTTGACCAAAAGAAGAAATTGAATGATAAAGAACGAGCGTACACTTTTCTCACTAGACAGTTAACATTAAAGTCAGCGGGTTCATGTATTAGGCTACTGATAAGTAGCGTGAGACATTTGTTAATTTAGGAAAGGCTGAATTATGAAACAGCCGGATTACAACTAATATCAAATCAGCGATAAGAACCGAATGTATCTAAGAGGCATCTATTTCAATAGGCCTAAGACTAAAAAACTTCACGTTTGTACTTAGCCACTTACCCAGCCCGTTATGATATATATCTTTCAAATGATGTATTGGACAGACTGTTCTGGCAGGATGTCCAATTCAGCTAACAGCAGGATACACCAGCGCTGTTAGTATGTATTACGTTCACTTTATAGACAAGTGATGTAAAAGATATGCAAACTGACGACCAGCCTGAACTATGTATTCATATATACGTATCTACCTAAGTGACAGTTACTGGGTTCCAAGAATCATGTTAAAGTTACAAATGATGTAAGTTAGTCAACATCATTCAAGCTTCTGATGGATAGATGATGGCCTTATTAGACACTTTACAAATGTGCTTACATCTTTCAAGTTAGGTGATTGTTTTGATTATACAATCATTGCCTCTTGTTAGTTTGAAACAGTCTCATGCTACAAAAGTGCAGAGAACATGTCAAACAAGACAACTGTATTTTCCAACCCATTCAGCATGCTCCGAGTTGCTTCTAAAGCATGAAAAATTAGAACAGAATTATCTTGAAATGTTTTTTACACCTCTCTATACAAAACTGACATGTCTTAATGTGTCCATTTTTTTTGTAGGCGAGACAGTGTGATTAAAAATCCACTTATCAGATTATCCCTGAGTACAGACAGCTTGATTTTGTTTGAACGCTTACTCAATTAGTAGTGAGTACCATGAGCAGGCTGAAAGGAGGTGTCTTAATGATAGGTGATTTGATAACAATGTTGTCGGTTACATGAATTCAAGTGAATAAACTACTGAGTATAGACTAAGTGGGCAAATTCCTTATTCTGCTACCAGCTTTAAACAGACAATTTAGGTTAACACACTTTAAAATGTGGTGCTTACAAATAATTTCAGTTTAACATAGACAAGGCAATTTTATCTGTCAATCTAAACTCTATTTAACAGACAACCAGTAGACAGTGCACACGGAACTAATTGAGCGGCAGTAAAGAGACCACAGTCACATTTGTTAAGGCGATGTGCTGTCCGGAGAACATGTTCATCGTTCTGTGTGGAAAAGTCATTACTGGGCACAGCAGGCTGACCAACTAGAAATTCTAGCCAGCCCAGCCCATTTATACATTTGTAACAGATTTGTTATTTTCCCACATTTTAATGACTTTAGTTCGGCTATATCATAGCTGGATAAAGTAATGTGATAATTGTGGCACCACAATTCCGGTTCATACAGTTGTAGTCACTTTCATTTAGTAATAAAGTGCATCACTGTCGAAAAACCACTTTTCAACTCATAATTCTGACAGAAGAAAAATTGTAGCTTCGTTGCACTTTACATTCCCCTTACAATAAAATGTTATAATAGCTTGAAGTAACGTTCATATCAAACAGCTACTCGAAGTAGGTTAAGAAAGGTGAACAATTTTATAAATTACTGTTTCAAAACTCACAACATTATGTTGGGTAGATTGGTTGCAAACGGTTCAACAGAGCATAAGTATCCTGGATTTCAAAGGCTTGATAAGATTATAGATGCACAGACTAGATCAATGCGGTCAGGAAGTGTCCAAAGAATGTGGACAATGGTTGTTTGTTTTCTGGTAACAAAGTTTTGTACCAACTTAGGCAAACCTCCTCTAACTCTGAAGACCAAACCCCTCTCAGTTCTACTGTGAAAAAATTCCTTTATATGCACTCATAAAGTGGCAACTACACTGTGAACTGTTACCGACAGATTTTTCTTCTTCGTTTCAAGATACTGGATTGTAGCAAGTACATGTAAAGTAGAGTTTTTTCAATAGATGCTTTGACACACAACCGTGAAAAACGTGGACTTTGGTGGGACTCGAACAGACAGAATTATCATGCCTAGACCTAGCAAGTGTTTTACTAGCTGCGCTACAAAACCATAACGGAAGCTAAGAAGTTTAACATTTTAATCTAATCATTTAACATTTGGTGTGCTAAGTGCGTGAGATAATTTTATCCAAAAGACACTTCCGGACAGATCTCTTTTCCAGATGATTGATGTAGTAGTTGTTGTTAATGGTCAAGGAACTGCAGTCTCTACGAACAATCACTTCTATGGAGAAAAGGTTCTAGTCCATATTGTCCAAACTCATTACTTTCTGCAAGATACTCCCACACTAATCAAACATGCCATCTCCAAGGTTATCAGCCTACTGTCGAAAGTGACTCGACAGGACATAGTAACTCTCAATCTGATAAGCTTTTACAGGCAATGATACGTGAGTCACGTGCTCAGTGAGTAATTCTAAACAAAATACTAACGGTTGCTAAGTCATTCTGTGAAAGGAAAAAAATGTGCTGAGTATGACAACTCAGACCATTGTGTTGCTCATCATGTCAGTGCTTGTCGTCTAATAGACTTGGAAATGTATGCAACCTAGTCAAGACTCACAAATAGTGCAAACAAACTTGTCACTCTTTAGCGATAAAAGCGAGCTGCTATCCTGGTCTACTATCGTTCACGAGAATTCCTGGATTTCTTTTCCTTTGGGAATGGTTAACTGAAACGATTAGGATGAAGTCGATTCTTCTGAATGACTGTCAGTTGGACTAGTTACTTGATCATCTCGTAAATCGAGATTGATAACATGGATTTTTGAGTCTCCTATCAATTAAAAACAATTACATATTCAGTGTTACTTACATTTTATTGCTGCAGTTTAAGTCTCTTACAGTTTTCAGTTGACTCAATCTGAAGAGTACTTTACTTCAAGTTTGGCCCTGTTTGGTATATTTAGTATCAAAATTCCATATCCAAATAAGGAGTTATTTCCATGAATTTCTTCTTGGTTCGTCTAATTTGTTGATCATTATTCGGTTACCTTTTATTTTACATGATCAAAACACCATATCTAAAACTTACTGGCTTAGATGCCAGTCAACCTTAACGGCGATCACAACCGTCTCGTGAAATCCAATGGATATTCCTGAGAGTGAGACTATTGGATTCGATTGAAGCAGCTAACACCGCTAATTTGTAGATTACCTCTACAAACCAGTGTAAATAAAGCCTGAAAGGGTTCATCCCTTTAAAAGTGCATAAGAGTAGTTGATCAAGAGAAGACGTTATGATAATGCCTCAACTAACCGGTTCCAAATAAATCGCTTAGATCCAAAAATTCCGTGTTAAGTTTGAAGGTCTATCTTTACTATGTAATCCAGAGAAACGCAATCAGGTTGGAATATGTGGGCTGACCAATACTGACGCTACTCAAATTAATCCGGTTATATTGCCCAATTCGTACGGGTTTAGTTTTTGTGTCCAACATTTTATCTTTGAGTCGAGTCATTTTGACCACAGCTTTGAAAGTCAATTAAACACTGTGCTTCAATGCTCTGTACCCATAGTCACGACTATCACGTATATTGATAGAGGCACTGGTTTATTAGTGAGCTCTGGATACATACCGCTTCAGATAAAAATAGAAATTAGTAAGCTATCTGTAAGCATGGAATGTGGAATGTAAGAAATCGGAATGCCGACGTTTCGATAGTCACAGAATGTTGGTGATACCACACACACATTTTAGTGAAAATATGCAAAGACAATAACAAAATGGAGGTAAAGAAATGTCAACACTAAAAGAAACAGCTAATATTTATAGGAATCGGAGAAAATCCGTGTAAACAACAAACCATTTGTAAGTCCACTGCTTTTTCGTCGTCGGCTTGAACGGTAAAAAGAATATATTATGAAGTCAGAATGCTTCCAAGAAGCCTAGTGTACAGGATGGTTAGAAAACCGCAAACAACAGAGGAACTTGTATGTCAAGAATACTGCATTTATACTGTTAAAGCTAGCTCATAGTGGTCTAAGCCAGTATTCAAACTCCCAAAAAAGAACTGTGAATAAGTAAATGTGATTGTTCTTGTTTAATAATGAACTCATCTGTGTTTCGATGTGACTGCGGGTCTATTTTCGTATCATTCTAAAGTAGCTGGAGAAACCCTGGAAATATAATGAACGGGGACGTCCACAATAGGACAATAGCACTGCTAATGACCTTGGTTAGAAAAAATGGACGGCTTAGTTCTGTGATATGACAACCCAACATTATCAAATGTTTGAAAGACTAACAGATGACTATGATTTGGGTTGATTAAAGGGTGCGGACATCCAACACCATCAGGACTTTGAACGTCTACCCCAGCTGGAGTAGGACAAATTAACTCAATATTTTGTCTAGCACCTCAAGAATGGAATAAATAATATGTACATCGTTTTTCGGAATTTAAGGGACAAGACTGTGTTTACTTTTCGTAAATGTCGGTATAGTACCAATACATAATTTAACTATCCGTTTCTGCACAGTTCCGCACATATATTTAATCATTCTGTACCATAGAGGTAACTGACAAGTACAAGCTAAAGACTTAACAGAGCGACTGATCAGCAGTTCATCTAACAACGTTCTCATAAAAAACTATGGCTTATAAATTGCCAACCTTATCGATGTAGACTACTTCATGTAACCACTAATATTTAGTCGTTTAGAGTGGACACAATGAATTTTACTTATGTGAAATAAGCTCAATGAGTCATTTAACAAAACACGCATTGCAGGTAACTTTATTTTTCAGCATGCCACCATTCCAGTGTATATAAACGAGACTAAGCATACGGCTTGTTCGGTCAACTAGGGCTCACTGTCAGTGAACGGATGTGAAACGGTTATTAACGAACCGTTGAAATGTGATAACACAGTAAATAAACCAAATATTTCAGTTACCATTGGGGTGATAGGAGAAAACAGGGACTAAATAGACTAAGCAATAAATCGATCAATTGCAAGTAATGCGGAATGTGAAGTACAATAATTGTATATGTTTTTCGATCTAGATTACAATGTAAACCTCATACACGGCTAATCTAAGGGTTTAATGAGATATGATTGATCTCGGCTACTTCGGTTTTAAGGGGACCAGTCGTAGATAACAGTAAGTCTCTGAGATATTTTAAAAATAAATTTGAACGCTTCATTAAATTCAACGGTCTGATTTTAATCTGTCCTGTATACCAAAGATAACTACAGTTAAATATTTATATGATTCTAGATATTTCTTTTTCACACATTGTCAAACATTACTTCAGTTCTTAAATTTCAGTGTATGGCAATGAGAACAAGATCTTCTATTTTGAAACATTGCCAAGCCAGAAGAGTTCGGTATTATCACCTGTCGCTTCAGTTTGACTATAAAAAGCCCTCATAATGCAACCTACTAAATTCTTTTCACATTTCAGATGAACAAAATTTGGGAAATACGTATGCTAACCATCCGGAAAGACTTCAAGATAAGCATTTCTTTACAATACGGTGTATATTTTGCTGTTGTGACAACAATAGTGAGAAATGAAAGCCACCAGTTTTTTTGTATACTGTGAATAAACTTCACGACCGGATCACATCTGGGAAGTAAGTGGCAGGGAAGATTTTGTTCACATCTTATAAATACTTTTTCTACCCACAGAAAATAAACTGTTAATTTTTGTCGTCGTTGTTGTTGACTTGGTAACCGTAATATGTCATAAGGATAAATGAGAATAAAGAAATTACGAAGTGTCAAATAGTACAAAGAAACAACAAAACTTAATAGTTACAGAACAAGCGGTGGATGTTAACGTTCATACTAACAGTGTAAACGTAAAGTTGCCATTTGGCCAGCACACACACATATATTGGATTTAGTGACCTCGTGACCTTGAAGAACAAAGCAGGCGAGTTAGCTATCGAACGAAATATAATGTCACACACAAATCTGTATTTTCTGTGCTAAGATTGGTCAAAACCAGCTAGATCGATAGAACTTAGCACGTGCCATACGTCGATGTAGAAGAGTGATTGGGGTCAGTAAATAACATTATACAATCCAAGGTTGTACACCCAGAAAAGTATCAACCCTTTCCTACATAAAGCTTGTTGAATTTATTCCCAATATATTCATATCTGGCATACACTCATATAATCAGGTTAATCATTATGTTTATGGTTTAATGTTGACCAAAGTAGGCCAAACAAAGAAAGCAGCTTTAATTGACTTAGACGAGGTCTAGGAGAGGAAGTGAACAAGGAAATTGACAAGAAATACTAATGGCCATGTAATTAAATTTCTTGTAAATAATCTGTGTATTACAACGACAAATAACGGACAGTAGAATGGTAGGAACAATTAAGTCGTCTGGTGTTCTCTGGAATAAAAGTTGTCGTTCACATTATTTTTCTTATCGTTCTAAATAACCAGTTGTGACCAATTGCTTGGACACAAGATAAGATTTGTAGTTGACAACTTATTCGCGGGGTAGTTGTGCCGTTCACCCCAACCTCAATGGAGTCAGCAGATCGGCGCGAGTGCTTAGAGTACTTACAAGATGTTTACAGTGAACCTCAAAATCCTAGATGGCATATATTTTACAGGGTAAGGTATCATAACTGATACATGATTAATAGTCAGAGATAACTGACCTCTGATGTAGAAACGTCCGAGCAAACAGTACTACTCAAAAGGTTGATGAGTTTGTGGTGGATAAATCTATCGAGTACGTAAGTTTCCAGCAAGTGAAAGAACTGCGGAAGTAGTACATGAAAAAATTCTCGTATGTTGTGGTGGTTAACAGAAATGAAACAACCTCGTAACCAGATAGACAAGTGTACATGTATTTTGATACACACTAGATTTAAGCATAAATTCATCGGCATCATTACCAAAAACAACGAGACAGCGATGTAACAATGAACAGGTAAATTCTTCTTCGAAATTACTCTGATTTGAAGACCCAACAGACCGAATTTTTGCGAACCTTGCTGAAAGGATTATGTCAGTTTAGATTGAAAGAAAGTGTCAAACCAAGATTTTTTTACTGAATGGTCAATTGATTTGCTGGTTAAAACGATCACTTCTTACTTTGACCACAGCTTTCTAATTCAGTTAGACTTCCTAATCAATTCCTTCCTTTATCTCTTACTTTTATAAAGGTCAACAGTAAACCATAAGTTTCATACGGCATTTGGATAAAGAGCAAAAACCCATAGATTTACTCATAAAAAGCTAAAATTTTATCGGAGAAATAGCCAATATATAATCAAGGATGAAACTGTGGACCGAGGTATCTAATTTGGATGAGCTCTTCTACTGCTAACCTCAGCATTCATTGAGTTCATGATGTGATAACCGTGTTTCTTGGTCTGCATCAGATTGACTTACACATTCGTCACATTATCAAAAACGGGTCTCTAATAAAGATATTTTGGTTTTCAGTAACTATAACTTATCAACTAGTTGCCAGTTAGGTTCAAGTCGAGTTTGTTCCAAGTTAGTATGAGACGTTTGCCTAGTAATATCATGTTGAAAGCCTTAAATTGTGGACATAAAGAACGCTGCCCTCTGGTAGGAAGCTTACACGTCAAGTAGTTCAAGATGGTAGAGGTTTATGACATTTATGGGCTGAATCCTGGATGAGTTTGGAAAGTGCACTGACGATACTTAACATGAGTCTCACTAAAGGAGAGTACTGTATTAGTGCAGATTCATCTTCACTGTTTTAAACCACGGCATAAACTGGGCCTCACTCACAGTTTTGCGTTCCCACATACCTTCTAGTTAACTCATTTCGGAAAGAAGCGCTAGATTTGAGTTTTCTCCCTGTTAGAGCTCTTCAGTAGTGCATGTGATTGCCACAGCCGGCACTAAAATTCCGGCCACGCTTTCGTGAGGTAACCATGTTGAACACTGCATCTTTGTTCTCATATGACGCACAATTGAGCCATCATATATAGACGCTTGTGAGTAATGTTCAGCTTGTCTGATGGGCTTGAAGAGAGATACAATAATTGCCCTATCAACTCCAATAGATGACCTTACAGCTGAAACCTCTCCCCAAGTTAAAGTCACTGGACTCATTAAAATGTTGTGCAATATTTTGATTACTGGTGAAAAATAGGTGATTTTGAATATTTGTGTAAACTGAAGGTTACTCATACTAATTTGCAGCCGCCTCATTCTCTCGGACTTTTCGGTCAGTCCTCTTCGAAAAGATGCGTTAGACTCGGGTTTCGTTTCCATAAGTTTTCATTGACTTTCAGTGTTGACAAAAAAAAGCAAAATCTCCTAGTACCAACCGGAATTCACAGGATGCTGCAGGACACCTCGTTGTATGGACTGACCGGACTAGTAAAACTGGAATACCACGATGTAATCTCTTCTGCTCGAAATGTATGTCATATTTAAAGCTTGTAGCAAGATTCCGCAGCTGATCTGAACAAAATGCAAAAGAACGAAGGCGGTAATACCCCTATTACTGGAGAGAATGGTGATGGTGTTCGTTAACCCGGAAGAAGCCTTGAAAGCCACTTAGAGCATTATTTTCGTGAGTTAATTTACTGAGTACATCAAAAGTATGATAAGATATTAGAATTTAAAATCAAGGAGTGCAATTACAGCACGCATTTCCAATTGGCAGGTTTTGCTGTCATTGGAAGTCGTTTGTTGGAGAAGATATGTTCTGTGAAATTGACAATTTACATCTTATCTTGCTGCTGTGAAATTCAACTCTAGTTTCCAAAAGAGAGACCAACAGGTTGATTGGTTTACAAATGGTTTTTCTATGAACTTAAATTTATTTATCATTCAGATGTGAACAACCAGAAGAAGCCTTATCAGCATAGTTGGAAGCAAAAAGTTTGTTCAAGATACAAGTAAACCGTTATGATGTAATATTTAACTCGATAAACATAATTTGTTGAAACTCCGCAGTTCAAATCCTTGGGAGCACGATGACAATATAGATGTATTCATTATGTAGAAAGCTTAGTATCTGAGTAAACATTTGGTCTGGACTGGTTAAAAGTTTGCCAGTGACAGATTCATATCAGTTCTATGAGTTACCGTAGAATTGTTAGTTGATGTTTAGTTTTCAGTAACACAAAACCGCAAGCATGTGTGGGGGAAAGAGATTTAACCTGTAAGCAGCTCGGTTCTAATCTCTTCAGATCTACACTATACTCACACTATCATCTTTGCCCTACATTTTTACCGAAACCTGTGATTTTCATTGTACGTTTGCTATTGATCGGTTTACTTCAGCCTGGATGCACACCACGGAGAAAATCTTTCATCATCCAGAATAATTATCGACCATTCAGCAAAGTGCTACGTTTACAGAACGTTCTAGGCTATTGCTAACTAGTGGTGGCTTTGATTTGATCTAGTATTCAGACAATAAGCGGTTGATCAAAGCGTTCACATTCAGATGAACTGGTTTACTGTACCACTTAAATGGAAGACTATGGACCCTTTCTGAATGTATCCAATATTGCATATCTTTGCTTGGACGAAAGGTGAACTTTGATCTCCATATTTTCTAGGTAACAGCATAAACCAAGTTTAGCTGGATCATCACATCTGAGCTCTAATCAATAACTGCTTCTTTTCGATAAGATTCCACGTAGTTATCATGTTTGCTTCAGTCGACAATGTGTGATCGGAACTTTGCTAAACCTGTTGAGCAAACTGAAAGCTCAGCATACAGATGCAGTGATTTCTGCTTGTCAAGAATTAAGCTGATAAAAGAGTGATAGGCTCATGTCGTTGATCTTGAATTAAATTATTTTTTGGATGAGAACGTACGCATTATTATCGACGAATCCAAATAAGAACTTCGTACAAATCTTACCTCATTATAGTAAGCCAACTGAAAGGTTTATTGCAAAGCGAATGCTCTTATTCGGTGTAAGTGGAATTTGCATTACTAAGGGACTACTCAGAATGTCTTGGGGGTAATCCAGCTCTCCCTCACCATAATGTTACACTCAGGTGTAATCAGATTAATTGCAATAGATCGTCTTCCTTAAGTCAACACTGCTATATTCCCCTCATTCTCTGTTATCCGTCGTCTTGTCTCCCTTGCTATAAAGTCAACCAGGTCTCAATTTTTTTTAACATCCTGTTACTGGTTGATTGTTACCGTCCATTGTGTTTGAAATCGTTGAGTGTCGTTCCAAATGTCGTCGATCTCATACAGTTACTTAGTGGTTATGCAAAACCAAAGTTGTATGTATGTTGTCTTAGTATACTTTGGTTAGGTCAGCGGAATATTGGCGCCTTCTTGTGGACGTGGAATAGAAAAATCTGGTGATGGTCGGTTAAACGACAGGAGAATTATGTGATTCTACCAATTTAGAGTGCTGTTAGCTGCAAGCTAACAATGTCTACTGCATTCTACCCAGTGATCATCACACCGTAACTACAGCCACTTAACATTGCTAGACTTCCATCTAAATTGATGGATTTAGCCGCTTCCTACCAATTCATGAAAGTGAACATTTGTGACGCCGTATGATTTTACAAAATTGCCCAACGCAACTTAAATTCAGTGTACCTTTCTTACTGTCGGTTTCACATTGATACGAGTCTAAGGTTATTTACATGAGAACCTCGTCCTCTGATTACAATAGAGATTTTCACACCGTTGGCCTTGCCGTCATTCTCGTCGCTTATAAAATTTGTTGCAGTGGGCCCTCATATTCAAGTGAAGAAAGATTTAGTCTATGAGGGCCTCGTGAACTTTGCGTGTGTCCACAGTGAGTCGTGGTCAACAGACAATCCTGAAGCATTGCTATTCTGAAACAAAATTGAAGAAGAAATAGAGGTTTCGATGTATTTCACCTAGGATTTCTACTCACCTCCATAGACTGACAAAGATTACTTCATTAGGCTTCTTAAAAACCTGCCTCCCATTCTTCAGTTGGAAGGGCATAAGCACAACTGACTGATTCTCGCATAGAAATATAAGATAACTGAAGGGACCTTAATTGTCTTTGTTTCTCCCCCCGTAAATCAACGGTGCTGATCTCACTTCCTAAAAACTGATGGGTAATTAATAATTCCATGAATATTTACATCGACCTACTAATTTTCGATGTCTCCCCCGCTTATCCTCACTATGTCTGAAAAGGAGATTCGATATTATAGCAACGAAGAACTGAGTCGAGTATGTGATCAGTAGGCGTTCCTGAATTGAGCACTAGTGAGTAAGATATAAATGAAAGCAGCAATAATTAATGCGTTTAAGTACTGATTTTTCGACGCTAGGCACTTTGGTCTGTTCAACCAGATGGGTTGCGAGTGACTGGAAAAATTAGGTTTATGTTAATTCCTGAATGCACGTAACACAAACCGATTTTTTTAGTTTTTCGAACTGGGGATTTAACACCGATGATAAGAATCGGCAAGGACAGTGCTATCGAAAACGTTAACCTATCTTGGCATATTGGTTTCATTTTATCTGTGAATTTTTGATAATGTTACTGTTATCAAAGTTGATGAATTCAATGCTCTTTACATTCACATGTGCAGTTTTAAGTGATGTTGAGTTGTCGCCCTACTTATCAAGACGAAGTCGATCTATCCCAGACAGCCCTGATTTGAACTTATTCCTGTTAGCTGTTGCTCTGTTTTTTTAATATATATATACTTAAATCGACCAGTCGTTTGTGGTCGGTATGCGAAGTAACATGCATTCAGTTTGTAAGGTTTGAAGAGATATGAAGAAAAGATGGGCAGCAGCAAAGGAGAGTAACTTACGCATCTTCCTGTAACCCTAATGTCCGCGACAGTGTCGATCAGCCGACCATACCTCAACCAGATAAACTCACAAATCATGTATCCCATGTTCCGATGTGCCTCGCGTTGTTGAAACACAGCTAGATCGCTAGTAGAGACTGGGACCAACTACTTCTCAAGCTTACACTGGGGTAGTCTTATGATCGGGAAATTGTTATGTAACAATTGGTTCGTGACATTCATGTTACGTCAGCTGTCCGATCCCCCCATCGGATCAATAACAAAAAGTAAATAATAACACGGTTTTTATTCTAGAGAACGAAATACTTTGTGGTCTGCACATATGACAGTGTTTATTATGAGACATTTGTACTGCGCACATTTTGTTCTACATTTTAATTATGTACAATTAGTGCTTGTTGGAATGATTGGTACACTCTCAATTCACTTTTATCTCATGATGAATTAGTTCATGTAATTGTAATTGTCTAGATCAGTTTGTCACAGTGTTCTAAACCAAACGACCTTTAAGTCAATACAAGTAGTTGACAATCGTGGTTTCAATCAATCACATCGCATCTGGAATAAAGTTGGAGCGAAGGATCAGTGTGGCATTCGACAAACAAAATTAAATGAAGGTCACATCCGGCCTCTGTTGACGTTAGTCCCAGAAAGCAGACTATGGAATTCTGACTATGTAACTAGTGGCAGTCATACATAAAATGAACCCAGCTCATAAGTGGTCGCAGCTGCGATCAGTTTGGGGTGATGTTTAATGAATAAAATCTACATAAAGGTAAAGAAACAACTACTCATCAGGAATCAAAATATTGCTCAACAAGCTGATGATTTCCATGATTTTAACTTGAAGAGAAGTCCTAGTCAAGGGGCCATCGATTGCAGTTAACATACTGTAACTGTGTCTCCACTCGAAGCGATCGGGCAACCTGATCATTACTCACAAGCGAAAGTGGTTGAGTGTTCATATATGATAATTCGATCATGCTTAACGTGAGGTCGATGGCACAGTGGTAAACGCGGTTACCTCACGAAAGAGTGGCCGGAGTTTTAGTGCCAGCTGTTAGTATGATATGCT
>LUCH01000034.1:0-17200 GCA_013368495.1 Paragonimus heterotremus | reverse complement strand
GAGATATGTCTCTATCGCCAGAGGTGTCCCAGATCGGCGAATATCGCTCCTACCCTAGTGGTATGTGCTTCTGTTTCATTCCCTACAAATTCATCCTTACTGATATAGCTTCCAAAGTAAACAAATCAGTCAACAACCTTCATGGCTTCAGTATCTACGTAGTCATAGCAATCTTGTAGGAGCACTCTGCATTTTAAGGCTGCAACCCACGTTCCGAAATAGCGAAATAGCGTTTAGCGTTGTTTGTGCCACCTGAAAGTTGTCAAACAGTAGCACCTTGTCATCGGCATAATCAAGATCGGTCAGCCTTTCAACAAACAGGAGGTCCAAACCGCCATCTTGTGATTTTCGTAGATAGTCGTGCAGTATTTTGCTTATGGCAAAATCAAACAAAAATGGTGAAAGTGAACAGCCTTAAAGTACTCTTCTGCTGGTACTGAAACTGTCAGGTAGAAAAGAATGCCCATCAGCTAGAGTGTGTACACTACAAGCCACTGAAACTAACTTCAGTACTATCTGGAATTAGTCATGAGAGCATGACTATTTTAACGGTTCGTATAGTACACAGTTTATCAAACTCACACTGAAGATCAAACTACCGTCTCCCGTAAAAAGAAATATCTCTAATGAGGGAGCATTTTTGCCTTGATCGGGTGATGCTTCCATGCGGAGCAAGATTCCGTATCTAAATTGTTCACTTATGATAGTTCACAGGGACAGATGGTCAGGTAGTCATCACAAAGTAACAACTCGTGGCTTAAATTGGACAATCACTGTACGTTATTTGTAGGCTATTCACTGAAAGTCTAAAGCAGGTATGCATCGCTGTTTCTAAGGTTAAATTCAGTAAACCTCATTAATGTACTGCCTAGCTCTTGGATATTAACCATGAGTCAAAAGAACGTGACAGTTCAACATTCTTTGGCGAAGTAGTTGATTCTTGTGCAACTGGGGTTCTAGCTTATCATTGCAATTTAACAGGGAAGGTCCAGTCACAGCTTCTTCATTTAGATGGTATTTTAATCAATTCCACTTCAAAAGCACACATTAGAATCAAGTTTAGATATTGATTGGTCTGATAAACACTTGTGTACATTCTCGTCCGAAGCAGAACTTGAGTTTGATTCTTATGCATGTAAGAAGCAAGTAGTGAACTATGCAACATTGTTGTCAAACCGACCACGACCGAATCAGCACGCGTAAACATATTAGCCACAATCCTTCGTGAACAGTACTCCGACTGTCCAGCCTTATCGTCTAGTCTGGGAAGGCTTAATTGAACGACAAAGTTACGATCACGCTTGAGTAACATAACGACAATTAAAATATCTCCCAATTTTCGACAGCATTTAAATCTCGTTGATATTACCGTGTTCAGGAGTACAAATTCAGATTTAAGTCACTACTCGGGTAGTCAAAAATGAAAGAGGAAAGGAGAAACTGTTCACCCATCCTGTCGTTTAACTTCATATTGTGTTTGGCAGATGTATTTCAGTGGATATTGAAACATCCATTATCGTTGTGAATTCTGGATCAAAGCAAAAATCCTGATTTAAATGGGGTTGATTTCACGATGCGTTAGTTGTGAACATATTGGAACATTCTTGTAGATTCTAATTGTTGAACTGCTCACCTTACAGTGCACTCCCTTTGGTCCATCTCTTCCCTGCCCCCCCCCAAATCTATTAACTTCTTTGCTGAACCGAAACATAAAATGTTATATCATACGATGCTTATCATTGCATTATTTCAGTGGTTTGTTGACAGACCATTAGGTGATCGTATAAAGTTAGTACTTCGAACCGTGAACAGAACGGATGTGAGTAAACACAGTGTGCGTTGTGCTAATGCTCATTATTAGGTAAATTCTTGGTTAAGTCACAATGAGTTAAACCGAGTGAAACTGATAACTCTTTTGATTCTAACTCGTTGTGGCTTAACCAAGTATTTACCTAATAATAATCATATAAACATTTCCAACAATGACTGCCTATCAAGGTTCGTTTTACGGTGCAATCGAAAAAAGCTCGTAACTGATTGTTAGTAATCAACCGTGTTTATTCGGGAGTGGTTCGAACTGCTGTTGTCAGGACAGCTACTGATTACCATCTGGACAGTGTGTACCGAACTGAGCACTACTCAAAACAAGTGGCAGTTGAACGCATTAAAGAGTATACTAGTCAATTTCCAACCCCAGGCCGTGCACCGTGGTGCACCACCGACAAGTTTTAGCACGCTCTGATGTAACAGTCTACATCATAAGTCGATCCGAAAGAAAACGTTGCCGTAGTTGACTTCTAATATGTTGGTAGCCATATACTGTTGTCAAGACTTCGTGATGTATTCAGGATGCTGAGCCATCTTGCGACTCTTACCAACATCACCTATTGTGTTCAACAACGTCATGGGAAATGTTATGTATGAGTGGAGAACAATCAAGCTTACTTTCTTTTTGGTTTTTGACACACACGATAGACGTTGGCCCATGTTGAAGAATCACAAAACGTGACTGAACAATAATGTCCGAGTGAAGTAAGAATGGATCTGCACCGAGATCAGTATTTCCTTCAACGATTGTGCTCAATGTGGCAGCCGGTCACAGCGTAAGTACATTCACGTACTCACACAGACGTACACTCTCTAAAATGAAAACCAACACAGCAGCCGCAACAACGAATCTCGCCAACAATATGGTCAGAACGCGCGCGTAGAAACGCGCCGGTGAATTAAAAACACAACATTAGCTAAGAGAGCACTTACGTGTCGCGTGTCACGAAAGATCAATTAGTATCCGTTCGTTGAATTCTATTGGTTCAAAGCAAGTGTGGGTTTGTCTCTCAAGTACATGGTCTAGACACGCATACGTGCATGCCGGCCGCCTACACACAAATCTACGAGCAATGCGTGTGCGCCACGCGAATACGGCATGTAGAGACGCATGTGCCTGTATAAGGTGACTGGCAAGATGGACCCATTCCAGCATCCGATTTACAGAAACACATGTACATAGATGCTAGTAGTGTGAACACAGTGGCCAATTTTTTCTCTTACTCAGATTGTGTTTCTCAAGCAAAAGTTGATTGATTGAGCTAAGGACGTACATTCAAAACGAGCTTAACAAACGGAGACACATTAACATTACTCGCATGGGAAAATATCGTAAATTGCGGATAGCTTAGTCGAATTCCAACTACTGTTGTCATTTTAATCACAGAATAGCAGCCTTGTTTTAATTGTTTGTTTATTGTTTACATATGAATTATTGCTAACAGTCATGAGTAGTACTATGAGTAACAAGATGCACGGAATATTATTGCTCTCAAGAAGATCCTATCATGAACTGCTGAACAGACTGGATTTCTCACTGACCCATGAGCATGAGCTTTCATGTCAAACACTGTGAAAAGTTTATCAGACTGTATGCACACAATGGTTTTGGTCTATCTACTACCTAAGTTATCTGAAAATTTACCATAATTTAAACCGAAAAAATGGCAATGATTGGTAAAATTCTGGTTGCCAGATCACAATAAAATAGTTTTCAGTATACCAACCTTTTAACGTTCCTGTAAGAACCCTCAGAGAATCACTGAGTACACTTAAGAAACTCATTGAAGAAACGCGTCAGTTGTCTGCAACTGTCAAGTAAACTGTGTGAAATTTTTCATTTTGTGTCACTTTTAATTTACCCATGCTTATTTTTTTCAAGTGAATTTATGTATGCTATCTTTCAGTAATAACGACGGTGATATAACCATATGATAAAATAATCTAAATTATGGACAAAGGCTTGCCCACGGTGTCTCTGTTACACCCCGATTTCTCCACAGGCAACATGTCACCGTAATATTATACCACGTATAGTTTACCTTGTCAAAAGTCACATATCGAAACTGACTCTTATTTCGATCGATTGAAACGTTCAAGTCTCGTCTTGTAAAACTAAACAAGCTCTAGAATACCGGTCTGCTACTAGTGCATACAGCGGTAAGAAATTCAACAATCAGGGGTCAATACTATCGTTCTGACCACCGTATCATGATGAAATCAGTTGAACTTAAAGGGTTGAGCTGATGTAGGCTGTTGTCTGTCCCTGACTGTTGGATAGCAACGACTTTGGAACGAACGGTGAACTTCTGTGCTAGTTTAGTACAATCTGTCCAGACCGCTTTCAACTGCAGATAAATGTTTGTCATGATTCATATGCGTATCGTTGGTTTGTCAAGGCGAACCACGTCTGACACATATTACAGTTATTTACAAATTTACCATTTTTTCATAAATAAATCTAGTGTAATGAAGAGGAGCAATCGCATGTTACTACTCACACCGCTGCTTTTCAGTAGCGGGACCAGACCATCCGCACTCTTGGCTCATAACACTAGTAATGAGGTCTGATTAAGAAAACACATATTGTTTGGAAGAAACCACTGCCGCCATGTTGCAACTGATGACTCTCAGTACAAGTGGTTGTTTCCAACGTTCAACAACACGACATGAACTGTCTTGTTCAGTTGAACAAAAAATATGGCATTCAATTGTGTTTCAGCTTCATACTAAATATAAATGAATTATCCTGTGCAAATGCTCAGCCACATCTACTTACTCAGGTTACGTCCGTTTCTGGAAACGAAACACGTATTCGAGATTAGGACTTCATTAAACCTACCGGAACTGCCAGGTAATTGTTTAATTGGTTAATGCAAATTGTATGTCACTCACAGATGATCGCTGCTTTTGCATCTAGACTGACTTATTCTCCAATGTAGTCGAAATTAAACATCGCGTGCATATTTTGCCCGGGCCATATCTAAGTATTAAGGCCACTCTTGACTTCTTTTTGAAAATGTTGGTTGGAAAGTCTTCAAAATATGAAAGCGACGATCATTTGTAAGTAACATTCAAGCACAGCTGATCTGATTCCATATTGTTAAAGAACGGTCAGATCTATCGTTTTCAATCTGTTCATTTTCATATCAGCATTCCATGTCCATAGTTTCTGTTTCATTTGTTTTGAGGCAACCTGAGTGCATAATGGCTTACAGGAAACTATCAGCGTGTCACAGATCGAAGTCCATGTCCAGTACTAGGTTATCTGGAAATCATGAATGTTGCGAATTATTTGTAAAACTGTATATCTTCTGACTAAGTATACTGTTATGGACTACAGCAATTTTACTACCTTCCTTCCTTCCTATCAATGCTAACAGCTATGAGTGTATTTATTGATTCGTTTCCTTGTTCTAATTTTCTTTGCCCAAAACAACGGAAAATGTTTGAAAACGGTCATGGTTAAATGACGAAAGCATCATCAGTATGAGAAATACCCAGTAATTTCACAGGTATAAAATCTCAGATTCTAACATCGGTTACGACAAGGTTTACAGTACTAACAAGTTCTAATAAGTTTTATCAACTAGAATCTACTGTGCCATTTCGAATTCTGACAGATAAAAGGCTATCCGAGCCTCTTTGACCATGAACATTCCGTGATATTTACTATGCGTACATGATGCAAGTAAGGACCTACAGAAATCATCACAAAAGTGTAGGATAACGATGATTGTCTCAACTGTTAGGTTGCCATGTTAAGCTGTGGAAAACGGTGGAAAACTCCAAAGAAAGCAATTGTACGGAATAATTGTGCTATGGAGAATGAGAACTAACTATGTGATTGTCGTTAGGCTATGAAAAGCATTCCACCACTCCCAACCACAATCTACAGATACAAAAAAATCTAATTAAAACCCACCAAACCTATTCGTCACGTGTGTTCTTTTGTAACAGAAAGCTGTAAAACTTGATTTGTCGGCAACATGAATTTGAGCCACAGGCAAACAATTGGTCACTTAATGACTTCCATCAAATTGTCAATAAATATCTGTGTCCAAAACAACGGTTATGTTAAAAAATAACTCCACAGTTTTTGGAATGTACAGAAAAAAAAGTGGGCAGAGAGGAGTCCAGGAATTAGCCCCAAATAGCTAAAGACTAGGTTACAATTTTTGTCAGTAAAACCCTTCAATCACCACTCAAACGTTACTACTGTTCATTATCTAATCGAAGTTTATCACCGAAACCAAAAGAGCGAAAGTAATTTCAGGTTAATTTTTCAAAATGAATAATCTTTATATTTTTATTGCTTCAAAGTATTGAATGAACACCTGGCATTTACACAACAGTAAATTTCTCTCTCTGCACGATTTTGTACTTCGTCTCGGACTTTGGTTAATCCAAAGAGAACAACGTATTTCGTTTTTTGTGTGTCAGAAAACACACCATCACAAAATGTAATTCTGTTATGCCGTCCTGCTTAGCCTTTCTCCACACACACACACACACACACACACACAGAAGCGTTCACGTCGATACATGAGGAGAGTTGGTAAAAACTTTGCAAAAATGGCTACACATACGGTCTCGTGTATAGGTCAGTTATTATTGAAAATGTGAAACAACTCGAGAGGCCAGTTTGGGAACTTAGTAGTTTAAGAACTGAAATGTCACCCAAGGTTGCAAGATGTACGCAGAATGTTGCAGATATAACAACTGTGTATGTGTGGGAACTCGATAGTTAAAACCTTAAGAAATCGAATCACTGTGTAGTCATTCTGTGCTTTTTATCTGCATTTCATTGTCACAGGATACGTTAGGAACATAGCCTGATAACGTGATGCCAAAACAACTATTTATCCTGTCCAGGAAATCTTATTTGTGATTCCTGTAAACTTGTACACGTGCACATAATTAGGTATACAATAAGAATTGCTTCAAAATTTCTGACTCCAACTTGCATTGTGATGCGGCGATTATTAAACAACACTACTAGCGGTTAGTACAATCTATAGGACTTGCAGTGTAATTATCTAACATCTTATTCGAAAATGTTTGTCCTACTTATTCGCTCAAGCGTCTGTACTTGAGTTAAATTTCGCATCTGAAAAGAAACGATTTGCCTTTCAAATAGCACAGTGAGTTTGGAAACAGATTGGTTTAAAAACAGAATTTGCTTGCCGAGTGAGCTTGGTTGCTTGAGATGAAACGGTGTCTTGTGGAGTGTAGACTTTCTGCTGCCTCGCTCTATGAGTGTAGTGACCAGCTGTAGAGAAAAGTCTTCACAGTATGCACCCATGATTTTTGCTCTAGGTGGTATATGGTCATTTAACACTGCAAGTTCCGCCTCATAGAAGACGACACATACGAACTTTTTGGTTCCGGAATAATTGTTGTACTCGACTCACGAAAAGTCACTATATTTCCATTTTTGGACTATTTTTGTATCAAGTTGTCATAATGATGGATCCTAACCCAATCCCGGTCAACCGGTTACTAATAACATGATACCAGTCAGTTTACAGCACGTCATTATTTTTCTTTTTGTGTTTGAATTGTTCTTGTGTCATTTCCGACATCGAAATTATAAACCCCTAAATTGCCCACTCCTTGGACATGTTCACAAGTGTTCCAGTCCGTCACAGTGTTTATCATGTCATACACACGCACTCGTTTGTATCCACGTTGGAGGTCATCTTCACAAATCACCTCAGAAATGGCACAGCTTCAATAAACCTCATTTCCATTGAAACCTGGCGGCACAATGCTTGACTTCGATCTAGGAAATATACTTTACTTGCCACGGAGGATTTCCAGTGACCTAATATTTCCGAGTTGAACAGCTCAGTGTTTCATTTTCTTAGTTACTTCAGCCACAGTGAGATGATTCCAGGGAAGAAAACGGGAAAATACACTAAAATTGGAGACTGCAAATTTAGCTGACGTAATTTGTGGAGGTTAGACCAAAAATGCACAGTTTGGCAGTTCACAGTTGTTTGAATCATGGTGAAGCTCAGTAGTTTAGATGGCGATCCAGGTAAATTTCGTCGCCCAACTTCAAAGAACTACTAGACTGACGATACGCTGCTATTTCGTTTGATTCAAAAAGGATTAGTGATGCGCTTTGAGGGGGGGGGGTGGACTGTAATTGAATTCATTTTCTACTTACATGCATACTCTTCATTCTTTTACTACACTTGTCCAATCAGATACTTAAAAAACGGTGATATTAACAAACTTTTCTATTGACTACTGAAAAGTGGCTGTGGATTTTGGTTTATTCGAGCTGAGCTTAATTCGCAACTGGTTAGAGTTTTCTTAGTCCAGTAGGTTACGCAACCATCCACTTTCGAAATGAAAAGTTCTACTCAAGTTTTACACTTGTTTCTTCTTGTCACGGTTGACATCTGAAGTCTGGTCACACTTTCTTGACCATTGTGCCATTGACCCCACAAACAAACGCTCTGACACAATGGCTTGTGGCTAATGCTCAGATTGCCTGATCACCTCAAGAAGAGAAACAATAACTGTCCAGATATTTACAATCAATGACCCCACAAGTAGTACTCCTCATCCAGTTGAAATAACAGAAATCATTAGCTTGTTCAAAAATACTTTGATTACTAATGGATAGCAAGGGATATTGATTTAGGTAAGTTGAACATCACTCACACTTGCTGGTAATCATTAACTCCCCGTATACTTTCCAGGCAACTTCCCTGGATAGAGGTAACGAAAACCTTCATTCGTGCTAACAACATGTATGAAGAATTGTCTAGCTTAAACAACTAACTTCCCAGATAAAAATTAGTCACTTGTCAAAAACCATGGGGGTGAGAGAAATAGACAGTTACACATCTTCCAAGCAGAAACGTATAAAAATGGGTTAGAATACCTCAGGTTTTGCATATTTCATGGTATGAATCCTCGCAGCGACATTAATCAGAATGTGACTTCGAAATTTTTAAAAGGTGAAAACAAATTATTAACGTTAATACGCACGAGTCACAATTTCGTTTCTGCATTTTTTAATGTGCACCTCGAATAAAATAAATTAATCAGAATCAGGTGTACTTGTGCAGTGAAGATGAGTGATCGTAGTATACTACTCATGCCGCGGTTATTCAGTAGTAGGACCAGAGCATATATTTTGACATCGTACAAGCCACAGGGAAAATGCAGGAAGGAGTGTCAGAGTACAACATCGCCCATAGTGGCCCCTGCTACTTAATGGAACTCAGCATTGACGTCTGTGACAGGCGAGACGGTCTGAGGCCGGATACCGTGTGCAAATGAGTAGTTTTGTGTATGGTCTTGTTTAAATGCTTAACCCATGTATTGCGTTGTCGAATAAACAACCCTTGTGCCATCCGCGTTCTTGGATCACAACACTTGTACAATTACACAATAGTTTACTAAGTGTTATTTTTCGCTGTAACACACCGTCTGACAGAAACCAGTACAAATTAACTTTGGATCACTATAACGCGGTGTGAATTTTCAGCATTCATGATCTGTCAGGTCCGCTCAGCGAGTAAGAGATGTGTATCAAAGTCTACAGTTAACAAATGACAAAAGGCAATTCTCTAGACGGTCCATACTCTGGTAGTCAAACAAATTTAACTATCAAGGAAGAAACTGAATTGCGGCACAGTATTTCTGCTTGGAAGACACAAAAGCAAAATTTCTCAATTTTGTTCGCGAGTGCGACTGAGTACATAGGGATGCGTCTTCTGACAATTTCCTGAATGAAAAACCTAGTGAGTAAAATTGGAAAGTAGTAGCAGAATTTCCTAGTAGTCCAGTATTGATTTGATAGGCTATTTACAATTCTAGCTAATAGGCTTTGTAGATATTGCAACAAGGTTTTGTCGGATTGTTAGTTGAAGCAAAAAAACGTTCCTATAAATGCGTACCATCACTTTTTATGAATTCGGAAAAATAAACCCGTTAAAACCGTAGATATGACAAACAAGTACAATCCGAGATCACTGTGGATTCTAATCGACCGAACTAGGGACAGTGAAGATTTAATAACACATATCAGACAAACGATCAAGATAATGAGCTCATGAATACCACCGAACGTGTTAGCTACACTTCAACAAAATGTACCAGATTAAATATCAGCTAACGTTTTAAGTGTGACTGTTCGTTCAACTATTTTCAGAAGACAGATCAAAGTAAAATACTTTCAACCCCACCCTCATATTTCTGATTAAAAGCCCCTCTCAACTAGTAACATTTTTTAAAGGCTTTCTTGGAGGGAAGCAATAAAACAAATGCGTTATAAAATCAAACCACAATTTTGAATGTAACGGTTAATCATTGACTCATATTTAATCAACTCAACAGGTTCGACCTGAAGGAGAGTTATAGCTTTTAACAGGAGTTCATACGAATAGCTGAGTCAGCATGGAATTGTTTTTTCTCAACTAGCATACTTTTCCTTTCTTTCTACAGTGCATGAAAACAGAGAAAAATGCGGAGACATTGCCATAATTCACAATAAAAAAATGGGTCACAGTATCACGTTAGACTTGAAAAATTTACAAAATGAATTATTCAAAACTCTTAGCAGTCGCAATTATCAAATAGATAACGTTGAATTAATGCAAGATACTGTTCAATGGATTGCTTTCGAGGAGGACGTCAAAATACAGAGTTACTTGACTTGCAAGAGTCCATGATACAAGCAAACAAACTGAACCACGCCCAAAAAGAGCAACGTATCACACGGTCGAAGGCCAGTAATAGATAACTAGAAAGGTCGTGTGAAAACCCAAATTATTGTCGAAATCATCCTCAGGAGATGCGGGTGACTCATTGCACACAAATGAAAACTAAGAACACTTCCACTTAATGGATGAAAGCGTAGAACGACATGTGTTTTTGTAACTGTCAGCAAACAATATTCTACACATTCGACTTGACTAGCCGTTTGTGGCGCACAGTAGTAGTGGGTGTAGGCGAATTACGGTGGCATCTGCAACTGACAGTATGCGACCTTTGACCTGTCTCGATTGTATCCCACATATTCGACAGATTGGCTTGAACAAATCAGTATGATTAGTAAGTGATATGAATCGATCAATTACGTAGCGACCGCAGACGAACCGGACCTTAACAAACCTCGCGCTAGCCATACCGATTGGTGCTCTCGAATGCATTCAGATAATCGTCCTGTCGTGCAGCCTATGTGGCTTGTTCCACAGGAACGAACAATACGGTAAACACGGTATGTCTTTCAACTGGGAGCGCAAAACTAATGTGGACGTAAGCTGAACTCGCAGTTGAGCTGCGAAATGTTTTATTGATTGCTACACTAAGCTTCAGCGACAGCCTTGAAGGGCAAGGAAACATAAACAGACTTTTGTCGGTAGTTTTTGGTTTATATATCTCAGCACTTATTGGCAAATTTTTATGAATAAACTGCTCCTGACAGCCATTTTCAATGAGCGTACTAATGCGCTGAAGTTGAGCGATCGTGTTATACTACTCATACCGCGGCTATTCAGTAGCAGGTGCAGGGCATATTTTTTGACAACGTACAAGCCACAAGAAGACTGCAGGAAGGATCATCAAAGTGCAGCATCACCCATAACGGTCCCTGCTACTTAATGGAACTGAGCATTGACGTCTGTGGCAGGCGAGACGGTCTGAGGCCGAACACCGTGTGCAAATGAGTAGTTTTGTGTATGGTCTTGTTTAAATGCTTAACCCATGTATTGCGTTGTCGAAGAAACAACCCTTGTACCATCCGCGTTCTTGGATCACAACACTAAATGTAAACTGACTTTCCTCTTCAGTGCTGTCGCTCGAGTATATTTTCATTGCCGTGTCTACCACACGTCGGATTAAGTTGTTCTTTTGTCTTCGTGGTACAAACCTATTAAACTTCGTATACTGGCCCGTCCAAGATGCCTTACGATACACCTTCCATTGTATCGTGCCATCCTCGTGACGAGGCATTTGTACGTCTATGAACGCCATAACTGCCGGTGATTAGGGTTCCAGGGAAAAATGAATATTTTCATGGACAGACTTGAAATGAATCAGTACCTCAGTGAGCCTTTTAGATTAATCTGTCACACAAACGACATCGTCTACAAAACGCATGTAAAAGGCCACTGATTTTGTCTGATCAGTTAATGAACTATACTTTAGCTTTACCATAAAGATATCAGCCAATAATTTTCCCAGTGGTGACCCCATTGCTACTCCGTCCTTTTGACGGTATAACTTGCCGGAGAACTTAAACTGAAGGTTGTACGTACGACGATTTAGTAACTGTTTTAGTTTTTCTATTGATATTTCCACTTTGATATTATTACTTCCAGGGTACTGTCCGAGAAACTCAACCGTTCAATTAGGAGGGATATTGGAGAAGAGGGATGTGATGTCAAACGAGAATAGATGCTTGCCTAATAAGTTCAGCTTCCTCAGTGTTTCAACAAACTCGAGGGAATCCTTCAAGCTACGAATCGCCAGTTTTTCTTAACTGGCTCTAACAGCTTGGCAAGCCATTTTGCTGTTGCGTGGTACAGAGAGTTGCACCTATCTAAAATCGGTCGTAGTGGTACGCCGTTTCTACGTATCTTGTGTAACCCGTAGAATCTAGGAATTATAGTGCCTGTGGGTCTAATTCTTTCAAAAGTTGTACATTTTATCAAGCCCTTTTTTTCATACATTTGATTGTTTTTGTTAGTGACTTCCTAATAACCGTTGTTTTGTCCTTCTCGTTTTGTACGCCAACAAATTTGGTTTTATCTCCCTGTAATGCATTCACTTTATGTAAGTAATCGGATTTATCCAAGATGACAACTTCCGTGGCTTTGTTTGGTCTGGATATTATTATATTCTTATTCTATCTTAGAGATTTCAGTGAGGCCACATGCTCCTCGTCAGTAGGTTTCTGACCATTGTTTTCCTGGTCAGACACTAATAACAAGGCTGAAATTGGGTTACTTTAGGCATCTCAGCATTAACAGCTGACAGGGGTTGGAGATCATTTAGTTAATCGTAATAGTTTTTAAACTGGGGTTTCTAAGCTTAACTGTCTAAATCTATTCTTAGAACAACAGAATTTCCGTCCCAACGATATTGTTTTGAGAGCAAATTTATCCAAGAATTAAGAAGAGGAACTATGCACGTACTGCTAACGGATCTCTCGGAACTTCAGCCTTGGGTTTGACTGGGTTGAATTGCTTTGGCAGTTTTAATGTCATCTTTTCTTATCTTTCGGCCACAGTCTGATGGACGTAATTCTCGAACTCATTTGCTTCACTAGGTGCTAAATGTATCAGCATCCCCTCAGCGACCGTTCGTTTGTGGTCCAGATCACATACTTTGTTCAGCCACCTGTCCTTTTTGTTTGGAACCAGACGCTGTAGTAATGTTCCCTTAAAGGTAATGTGATTTCGTCTAAGGATGGTCCAGTAGTGTTCTGGGAATTCTGAACGATCAATGCATTGTTCCAAAAACCCGATGGCCACGTTCGCTTCCGTCAGTTGCGTACTGAACTTAATCTACTTACTATGCTCATTTAGAAATATGCGGTTTGTTTCACTACTTCGAATATGCCCGGTTTAGACATGAGTACTTACTGAATACAGATGACCTAATGCGGGAAAAACCATTCTTGTGGACATCATTTCGCTCTTACGTGGTAAATGTCTAAATCTTTGTGAATAGCTGTTGGTTGCAGTGACCTTGATTAAAAACACTGAATATCAGGAAATTCTGAAATAGGCTGCACTAATACTTCGATAATTTGTTTATCGAAAGTGATACAACACTGTTGCCTGCTTTTCTAATGTAGACAGTGACGATGATGTTGAACACAACGACAGCTATTGACTATTCAGAAAAGCATCGAATTTGGACGGTTCCGTCTTCAACCGGATTTGAACCAACGATAGAAGCCAGATGCTTTTAGGCCGCCTGTTCTCTTTAACTCAGGCACATAACCTCGACGGGATCCGGGAAGTCCTATATATCCCATTCCTTATCTTCCGTCTGTGCTTGCTTCCACTTTGCCATTGAATATACACTACATCTGAAGTTGATATTTCGACAAACCATAATCATTTTTATTCGACGCTAACCATGAGATTACAATTGAAAAATGTGCGTGGGCGAACAACGTATCGTACCTTAACTACAGGATACTCTGTATTTCAGACAGAGGGTGAGTAGTTGAAACAAGTTTGCACCGTAAATGAAATTTAGAACACATATGTTCTACTATACTACGCGATATCAAATCGATCAGGCAATGTTTTATTTTAATTGGAACATCAACGCGTATATTGATATTGATGTTGATTTCATGGATAATTGTTTTTTTTAGATACATAACGTTAACATCGTCACATCGGAGAACATTTTCCGTGCTATAACTTTAAAACGTTTGCTCACCTGTACAACAGGAATCTAGAGAACTCATAGACAGTAAACACAATGGTTTGTTTCCAGCACTTGACGCACACGCGAGAGAGTGACGATCTCTTGATCTCGGGAACATAGCTCTGGAGTAGTCGGCTGATACTCTCAACTAACTCTATAGATGAGTACTCCATTATTCAAGTTTGAAGTTGTCGGTCCATCAATCGCACCCGTTTAGAACTGCTTCAATAGAGAGACTCATAAGAGTAGTTCGTCAAACTGACTTATCACGTTTTGTGACTAGAACCAAACAACTTTAAAAGCAAAGGCTACCTTAAAAACTGGAGTCAACTTTCCGAAACGTCTATCAAGCCAACATTTTAAGGATTCAAATGCTGTTTTGAACGGCATTCAACCGACACTAATAGCAATACGAGGAGGACAAACTGTAACTTGTAATTTTGTGTTTCAGACAAAAGTCGCAAGTCAGAGTGAATTTGAAATAGTCAGCCAGATCTAGAGGGCATTGTCTGAAGGAATACAGCCAAACGGGAATCTTTAACTTACGTTCAGCTTTAGTAACAGGTGGAATCACATTTCGTAATCTTCGGACCTACGCAACACACGAACTGTTGAAAAGAATTTGCCAAGAGCACTCATTCTCTTTTGTCTGACAGATGGATGGTAATTAATAATTCAAATTGGTTCTAGCGTGTTTATCTGAAGAGGTCTATTTTTAACTAAAAATATATCAAACCCTATTTCTCATGGTAAAATCATTGTGGAGTTGCTAACGCAGCATTCATCAAGTTTGATTCGGAAGCACAAGGACAGTGCTGAAACTTCCTTTTCTAAACAAAAGAATATACTACGAATGAACTTAAACTAGAGTAAGATTCAAGTCTAGTAGTTATCTTCTGAAAGGACCAGCTGTCTGAATGCGAAACCTGTTATCAGTTATCTGTGATACCCATTCTGTAGCACTTAAACCTTACGGCTATTCTATAAATAATTAGAAGATTCACTGAAATGTAAGGATATATAAGTATCAATCACTGCATTCCCTCAGTAAACAGCGGTCATGTGATAACAGCATAAGTGCATAATATTTTGCTGAACGACAATTTGAATCGATAAATAAGCACAACAAATGCGTTCAATCCTATCCTGATTTCAGAAGTTGTGGTGCTATCAACTACTGATTGCTTTTGATGTAACGTTTCTCTTCATGTACGCATATAGTACCGGTACAATCTGTTTACTCTTATGGTTTATTTTATTATACATTAAAACATGCCACATCAGCCCCGGATTGTTACATCCTTGTTGACTGCAGACAGATTATTCGCATTGCGGGTAGTTTTACAACCAGGCACTAACTTTCTTCCATGATGTCAATCACCACTGTGCTGAAAAATACGTTCTGTTTTTTTCGTTATTCTAAAACTGGACCCATTTTTAAGGGTGATGTGAACAGGCTTGTTGCAGTTGAGCACAGTTCTTTCCACGGTTTAGTTAACAGTAAATTAATGTTCAAATATCAGCCTTCTGTTTTACCTATCTAAGCATTATTAGTAAAGATAACAATGTGTTGAGGAAAACGCTAGTCAGTCAGGTAATGATATCGTCAAAATTACAGATAAAATGTCAGAACTGTCAAACGAGGCTGCTACCCACTGACAGACAAAATGTTGAACTTGTAATCTGTCACGTTACTCACTGGAAACACTATTCGATTCAATGATGTGGTGCAATTCTACGTCCAACACTTGTAACTACATCAGTCGTAAGTAATGTCAAATACGGGTGAATTGGAAACGGGACGTAGTAAAAGTCCTGCCAGTTGAGACATGGAATAGAGCAGGTAATTCCGAAATCTCACATGTGGACTAGGTTGACCACCAGACCCACTATGTGAGATAACATTTACCAAGTTATTCAAGGGATTGACTACGCAAGCAGGTTTTCTGTGACTAAATGTGAAATTTCGGTGCTATCCACTTGGCTTCGTAGCTTATCTGGTAAAACAGTTGCCTTGTTCGGACATGGAGTTTTTGTAGCTAATTAGAACCCAGATGAAGCTCAGATTTTTCCCAGCTGGGTTTCTTCTGAATTTATGATTATACTTCCATTTACTTCAGGAATTGCAAAGGGGCTTTTCTAACACATTGCATGAGCCTCCTTGTTGCGAATACTAAGTTGAGTAATCCATGTCCAACTGAAGCGTCCATAGAAATGTATTGTTTTATGCTGCGTTTCAGTGTGATATTAACAACTTGGATGCATCTCTTTTGGATTAATTCTGCCTCTTGGTTTCAAACAATAATACGGGTGGTAGTGGGATGTATGTCAGAGTTTGAATTTTATGACATATGTATACACAGAAATCAACATCATCATCATAGACAGCAATACATCAGTGGTTCACACTGATGCTTAACGGCCAGGCAACCAAGAAAAAGAAAAAAATCAAACCCTGTATAGGAAGAGAGAGAAAGAAGAAAGGGACAGGAAGGGACCCAGCCACTAAAAATAACTACGTCTGTATTCAAACATTCAACATCATGGTGCCTACACCTTGTAAACAAACAGTCAAGCTGTAGGTGAAAGTAAGGCGTCATCAGCTTTTTCACGGTTTTCGAATGCACTCATTTCACAAACAACTCGCCCAAACAGCGACAGCATTCACGCCACTGAGCTCCATTAGCCGACAAGTCACCCAACGTCTCCAGCCACTGACTCTGGGAGTCGCAAAGGGACCAGCCCGGGAGGCGAATCCGACATAGAGTGGCCAACCTCTTCGTGAAAGATCTCATCTTCGTAAATCAGGTCATCATCTATCCACCTCGAACCTTACGCCAGTCTACCGCAGCATCAGCATCACCTTGTGCGGGTAACTCGAAATTTGGTTCAAATTTTCTCGCTGTTATTGTCTACGCATTTTTTTGCTCTATTGGTGCCCCGTGCATCAAAAATTACA
>LUCH01000033.1:429538-449264 GCA_013368495.1 Paragonimus heterotremus | reverse complement strand
CTCTGTAGCAATTTTCACGGCTCGTCTTGACCAACATTTATTGCATTAGTTCAGATACTGCACCTCTTTTCCCCCATTTTAGCCTGTTGCTGGGGACCTCGCGATTCTACGCATCGAGATACGGAAACCTCAAAAGCTCCAGCTTCCTACTTCCGTTTACAACCCATTGAACCATTGAAAATCTACAGCCGATAGCCCACTCTCCTAGCTAGCTAGCTGTCCGGTTTACCGGACACAAATTAAGTACTTTGACAGTGAACTGACGAATAGACATCCCTATAAACAAGACGACGTATACGTGCTTTTATCTGAATAATGACTGCACTTTTCCTTATAGACTGATGGATTACGCCGCAGACTGCAACAGTGACGCCGACAGTGATTTTGTGGATGAAGAAACTGAACATAGAATGTACGGCGCCATATTTTTCGGCGCTCATCTGGGCAATGAGGGTGACTATAATTCAGCATCCGAAACTTACAATCCTCCTGTCCGGTTCAACTGTCAGACAAGTCCTGTGCCCTCTTCTTGGCATGGTGCTGACAACGATTCTGGCAGCCCACTGGGAAATATCAACAATAATGCAGTCAACGTGAGAGCAAATTCAGTTATGTCTGGTGTCAGCATATCTTCCTTCAAGGATGAATCTGATTCCGACAGCTTTGCGATTAATCTGCAACCTGTTGTTGAGACTCATTTTGTAACCAGTGATTCATCGTCAGTTGTTTCTATAAGCTCGACTTGTTCATCAGCCACGCTTTTATCGAACAGGCAATCTCCCTCTCCAAGTTGGGACGCAGCTGACGTAGTTCTAGGTGTTGCTGACCATTCAATGTCAAGTTTATGTAGTTTAAATGACTCGGTGGCTATCGCTCAACGCTTGTCTGCGAGTAGTAGTGATCCCAAACTTTGGCAGGTCGATAGAGCCGATCGCTGTGTTCCACATTCCACGTCTCGGAATAATCGTTACTTCGCTGATGTCCATAATTCAGTTTGTTTCAAATGCAGAAAGCGGGGACACTTACCAGTTGATTGTCAAAACGTGAGTCTCTTGTTGGTCAGCATGGTTGAATTGTCTTTTATCTACTTATTTATTGAGGTGGCCTAGCACAGGTTATCCAGATTATCAAACGCAAGTATACACCTGTTTGATTTCGAGATCGGTCACGATCTGCTGTTTATATATGTGAAATAAGATTGTTTAATTGAGACAACCCTCGCTTAACGTCAATGACTGCAAAATTCCATAGTGTGGGACGGTATTTCCAACAATGGATGTGGTTAATTCGCTTAGACAGTGAGAACCAGACAGAGAGTTTGTTCACATCTTCAGCGTTAAAGGCAAAAGTTCAGTGTCATAAAATAGACCAATTCGCACGCAAACTTTTCTGCAATCGCCGCGCTCCTCTCTGCTGTTACCTCCTGTTGTCTTGACTTGATGGTCAGGCTTGCGTGACGCCATGTTCTGCAAGGATGTATTGACTAACGCTTTCGTTTTTTGGTTACAACCATTTCAAACGAGCTAAAAGGACGAAAAATAGTTGAGCTCGCGGTGTTGTGTGTTGCATTACTAACTACGTAGGAATGCGCAAGTAATGAGGTAGCAGTCATATTGCTGTATTTTGCATAATGTAAAAATGCGTTAGAAAAGGCAGTGTTGCATATAGGGTATTCATCGAAACGGACGAAAACGAGAAATCTGAAAGCCCGAAATATGATCTTTGTTCTTTTTATACTTGGAGCATAGAAGCCAAAATACAAATAGTAAGAAGTCATTGAAATATGCGCATCACGGATATCTCATTCCAAAAGCACCGCGGTAGCTCAGCGGTTAACCGCGACCTTTGACGTATTATGCAATGCAGTCGAAGTACATAAAATACTTCCGGGAGTTCAGTGTAGCTTTTACTGCATCTCCAGCTCACAGCAGTAACCGTAATCGGACATAAACATCTCCTCTATTAGCTGAGTTAACACATTCCTTCCGAGTTAATCTGCCCCTTAGCTTCTGGTAAAGTTCCCTAAGAAAACTCCATATTCTGTTGCTGTTCAGATCCAGCTTCTGGTCTAAGGTATCCCTCAAGCCAGCTCTCTTTCGCGGCATAAACGTGAAAGTACCTGAAGTTGTCGTCCATCCAACGGGTAATTCCATTCGTCTTCACTTTCTTGTCTTGGCGCTTTCAGTGTCTACACACTGCATTAATTAAGTAGACAGGCAGCTCTGGCGAGCAGTTGCTAATCGCAGTGTTGCTTATTTCAGTTCGTTCTGAGACGACGCTATGAATCGGTGATTCTATTTCGAGTCCTATGGTAATCACAAAGCTGAATCCCACTGTTGAATCCGACCGTACTGGATGTTATGGCAAAACAGAGTGTATTGCATTGAATCGTACTGAATGGTCGTCTATATACCACCAGAAAAAAACTTTGGCCACCGGCTGCTAACGCACACCAGCACTGTATGTGCATACTCTCCGTCATACAGTGCTACTGGTGCATGGCCAGTCGAGACAGCAATCTCTCACCACCATCTTCGAAAGCAGCTGGGGGTAGTCCCACCATGCAGCCTGAATATGTCGATGTTATTTAAGTTCCACAAAGGATAATCGGAAATCTCAGTTAACCACGCGACCTCCGTCACTGTTGATTGAGCTGGTTCAGGTCAGTTGTACTGTTCCTCGAAGTGCTCAGCCACTCGCCGCGTGTAGCTTCGAATTCGTAAGCCATCACTGTTGCCTCTAATCTCCTTACTACCTTGTTGATGGCAAGTGCAGTCACTAGTAAGGAAAACACCAGCCGACTACTGCCTGATGAACAATCCTTTTCAACTTCTCTAACTCGTTCCCCCCAATTAACATACATTGTCAGTAAGCAGACTCCACGTAGGTTTGCGTTTCAGTTCACTACGGCCTCTGTCGTATTCGGAGTCAGGAGTAGCCCGCGTTTGTTCATAGTGCTTGTCGAATTGACAGAACACCAAGTTTCCTAACCGCAGCCTCTTCAGTATTAAACTTCACCACCGGTTCGTGTATCTGTCCCTATATCTGCTCCTCGCCTGTTCGGATCACGTCACCATTGCAATCTGGACAGTTGACTGTCAGTGCTGTTTGACAAATGTTTTTTGCGGTTGCAGAGTTAAGTTTCAAGCTAACCATTAATTATGGTGTGATATGACTTATGTGACCTCTTAACAAAACCTAGAACAAAGAGTGCACGAACAACGCCATGTTTCCCTTGATGTCAATTATTTGAATGTAGGCCTAGCCAATTTTAATAGTTAGGTTCCCTTTTCTTTATTTTTTCGTAACCAGAGCTTCATGGTTGTATGGCAGTTAACCATCAGTGAGAACCACTGGTTTATTGCCGTCCATAATGGCAACACCGTGATTCGTGCCTAGGTGGTCTTTCCAAAGAGAGCGGCAATATTTCACGGAGTGTCGCCACCACTAAGTGGTGGCGGTATGATCAATTTTCGTTTATGGTTGTGTTGCACAAAACGATCTCTACATAACACATTGCATTCTCCTTTGCTGAAATGTGGAACTGGATATGTGTTGGATTCACAAGGTGCACACGATTGCAGCAACCGATTTCCGTTGTTAGTGCATCACACCGAGACACCGAACATATCATTCAGCCACTTTTCGTCTAACATGATACGGTGACGTTGTGCATTCATATTTCCAGAAAACAGTGGTGTTCGGGTGCTTCGTCTGTTTCGGCTGAGTAACGAGAGCATCGTGAAAGGCATTCTTGACAGCTTGCGAACTATTGCGTACTGGAGTACATAAGGATATGTTGGTGATCTGTTCTGACGGACCTTGCTGGAAGTTTTGGGTTTAATCACACGTGAACAAGCGTTCAGCGCTCCCCAATCGTGCAAACTGTGCTTTCGTTTTAATGTGCAATTCTGCGCTCATTTTTCGGTGCGTTTAGGTGATTACCTGCGTTTTTGTAACATTCTCGATTCCGGAGCATCCGCCCTGTCAGTTGCCACAGTGGAGAACGCTGCTATCACACAGACGCATGGTCATGCTATATTCGGTGTCCAGGTTTGTTTCAGTTTATCAGATGACTATTGAGACGCACGATAGCTTCGCAACGAGATGTAGCTTTGTCATCACCACACATTGTGAGCGAAACGCTGCTCACAACTTAATTGCGAGAATTCGCCACTTCTGACAAGCGACAGATTGTTGTTGACAAGCACCTATCATGAAGTGCCTTACAAATTTTCGAGTGCATTGAAAAACATTTTGTCATATCTGACGTCCTGAATCGGTTTATGGACTCGAGTCCAAACCACCTGAAACGTTTCTGTCTAAGTTCAGACAATTAGGCAATCTATTTTTTTTTCTGGTCCGCCGCGTTGTCTGACGACAAACCCCAACACTGTTTACTGTCTGTATGCGTTTTGACACTTGCTTTTACAATACAAGGTATTTGATACTACGCGACACACTAGGGTGTGTGTGGGCTGAATACTGCTAAACTGCTCAAATTAGAACAAAGTATTCCTGTAAGCTCATCTACCAACGTACGGCTGGCAATCTTTATCGTTGCCACTGTGATACTTCGTGGCCTCTTTGGTACACATGCTACATCCTCGGCTCTCTAAATCCGCATTCTCTGAATAACTGTTTTGGAAACAGGAACTAAATGGTAATGACCGTAGACTGTCTTTGCCCCAGTTTAATCGTTTCATTTGGATATATTCAGCGAACTTGGGCGTGTAGCTTGTACACGACTTATTAGTGCTGATAAACGCAGCTCATCCCAGATTGTCATTTGCAATATCTACAGCCGTAAAAACACGGAATTATGCGTGTCACAGTTCATGATGCGACCTCCAAGCGGACAGTACTCGTCTGTTTTCGTCTTTGATTACTCTCTTCATGTTGAGATAGTCTGAATAAGGTTCGAAGTAGCGGCCCTTCGTGTTACAAATCATTGCCTCCATCCTTCTGGCCACCATTTTTGGGCGTCAACTCTCTGTAATGTTCGTTTTTGTTTTTCTCTCTCCATGTCTTGAGGTGCGGATTAGATAATGCCATAGGTGCTGTATGTTAATAGTTATATTCAGGTGTGTAGTTTCCTTAACCTACTCGGTAATTCTTTATAGAGTTCTCTTTTTTATCCATTATCGTTTTCATTTGAACTCAGTTTTGATCATGGTTGCAATTTGAATGTATGCGCTTGGAAAGTACAGCAATAGTCTAATATACAGTTTGACCGTTACCTTTCGACTACATTCGTTGTTCAACCTGGACTTATGATGTAGATCATATTTCTACAAGTTGTTGATAGTTACCAGATGCCTGTAATTTTTATCTCTTTCCATTTTGCCTTACTTTCTTTTGTCCGTTTGATTTTATCCGTCAGTCGGGCCCCACTTGTATCTATTGCGGTGAGGAAGGCCATTTAAAAGGATGGTGTAAGAAAGTCTACTGCTTCGCTTGCTTAGCTCCGGGTCATTCAAAACAGGAATGCCCTTTACTGGATCGTTTGCGACAATCTGTTTGTGACCGTTGCGGTCTGGACGGGCATCAATCTCATGTGAGTGGTTTCTCTTGTTGATGCTACTACACTATGAATTCTATACCATTATTGCTCTCAACCTCCAACTACCCTATTAATTTCACTACAAATAAGCGTAAGTTATTTTTACGTTTCAGTAGTGTACGTGCGGTGTACACTCCAACATTAGAAGATTAGATGAAGCGACATGTTAGTTTATGTTTCAATAGTTTGCTATGGAAGATACATCTTCATTGCTCCGACCTACAACCTATTCGGTTCTACGTATCTTCCTAGTCGCTTCGGTCTATCTTCACATTCTCCACTGAGTTCCCTTCCATCAGATAGTTTATTACGTAATACGGTGGACTTATTGTTTACTTTTCCGTTATTTGCTGTGTAGGAAATAACTGTACATCCTTTTCAATGTTGCTGAACGTGTAGTTTCTTCAAGAGACCTCTTCACAGCCCCCCATATCTTGATCCGTGCTGGGAGTTGGTTTATTGTTTTGCAGCCTACGTTGCATTCATGTTTTCTAATCGCTAGTTTAAAAAATCACAGTGATTGCGGTGATCAGTTCACAACTTACATTACTGATTAAATGTGTTATTTTCATTCAGTTCTTTTGCAGCGGCCATCTATTGAATATTCGTTTTCTTTTTCCTTGCTTTCCTACTTTCAGCTCTGCACTGAACTTTGGCGTCAGTATAGAAATACAGTGAGTTATGGTTGAATCATCTGTCTGTGTACAAGGTGCACTCTAAAAGCCGATCTGGCCGCGAGTGTTGATACGACTGTGTGCCTATAGTAAACTGTCGAGTCATACTAAGGTAAATGTCTTTTGTAAACAAATTGGCATGCTTTTGAACTCATTCCACATGCGCAAGATTGCTTGTAGATAATCGTCTTTTGCGGATATTACTGCTTCTGATGCGCTGACAGTTGTCTGTTGATTCATCATCATCCAAGACAACAATACATTAGTGGTTCGTGTTGGTGTTTAACTTCCATACGACCACACAAAAAAGCACCGACCCTAGCGAAGAAAAAGCGACTTTAGGAAAGGAATCTAACTACTAGAAACATCTGTATGTGCTCAGTTATTCAACATCAGAGTGCCTACACTTTGGAGGCAAACAACCGATCTGTAAGTGAAAGTAAGGCATCATCAGCACGGCGGCTTTTTTAAGGCTTTCACTGCTCCGTGTCTTTGGGTGCGCTTGCTTCACAGACAACTCAGCGAAACAACGACGCCATGGACGCCACTGGGCTAGAACTGGAGTTTCATTACGTTTCAACAACTTAGGATACAGAGCCAATTCGGTTTCCTACGGAGGTTCATCGAGAACAACATAATCAACCACACAAACTCCATCATCCACAACTGAATGAGCGGGCACTGGCCAGTTCAGCCTATCAGTTAAATCGCCACAGTAAGCTGCAAATTCTTGGCCCATCTTTTTTCACATACAGTTCCACTGACATGGTCAACGGCCAATCGAATCATGAAGCAACGAAAACGCTATCCTATTATTCAGACTTAGAAGTATCCGTCGACCTTTGGTCATGGTTGCTGCGGAATCGGCGGTGAGCCACATCTGCTATGCTCCTTTGGAACAAACCTTTTCGCATCCCTTTTCAGATAACCATTAATATTCCTGTTCGGTGTTCAGTAGTGTCGCTCTGCAGCTGTTACACGAACAGTTTAATTGTCAGTACCGTTTCCGTGTACACTGTCTCGTCAGTTCCCTTTATTCCCATGTAGTATTCACAAGATTCATTGGCTTCACTCTTAAATAAGGAAATTATTGTCGAGCGGCACCAGCAGAAACGGTTGTTCTCTGTTATCTGCTAAAGTTGAGACTATCGAATCAATTCCTCTTTGAAAAGTGTTGATATGAGACCACCTGGACTGGCCTTTCAGAGTCGTGGTCGTAGATCTACCATCTAGGGTATCACATTACAAATTTACAGCGCTGATAGTAAAAGCAGCAGATCATCTAACCTAACCCTCAAAATGATCTGCCGAGCTGTCTAATCTTCCGGGATTATTAGGGCTGAGTGTGCCGTCGGCCTCGCTGGTAAACGGACACCCTTGGCCAAGAGAGCGAATAAGCTTGAAGTGTCTGCTAATGTGTACTAAAGCAAAAACAGTTTTCATTTCCTCCACTTTTTCCGTTAGCCATGCCTCACAACCGGCGATCACACTACACCTCCTAAACTAGTATGAACTACCGTGAGGAATGTTCGTTTTACTTCTAACAACTTTAGGAACTCCTCTGAGTTCCATTGTTTGTCGTACCTACTAATCGTCGTGATTCGTACTACGATATCTGCTTAATGAATGGCCTTTGAAATTTGGGTCGAGCAGCTATTAGAATCCTTGAGGTTAGAACGGCTTAGCTGGCATTCTGGACTAGTTTGGCAGTTATGCTTAATCGATGGTCTGGTCAGTTCCTCGACAGGTAACTGTTGTGGTCAACGGGGTTAATGCTCAGCGCACGTAATAACAAAACGTCAACTTCTCAACTTATCCGAATCCAAGTGTGTATTCCAATACCAACGACAGTCCTGAGAAGAGCCAAGCCATTCACAACTGACAGTTACGAGAAAGACGGTGGCAAGCATATCAGTGACACAAACGCTGTTTAGTACTAATGCTGGTTAAAAGTGGGTTTAGCTCGGCACACAATTGCAACGGCCGCTCGAGTGATGTGATGCCAGTGCAAACGTGCAGCCTGAACAGGACCCAGCATCACCTAGGCCGATCTGTGCTTTCGTATATCCCGCCGGAATGAATTCGTCAGAATTGTATATCGACCTGAGGAGAGCGACCTAATCGGAGTAAAGAGCGTCCTTGACGCCGACGTCGCTACAGTCAGTTCGATCATAAGTAGACACACTGACAAAGGTTCTTGAAGATTTGGCACCTGGAGATGGCCTTAGCAAGTAATGCCAAGCAGACGACACAAAGTCTACTGCCAGCGCGAATCTAACCTACCAGTGCGACTGTGGCCATTGTGCCGAGGATGAGAATTACTCCAACCTGACTGGTAGCGGTGGCCATGGAGTCTCCCGAAGTATACAGCCAGTATAGAGTGGACACAGCGGGTGCTGCTAGTTCGACATTTTGACTGGATTCTGGCTTCGGAATTGTAGCAGACGTCGACAACCGACGAGTCCAACGTTCATGCGAGAGCGGTCTATTGATCTAACTGTTTCAGGATGCCAATGGTAAAGCCATTCTTGGTCCAAACAAGAGACGAGGGAGACCGGAAGCTAGATGATAGAGGATGGGACTCAGCGGGACGATGTGATTTGATGTCTGTTGTGGAATCTGTATCGTACTTATTAGAAGTAGGAGCAGGAGGAAACTGAGAGCTAAATTGCATAGAACAGTAATGAAAGGATCAGCAATAACATGTTTTTGACTATTCATCCTGGTGTGGACAGATTATAGTGCAAACCGGTTTATACTGCAAACGATGGACGCTGTGCAGAATTCCTGATGCTATAAAAATTCATGGTTATCCGGATGCTGAGTTGCTACCAGAACGCCCGGACATAAACATGAAAACGACTAGGGATTCTAACCAAAGCCTGTACTGCATGGCAACGAATGGGTGGCAGTTTACTAGGTCTGGCAGTTTTTCAGAAAAATATTGTCACTCTTCCGGCAACTTCTAATCTAGCGAACCTCGTGACTGTGATTCATCAGTCGTCTGGCAGTTGGCCTGTCTGGCATGAATAACTTTTTTGGTATGATCATCACACCTTCCAGTTTGGGCTATCGGGATTTGGAAACCGTCACATCGCATCAAGGCCCAGTCTCATCGTGACGGGCATGGTGAATATATTGGACGAAGTTCGTGTACCATCCATACTTCAGACTGAGGACTTCCTCAGATTGACGCCGCAATCTAGTTCAGTACATTTGGATATAATCATTGAAGTGTGTAAACCACATGGTGGTAGTCAAGGGCTTTTTCTCCCTGTGTTTGAACGTGAGATTATGTATCACAGTAGAATCTGTATGGTAGTGGTCATTTGACCAATTGAACAGCCTCAGACTGTGTGGTTGTTAGCAATAACATAGTTTGAGTTGTGAGTTCCTTTGATTGTACGCCATAGTAAGTAATATACCATCACAAATGTCTCCTAGACCCGCGGTCAGAACTGCGCGATCGGATAATACTGTTCGCACTCATCCTGGTGTCCGTTTAACTGTCTTCCATGTCATGTTTAGCCTAATTGTGAATATGAAAAAACAGGTCTCATTCACTCCTCCGCCGCCCCCTTCACTGAACACTGAGAATTCTCTGTAATTCGCATCAAGGTCCGCAGACTTAAGTTGACATCCCTTAAGGTTCCTCGTTTTCACTTCCACTGATTTGTTTCATTAACGATGTGAATTTTGCATTGTGTTACTAATGGGTAACTTGGAACAGTTGGTACTTTAGAAAAGGTCCAACTGTAAGAAATCATGCTTTTGGCTTGATTCAAACCAGCGACAGAAACAGCATGCCCAGACGTAGCAAACGCCCCATCATCTGGGCTACGAAGCCATGCTGGAACTCAAATCTTTCACATTTGGACCTAGTTACCCACGCAATCAACTGTGTTATATGGAATCTATCGATTGCTGTTTTTATCGCTGGTTTGAATACGTTCAAAGCATTGATTTTTCTCAACTGGATCCTCCAAGATTATGCATTACCTTGTGATTTGAAGATGTGGATGGACACTAAACATTTGTCTATGTCTATTCGCGTATTTGTTTCTGCTTTTAATCCTTGTGGTTACTTTCACTGTGATAATTTTAAATCAGTAATGAAAATGGCATGTTTTTGAACCATTCAAGCGAAAAGCAAATCAGTACTACGCTATGTGCACCATGCGAAGTGAGCTAACTAAGTGTACACGAACTGGGGAGAAATTTGGTCGTTCCGTTCTTGATAATTGGTGTGATACATGTCATCCTCCAACAGTCGGCGGTTTTGCGTTGTGCAAAACACTAACTGACTAACGCGACTTGAAAGTGATGAAAATTCATGAGTCCTTGAGGACTAAACCCCAGGTCGACTTACTTTGCTGGACTTCAACCAGGTAAGTTATTCAGAAACGGCCGAACTTTTAACTGGAGTAGACGGATCAACGGAAGAGGAAAACCCAATCGAATTGAGAAGGAATTGTTCCTGTTGAATTTACAATTGAGCCCATCTACACCGACAGCGGGTTCCTTGGCAGGAAAGTTCATTCCTAGAAGAAAAACTGTGATGAACAGTTGTTTTCGATATTTCATCATCAGATCAATACAGTTATATAGGTTCAGCGAAATCAAAACAGTGTGTGAGCAAGACAGGTGGGTTTGGCAAAATGTTGTGGGATCAAGATTACAAAATATCCAAACATCTGTAGGCTAGTCACCAGTCTTGATGACGGTGGTTTAGTTCAATCCACTAAGCCTTGCTAAGTTCGGCCTAGTGAGGTCCGACTGTGACGCTGTCTCTGGCTTGACTTTTGTCGAACACCTGGACCGTTTTTTCCCATTGTTGATTTTGTGCTATTATTTTCGCACATTGCTCTCAACGCTTCGTTTACTCCTCTCCTCTTCGCTCCTTGTACAAAGCAGCCACGCCCTGGTAAACCGATACCACCTTCAAGCAAGATGTTGGTTCATCCGCGTGGCTGTTGCAATTGCGGAAGTCACGGTCACACGGTCGATGTAAGTCGTTATTTTCGCTTCACACCAATTGTCTCAACCAGGCTACTCATTTTAGGTTGAATAATACCTACTTTTTTTTATCGGTGGGATAATCTACCTGTGCTAGGGCTATGTGACTCGAACCACCTAATGACGGTACACGACAATCTGACATAAAGGTTTAAATAGGTATTAGTTTGAAGGCAATGCTTGTAACATGCGTTTCTAAGTTAACAAGGTCACACTCTCATTAACGTAGCGCACGAGATTGTTCAGTGGTGGCCTGATTACCATTCGAATGATTTTTGGTTTGATCATCAAGTATTTCAACCGTCTCTGTCTAGGTTTGAGTGACCTGACAGCCTTCAGAACTCCACGCGCGACCTGTTACGTTGCATGCTTGTAAGGCATCTTGTGGTATAAAAGCTTAACCCTAACCACTTGCCATAATTGATGTTATACGTTTGCAGGATTGCAGATGTAAACCTTTCCGTTCGAACTTCATCGGGCGTCCACCTCGTCGTCGTGTACTTGTTTATGACAGAATGGACGTCTATAGAAAACAAAAAAAGTCATCCGCTCCAGGTGCTCGATCACAGTTGACCAAGAGTGGGAAACCAAAAGATATACGCAAAAAGAAGAAAAAGAAAAAAATGCCTACACCATTCAATTCTGCACAAAAGCATCAGACAACACTGCCTGTCTTGGAAGAAATTAAATCGGCTCGGGAATCCTCGTCTGTCGACGCGTTGGTAGAACAAGTGAACGAACAGTTGCTGGATCAGGTTATCCAGCAAAAGAACAGAACTGGTATGCTTACCTATGCCACCAACGAGGGCTTTTGGTAGTGGTTATCGCTTGGTTTGTTCACTCGATCTAACTGTTGTATTGGCGGCCGTTTTTGTTGTCCATCAGGGTGCACAATGGCCTATGTTTTGCTGACGGACTTTTGGTGTTATATTTTTTTCCTCCTGTTAATGATGGTAGTCTTCTTTGCTTGTTCGTTTCCGCTTTTGATCACACTCGCCTGTACGCCTGTCTTCCAATTATTTTATCTCTATGGAAACGACATCAGACATTTGCGGGATTCTGTTTATTGTTTTAACTTTGTTGGACTCTAGATACACACTACCTATTTTAAGACGCCTAAGTAACTGTAGGCTACTTAGCCGCTATATTATAGGGAACCCTGGAAAGACTGAGGCCAGCTGAATGTCCCGCAAGTTACAGCATGCACCGTGTTCATTTAGGGGAATCATTTCTGTGTAAATGCCAATCACTGGGATAAAACGTCTGTGTACATGTGACAGCTCGAGTGATGACAGGTATCATCACTTTGCCACGGCTATCCTAACGCTTTCCCTGCTAAATGTGAACGGTTTCGACCTTTATGCTTGAGGGTACCTAAGGTTTGCTCATTTTCTTTTGACGTTCATTCTCATGTTCGTTTGTCTGCCCTCGTTTGGATTATCTGACCTGGTAACGTTCGTTGCGTTTATCATTCTTATACCTCTCCATTCAACGGGCAAAACATAAGCTGTAATACACCAATGGCGTACTATGGACTAACGGCGAAGTGCACGTGATTGTTATTGTGGCCAGTATTCTACTATCCCGGACTTTTATTTATTAGGGTTTTTGAAATATTATATACGGTGCGTGTGTGACTCCTCCCAATACATTCAGTGCCGAATAGAATGTACTGGTGTCATAACTTTGTAGTCTGCAAAATCCCTCGAACTGTGCAAAACATCCTGAACAGATTAACTGTATCGACTGATCGTTTCACTTTGCACTGTAACACTCCAAAGTGCGAGTCTCGAGTTAACAAGTGCGTGTGCTTGCACATAGTTACGCTGGCGGTACGTGCAGCTGACCGGAAAGTTGATTTACTTAGATAGTTTTGTCAGTTCTCATGGCTTGTCTGATTGGATTAACGGTGGAACAGTTGAGTTCCTGGTGATGTTCGTTGACCGCTCCCCACTCGCACCGGTGTCGCATCGACTTCCCGTTGCAAGGCGGACTATAAAACGTCTTAATACTTACGGCTACAAAGCACTGACTGTTTGTTGGAAGCATGTTTTACATAAGACTGTTCCGATCACCGATGTTTTCTTAGTATGTTCCGACTGGGACATTGCAGAGTGCACTATACCGTTGACGGTTTTTCTTCCAAACAAACAAGGTTAACACGCTGAAAAGGTGTTGGTCTTGATGATTAGACTCCGACGTGTCAGGTACGTTTTGTGAATGTCAACCCCTGATTTGTCTTGCCTCGCTTTTTTTGAACCACCTAGGTCAGATTGGAAGTCATTGCCAATTGGTCCGTTTATGAGACTGGTTTGATGTGACTGTTTTTATGGCAAGGTTTTGTTCTTTAGGGCAGTGTTATTCGCATTTTGTTGAAGTGTTGTGGGTTTCCATGGGCTGTGATAACTAATGTTTCAAAGCCTATTGTATGCTCATTGATCCTGTTTATTTGAAATGTGTCCTCGTTTTTTTTTTCTGTGGTCACTTGAACTGTACTCTGTGTCTACGTGCCGGAACAACGCGCATAGATTATCTTGAAGATAACCGATGCATTGTGAACTGCAGAGCCTCGTTGCTCCACCGTAGTTTCCAGTTTTCCGCTATATATTACATCCGACACATCAAAAAAGCTACCAGTACATTTCTTTGCTGTTCACTTGTGAAGATTAGCCTTGACATTAAGCTACTCAAACTGCTGTGAAACCTTTATATCTGAACTCCTGATCGACGTAACTGACATCCATATCCATACTCCTAATCTATGTTTCAACTTTCTACTTGCTTCGTTATAACATTTGCGAGTATTCATGTTGTAGGAAATCCCATTGGTATGCTGCTACTTTCAAGTCGATCTTAATCTTACCTGTAGTGCAGCGTTCCACCAACTGAGTCAGCCCATCTAGGTAATGTTTTGTTCACCTGTGGAGACAATGGTCACTGTTAATCTACAGTTTCAAGCTTTGTCTCAATGTTTTTCAACATGTGCTGGAAAACCGATTTGTTCACCGAAGGATGAAATGGAAAACAAACTTATTCTGGACCAAACTAGGTCGACAGATTGAAAATACGACGAGTTGTAAGTTTGAAACGCATGATGTTAGTATTGGTTTGGGAGTGAATAGAAGTGGCGCAGTTGTGCACTCATGGTTGCTCCGGAATGTGCAGAGGGTATGTGACACCTCTGTTGATTTAAAGCCACCCACTAAAAGTAGTTGAGTTGTGTACACCCAGGTTGACCGTAGTAACTTATGCTGCCTTCGATACCGTGACAAACGTCTTTTGTGCACTTGACGGAGGTAATCAGCCATGGGGATCGCTTCAACCATGGTTAAAATATAGCCTTTGGCACGTTTGAAACAGACCACAAATAATCGATTCAAAAATTGTGCTTACTTCTGGCTATTGTCTAAAGGTGACACCATCATTAAGAGACTGTGTTTCTAATAGACATGCACATTTTCTCGTGCGATTGTATGAATTTTGTTACTTCCATCTTGGTAAAAAAAGTAACTTACTTGTTGACACTCTTACATTTCTTTTGTACCGTTTCCATTGTTCTTATGAAGCAGCCTACCTAGATCGCACACCATATATATCGTGTACGTGTGTACCTTGCCTCATCTAAGGAAGTCACTTGAAGTGGCCTCATGGTGAACTAATGAACGCCTTCACATCTGCATCTTGCATTTAGCCGACAGTGACTATCCCAACTTTCCATTCCATCTAGCGTGTTTTTTGGGTTCGTTCTAAACTGATCAGGGCTGATATCATAATAATTACTGGGAACTTCGCTGCCCGTCTGTTTACCTTCGTGTTATGCGCGCGACAGAAATTGGCACGACACAGGTCGCTTAGACCAACCGTTGGAAACTCTGTTGTGTACAGTTCATCCATCTGTGTTGTGAGTCAACACTTGTGTCGTACTATCTCCTCCCCCTATAATTTGATGCAACTGTCACTAGTGCCCACATGGAACCCTATTCAGACGGCTTCGTGTCCTTCAACTCCATAAATCGTTCTGTACTCATTTTAACATTTAGACCTATATCCTACTTTACCCAGCCTACTACTAAATACACGAATATAGGCGTGCGATTAATGAATAGGGAAGTGATATTAAACGAAACTATTGCCTCTTCTTATAACTGCGTATTTTTGGTTTGTCTCAAAAAATCCGTTAAACTGTTAACATGTTGGCTGTTGTGATGTACACAGGACCAAAAGGTGAGGAAGTGTTGGCTTAGCAGTTGGTGGTTCTAACTGATATCTGCCGCTACACTTGATCCCAACGCTACGCGATCTACGTGGACCTTAAGTGGTCCGTTTGGTCATGACGTCGGTCTATCGATAAACTGTATATGTAGATTTAGGCAATCACAATCGCACCTTTAGCGTATGGCTTTGTTCCTCATGCGATGTCATAACATATTCATATTCGTGCAACGGGTTGTTGTTGTGGCCCACGCCTCTTGAGTATAAAGTGGCGTTTCGTTCTCTGTGCCTAACGATTGAAGTATCAAGAAGGTACACATGTTGAAAAAACGTTTTTTGTATATTTGTCCTTCTTGGTTGAACCGTCGGAATGTTTTCGGCAAAGGTTTTTTTGTCAGTGTTATGATCAATGTTCTTTTGCCATAACCAACTTGTCCTCCTTGAAGTAGGTGTAACAATGGCCTACCAGTCTGTGCAGTGAATTGTACTTATCTAGAACTTTTTTTTCTTGCAGGTTCCCTTACTACAGCAGATTTTGATTGTGGGCCATCTGCAGAAGTTCCTAAATCCAGTTCGGATCGTATCCAATCAAGGCGTTCACGATCGACAGTAGATGATCAGGAAGCTGCTTTTCTCCCGCTCAGTCCAAACGCGAAACGTTGGCAAACAAGGCCGAACTCATCTTCCAAAGCCAGAAACGAACGACTGCGTTATTCCAAAAACCTTCACACATCCTCATCGGCATTTGTGTGGATTACTGAAAGGACCGCTGCGGGTCGTCTTAATGAGGACAGTGGTCCAACTGCTTCGTCGACTGGCCCACAAAATTGGGGCGATCCTCTGTTTGCGCCTGAAAGACCTCATGCTCCTCCTTTGTTCGATATGCAGCAGAAGTGGCGTTCCCGGTGAGCGGTTTTTACTGCATGCTCTGATTGTGGTGACGATGGAAGTAGGCGTTCGCCCTTTTACTTGGTAGATTTTCCAATGACATGTCTCAGGGTATGTTGTTGATGAAGAAGGGGATACTTTATGTTAATAGCCATCAGAATTTTCGCTGGTCGTTTGACCGTATCCCGTTTATCGAGACAGATATTGTACAGCCTGTGTACGTCTGCTGGAACGTTTTTGTTTCTCGGTGTATTTCCGACCATGAGGCAAAGCGTTATTATTTCATCCAGTCAATATTCACTGCATCGACTTGTGTTGTCACTGAATCCTCTTGAACACAAATACGAATAACTGATATGAACAGAAGTGGACTAATAGCGCGAATAAAAACCCCTTCCCATTGATCCTTGATTCCGAAACACAAGAACATGTAAAACACGGACATAGCAGAATTTGGATAGGCGATATATTTAGCTGTCGAATACTTTGCGAATTTATGTGAAATACTTGTCTGCGTTTATCGAAATAAGTGACGTTGTGACCGGATGAGCGCGTGTAGCTTAACTTGAATCGCACGCTGATTCTTATCTTAGTATTGGCTTGAGATACAGGAATTTCGGCCGTGGAATCAAGTCGGAATTATCCTAACTCTAGCAATCTGAGGTGATATTTGGAGTATGTTGTACCGTTCTTTTGTTCCATACCGGTCAGCTTGATAACAGAGATGGTTCATTCCAGCTGGTGCACTTATCCATGTTTGACTTGAGCATGGGAGATGTAATTGTCTAGTCATTGATATATTCAACGTGGTACGCGCTTGTGAGACCGCTACACATAATTTTTATTCATGTTTGTCTCATGAACGTGCGACGATTGTATCAGATTTGCCGATTTATTACGGATTCATTTACAGAGCAAACAGCCCCCCACAATATTTACAGCAACCCAGTGGGTGTCACTTTCCTGATTAAGCATGTTTCGGTCCTTCGTTTTTATCGAACATGGATGCCTTAATGTCAACCTTGACGTCAACATTTTCTATGCATCCACTCCACCAAATCAGGGACTCAACTATGCTTCTAATATTGACCTTCTTCCAACGATAGCAGTATGCCAAATGTCCATGTATTTGTCACGTACACTGCCAGTATTAGTTTACTGCTGAATGTCATTGTTGATGTGCATCAAACACGTAATACATTTTAACTTTCTAATATAGTCTGAAGGGATGTCACCATTTTTGACAGCAAAATTTCCCCACTATTTTTAACAGAAAGTATGAGAACTTTAATTCACCTGTCAAACTGCAAGTTGTGAATTGGGCACCGTCAGGATGCCTAGACTCCTACAGGAGCATTCGTCGTAACCGGACTGGAATCCACGACTGTCTGGTTAACAGACGAATGTCATTACCACTGATCTACCGCAAAGCGATTATGGGAACTTTTAGTGCATCTAAACCGTATTTCGTTCTAGCGTCTAACCGAGAATGACCTTAAACATCATAAGTTCGGCGTTTCGTGTCTCTCCGCACGTATATCCTGGTTCAGGTCGAGTTAACGGTTTCGCGAAACGCTCAGTCTACCTGCCACATGAGTACTGCTGATTACTGATGTGTTAGCCATTTTCCCACATGGCTCCATCTCCTGGTTAATGTGCAGCGTAATCCTGTCAATATTTTCACAGATTTTTTGTTCGATTCATTCTTTAAACTATTAATTGTATTCGAATTCATGAAATGGGTCACCGAAAGTATGTTTGTTACGTTCACCGACGTTTCAACTCAGTTTTTCTTCTAATTATATTACTCTTCCAGAATAAACTGCTTCATTACGAGTGTATATCTGATAAGTTCGGTGTCTGATGCCCGTTTAGATTTCTGTTTGTTTAATGCGGGTGGTCACCACGCAAGCTAAATTTCATATATATATATATATATATATATATATATATATATATATATATATATATCTGAGTCGGCTCTTGAGACTTCACACGTTTACCTGTATGGTTGCGGAACTAAACAGAGCATTCTGTTATCACTGTTGGGTTCCGCCAATACAGCCACTGGAGATCGTGAGTTAAAAATATCCCCAACGTAATATTTACAATTATTCTTCGCGACCTGATGGCTCACCTGTTTTAACAGAGGTAGCATAACTGTATGAGATTCATGTCGGTAGTTTCGCTGCAGCCGAAATCAATATTGTGTGTTCGCCCGGACCTTTTTATTGCGCCAACCTACTCATCCATGTTCGAATAAGTAACTCAAAGACAGCTATTAGTATATCGTCCTTGTTGGTCCATATTCAACTTTTAAATTGATCATTTTCTTGTCTCCGTTAGATCACGCGACCTTGTGTCTTCATCCATTCCGGTTGGCAAGTTCAAAAAGCGGAGACGAATGTCGATGCCAACACATTTCGGTGCATATGACCAGCTGGATGTTGTAGCCCAACCAAGTCGTATTTCTGTCAACCGTGATGTGACACGTGTGTCAATGAAACGGAAGAAAAGATGCAAACAGAGGCCACCTGCTTCCAAAAAGCAGCTACCTGTTAACACAGATCTGTTTGCTGTAAAGAAGAAACGGAAGGGCTACAAGCCACGTGAAACGCTAAGACCTTCTCTGGAAAACGTGAGGCAGCAAGGCGCAAATAAAACAGACTGGTTACAGTTTGTCAGGAAGTCGCCGACTGTTGACTCTTGGGAATCACCATCTAGACACGCGGTGAGTGAGCGGAATTCATTTGAACGGGACGTTAGCAACAGAAAAATTCGCAAGCGGAAACAAAAATCCCGCGAACCACAATCTTTTTCTGATCATGTTGATTCGTAATGACTTTTCGTGATTATTACCTTTTCTCCTGCTGACCAACGTTGTACAGTGTACATTCCTTGTTTCTCGTCCGTTTTCCAGTTTGTTAAATAGTCGTGCACAACGGAAGGTTAACTTCAAAATGCATGGCGTTCGTTTTCTGGATATCATTGCATTTTTGTCCGAAGTCTGATTTGGTTGCTGAATCCGAATCATGTCCGTCTGGTTTGTTAATATGCTATATATATATATATATATATATATATATATATATATATTCAGCAAACCTTTAATCAGTTTTTTTATGTATCTTATGTAAGCAAACCACCGGGCTAGGTTTGTCGACCTATACTGCTACCTTGATGAGGTGGTAGGGCTTGTGTACTGTTTTGATCCGGCGGGCTATGCTGACTTGGACTCCGGTCCTTCCAGGTGCACCCTTGTTCGAAAGGCCAAAGCGGAGCAATCAGGCGAAAAGCCGTTACACTCATAGAATTGTATGTCGCACTACTGACCGCGTAGGAGTGTTTTGGTAGTAAGACACAATCCTATGGG
>LUCH01000033.1:409937-427446 GCA_013368495.1 Paragonimus heterotremus | reverse complement strand
GTTTTTGTGTTGCTCTGTGACTGGAAAGGTGACCTGTTCACAAAGAAGATATTAATAGACTTGCTGTGTTTCACCATAGTTGTCTCCGCCAATTGATCCATATTAAGTGGACTGATCGCGTGAGCAATGTGGCCGTTCGCCGGCGCGTATTCCGGAACTCTCGGGATGCGCGATCCATTGGTCAACTAATCACGGTACACAGCTTGCGATGGTTGGGTGACCTACTCCGTATGTCATCTGATCGTTTACTATATCGGATATCGCACAGTGAGACCACCAACAGTCGGGTGAAACTGCATGGTGGTCAAGCTTCAACATGGTCTCGAATTATGAAGACCCTGACAGCTCCATTGAGCAAAGTGGGTAGGTTTCGCCTGCGTGGATAGGGTCCTCGTGATCACTCAAACCACTGGTTATAGACGCTATCCGAGCTGGCGATGTATCGCAGTCAATGGCATACCTGTATCCATACCATTTCTAATTCTTCCGCCCAGGCTTCTTGTATTAATTTTCTACCTTCTTAATAAAGTTTTCTTCTAGGATATTCCACGTCACTGTTAAGGTGAGCGGCGGCCCGAGGCACTGTATCTTTTGGTCAGGCTCATGGCTGCGTTGATGATGATGATGGTGATGTTGTTGATGGCGCCAATTTTTGTTTAGGCTCTAACAGCTTACCCCTTACGTTTTTGATACAACTACGATTCTGACGCCGTAAACACTTGAAGCGTAATAAGCATTAAAGAAACCGCTGTTTTCACAAGTGCCGCTCAGTCAGGTTACAAGGTCCATGAAGCTTGTGTTGCTCTTTCACCTCTGACTCTATGTTAGACGGTGTTAAATGGATATGGGTAAAGGAATAACGGAAATTTTTTAGGAGACTATAAAGATCAGATTATTGGACATATTGTATCGAGATTAAATTAAAAGAGAAATATATGTTTGGTTAGCAGGTCTTGAAAAGGCGCATTTTAACAAGTATTGGATTCTTACCACTGTCGTTAGCGGTCGTGGACTGCCCCAGGTTGCTCAAATGGCTATGCCATTTGGAAATTCGGGGTTATCATAAGTAATACAGGCAGTAAACTTTTGTCTAGATTTTGTGACGCCGTCAGGCGAGGTTTCAACAGGCTGAACATTTTAACGCCAAAATGACGTGGTTCAAAGGACTCTTCTGATGTCGCAACTTCAACGAGTGACCTCGAAAACGTTCCCTCAGATTGAGCCAAGAAGTGTGTTCAGAGGGTCCGACGAAAGGTGAAACAATCTGTAGGTCGAAGTTGGATTGCCTGTGTTTTATGAGTTGCGCGTGGCGAACTGTTCTAGTTTACGCAGTTTTTCATAACATAAGCGTACCTTTAAGACACATTTTGTTGCTGTACTTTGGGTACTTGCAATTGCATATCCTCATAGAAAACGATTGACAGACCTGGATATATAACTAAGTGAACTGACTGTAAAAAACGTCTCAACTATTACGTTCCAGACAGACGGGTTAACGCCATTTGTCCTGCGCCCTCTGAAACCATCCTCCTTAGGCCTCGCTCGCTCGTCTCTGAAAAAGTTCTCGGTTCGTGACAGCAGTTGACCAGACAGCTATTTTCTGGAGAGCATAAACGATACAGGCCGTCCACTTAATTTCTTCCCTTTCAAAAATCCTGTCTACTGTTCGCCATTTGTGCCATCAACCTTATATTTCGCAAACGAAGTGGGAACATCAATGAAACTCTGAAGTCCTACACCGGTTGTTGTGTAGTGCAGGTCATGTAACATATCGACAAGCTTTCTGCTAATACGTCAGTTTTTTTAGGTAGTTGGTGAGCCGCATAAACTTGGGGCCGTCTGCACCGCATTGATGAAGTCTAGTACATGGACTTATATAGTTAAACTTCAACTGTTTTGGGATGATACGGGGGAGGGGCAACACTTGACTTACTTCCGTCAGCCGGTTTAGTGCATTATGCCCTGACTTCAAGCAGATTTGTTTAGGTCGCGCGGTGTACGATGGAGACCTGCAACTGGGTGATTGACATGATTGTTGTGGTCACACCTCTTGGAAGTGTGTGCTGTGATTCAAATCTATAAAAATCTGCGGTGATTCAGAGTTCGTTGTAGGCTTTCATGTACACTTTCCTAGTACTTTCATGAAAATTCCATCGGCGTCAAACTACCTGTTACCTAGAAACCCTTCTAGCTTTTGTTACAAGATGCGTGGCATGAAAATTACACTTGTGAAGTAAGCAGAAACATTTTTCCTAGTACTAGTTAGTTCGGTGTCTTGGTTACTGACGAATGCATTAGCATGTCGAGTTTCGAAACCTTTACTATCTTTACGTTAGGGATTTTAGCTTCATCTCCACCAGGTAGCTGTAGTATTGAAGATTGATCCTTGGTGCGTGTGTTTACAGTACTGTTCAATAGTTTCTTTTCGCTGCTACATCTGTTTGTTAACTCCGGCGGATGCTTGCTTCCGCTTGCACGCACTGCTACCGTTTCCTGATTGATAAACCAACAGTAATCCTTTTGCGATTGTTTAATTTTCCCCATTGGATACACATTTTGAGTGGATATCTTGCCGATGAACAGTTGTTGCACGTCAAATTGGATTTTGTCAACGTGGTTTCGTTGCTTACTAGGGACATATTTATCGATGGTCTCTTTTGTCGCACTCTTAATGAACTGCTACTAACTGATGTTGGTTGTGGCTTTTGGCCAACGTGTATAAATAGTTTTTTGTCAGATCTTTGCAGCAAACTTTATTGTTATTTCTTAGGAATTGTGTGGCGGCTACTAACCTCGTTTCTAGTCGTCATTTTAATGATTTCCAGTTTTGAGCCGCACCAGTAGGTACTGTAGCTCAAGCTATTGTTGGTCCTGACACTAATCTTTATAAAAACGGAGTATTAAGTACATACAAATGTTTGTATAGAACCTAAACAAAAATTAATGGTTTCGTGAAAAGTCATCAACTCTACGAATAAAAGTTACTTTTCTACTGCGAGACTACCATGTTTGAGGGCATTTCCAACCATCAGGGTGGGTGGTTGCTCAATCCTTAATCAGGCTGACGACACCTATTAACCCAACAGGGCGGTCAAGGGTTTTATAGCCCGTGTCCACGCCATCACCTTGCGGTTACTTCTGCCTATTAGCAGCCGCTCCGTCGGCATACGGGACACCTTATCAAACCAACGAAGATTTTGCATTTTCATTACCTCGGTTATCGCCGGAGAACATTCGCATTTCCGAAATACGCGCCACGTTGCTCACGTGGTCAGCTATTTTGCTACAAACTAATGGTGGAGACAACAGTTATCGATTGTCGAAAGTCGCTGTGCATCCTCTACATCAGTGGGCTATATCTGTGATCCACAGTGCGAAAATCAGCGCACAGACGCATTGTAAGTTCTAGCTACAAGGGGCAGCCGAACGTTTTGCAACGTCGCGAGTGGAGGATAGGGATTGCTTTCTTCATCCTTACTCGCACTCCGTCAGCAATAGTACAAGCTAGTGAGACCACAATACCCGTATAGGTGAAGCGCTCGACAGTTTTGACAGGCCTGCCTACAAAGCATTAGTCAAAGCTAGAGCCAAACTAATTTCCTGTCCTCACATTTTGATGATGCAGAATGCATACCGTGAAAATCAAACATCATTTGCTCCGTTCGTCGTGCTGTCTTCAGAAGAACTATGTATAACAATGTCGCCCGCACGCTCACCATCAGTCAGCATACTGCTTAGAATACCTCTTAAAGCCGAGGATGTTCGAAATACCTGCTCATACTCGCATTCTTCAACGAGATTGTACACACAACGACTTCAAGAAGTTGGCGTTTTTCATGGAGACTTCCGTTTAGTTAGGCAGCTGAAACAAAAGCAGCCTTCAAATCCAAAGATATTGGTCGTTGGTTGAGGAAAACGCGGTAATTCGGGTGTCAGTCGTAAGTTGAGTACATGATCGGTACACCGGGGTCATGTTCGGCGAATCTAGCCCACTACTTAATCTCTTCCTTCTTCCAAGTCTCTGCACTTCCGGCAACAACCGGCCTTAGTGAATTATGAGCTCCTCGGAGCTGTTTTGTTTTGTCGCTCGCGAAAGCTACATTAGTACAGAGGTGCTTTCTCTCACGTCAGCTTCTAAGAACTGCTAACCGTGTGGACATGGCGAGGTTTCCACGGTGCGGTTGTCGTCGAAAGTGATAGAACCAACCGACAGTTTGTGGAATGTTTACTAAATCTGAACTTTGTATCCAATTTACCACATTTCCAGTTCCCCCTTTTTTACCATAGTCAATTAACACGAGTGTCGCTCGTGTGCATCTACATGCTGACAACACGACGCGTTCACTTTTATCTAACAAACTGATACTCAAGCATCAAATTGGTGATTACTTTTTAACATCTGTGTTCTTAATAAGTCGATGAGGAAAGTTGCAAAAGTGAACTCCTTAAGCTATACGGTCACTTTGCACATATTCTACCGAGACACGTCTCATATTCCGTTTTAGAAACAGTGCACTGTTTTAGTATGCTTCTCACGAATGAATCAAAGTAGTTGAAATCAGATTGTTCCATTCTCATGTTTAAGCATCTCTGCAACTCCGTCACGAAACAGTTGAACGTGAGGTTATATTGTTACATTTCGAGCTGAATATAGCCCAGAGATTGCCGATAGAATTCAAATCAGGACTGCTGTTAAACCGGTTTAACGTGTATTCTGCATAGAGAGAGAGCTGCATTATTTCAGTAGGACGTTTGCATTGGGGCTTTGTCCAAATCAGAGACTTCGTTACCGTCGTACGTGACATGTTAAACAACAGAAGAACTGTTTAATATGTTGACATTGTACTTATCATTCACTACGGTCAAGTTTCTCACCAGTGGTTTGGAATACTCCCAAGGTTATATCTGATTCCATTTCATCGATCTTCCTAACCAAAACACATTTCATCCTTTGGAGGTCTATGTCAGTAACATCTGTGAACATCGGTTCCAGATTTACGTACGTTGTTGTTCTAAAATTCACATTACTATCGGTTAATGTATGAGACTAGTCTCTTATTTCCTCAAACGACGTACGACACGTTCGTGCTCAGTGAAGAACCTTTTCATATTTCAATAGTTTAACGGGAGACATTCTTGCACTCTAATTCGTATGGTTTTTGTGGAGAAATGCAGAAGAGTTATTTGTTTTATTCACATTCCTGTTTCTAAGATGACTTCCCATGCAGCCTAGCCTCACTGATCCACCTACATGGTACCTAGTTCCTGTTATGAACCGCGTGGACTGACAATTGACGCAAAATCACTAACGCCCGGCGTTCACTATAACCCGGCTTGGCTACGACGGTTGCACTAACGATCTGCGTTATCACGGCCTATACGACGACGCACGAACTACCGCAAATGAAGAAGACAGGAAACCTTCAGCCAAGGGTATATTTGCTCCCAACCAAAACGTGTTCAATTACACTGGAAAACTCCACCGTATTTATAATGTTTAAGCGGAGGCTCATACAGTAATGGAGAACAAAACAACATTTTTGGGTCAGTTGTGGAATTATCCCAACAGTTCCTATCGCATTTGAGCTCCTAGTTTGACGTATTATCAAGTCACATTTTAGCATTATCGAAGCACATTTGACTGATGTGTCATGGTCGTGCGTGATTGGTGGATGAAAGCAGTGTATATTCTAGGGTGGCTTTGCCATTTTTCTGTGGTATTTTTGTGACTACTCATTAACTCATAAGGATTAAACAGACGCCAAGTAAATTTTTAACACTGCGACATAGTTGTGTCATTTCTTATCCCCTCTGTACGCTTGGAATTGTGGAATCTGTTTTCGGTGCTCACTACAAGAAATGTGGTTGTGGTGAGATTCAGTTCCCTTGAATCATCTTTTGATGAACTTGTGAATATGTTATGTTTCAATTTGCTTCACAATGTGGATCCTCTACTCAATTGTGGTAATTATGGTTTTGGAGCGACATTGTGTGAAATTGTGTCTGATGTCCAAAATTGTCAAGGTCGTTTGTATTGAATCGTCCGTTACATACAAAACAGTCAAAAGATGTGTTGACCTTGTAAATAAGGACAACAGCACGACGATCAGTGCAAACCGGGGCAAAGTTCTATGAACCTATGTCGTTTATTCGTCTATCCACATGTTCACATTCAAGTGGCAGTCGGAGAGGTACATCAACTATGTAGATTCGCATGCATGGGTCCTTGCCACAATTGAACAGTGTGGCCAAATCGTCTTAACCCGGAAAACCGTACCAACGGAGTTTCAAGTGTATAAGTTAGTGTAAAATGAGTTCTAATTTCAAACGACGAATTTTCTGATTATGAGTGTAATGTTTTTGTCAATGTGAGGTCATGTCGTGCATGGGAATGAGAGGACGAGTTATCTAGTCAGTACGGCTCAGGACTATTCTATCAGCAACCATACCGTCGACAGTCTGCACGATGAGGCTAGCGGATGTCAAAAATAGTGAGGTTGAATGGTCTTCTTACGGAATGAACCAACTGTCACGTTTTTATGTGAGAAGAGTGAAACCAAAGCCGACAAGTAATGCGGTTGCTCGTAGGCAAAACATGAAGTTTTATTCCGAACTGTCCATACCAGCCAACTTACAGGGAAGCATACTGAATGTAAGACGTCCTACTGAACAAAGGTTAAAGGACCTGAACCAACTTCATTCGTCTGCGTACTTTGGAGTCCTTATCGTTGTTGACGTTACTTGATGAGGTGTGGTACACACGGTGTCCCTGTAGAATGCAGAAACTAATAAACATATTTTCTGAATGGTGCTACCCCCGGGAAATCTTCAACATTATTTCCAATAGTGTCCTCTACGACAACTGCAACACCACACCTACTCGACTGCAGAAGCAAACTAGGTGCGAAATGGTTGGTTGGAGCTATGCGTACATGTTTGTCAGCGTCTTACGTCATCTATAGACGTCCGCGTCTTTGCGTATTATACACATGTGGATTCGAAATTTGGACTGTCGTCATCTACTGTGAACTGAAAAATATACAATGAGAACCAGATGGAACGACTATTGAGATGAACTAAAGGTTGATGATTGTACTGGACGTAACAGCAGAACCCAGCGGCCTGAACACCAGGTTTTGATAACTCTTCACTTTGTACAAACCGCGACTGGAACCTTCCAAGAAGATACTAACCAGGATAGGAACAGCACGACAAACAGGCCAAGGACACCAATATAGTAAGGGGATATACGAAACAGACCTGTGAATTCCGATGCGCTTTTGTTCAGGATGACAAATCTGTAGTATCTAACGCTTCAACCGATCTAAAACTATGGTGCTGGTGAACACGGTGCATATGGATGAGCGAATTTATTGTCTGAATTGTAAAGGTCAAAGATTGTAAGCGATTACAACGCCACGGGAAAGGTAGAGTATTAGAGAAAGCTGCTGGCTGGTTACAGCTGCAAAGGAAGAATCATACGATGGTGGGTGTTATTAATTTCTGCCCATCTTTGACACCTTTACGCGTAATGCGTTTGTTGTCTTGGCCAAGTAGACGTAAACTGGGTCACGGATGCTTCAGAGGGGACGACACTTCCTCAGGATCTTAGGAAAGGCATTAGTTTAACCTCAGATTTCAAGAACTTTGAATTCAGCAACTACTGTGAGTACCATTATGCAGGAGGATGCCAATGCCCCATCCACTAAATGAACAGAGGCAGATTAAATGTGGATAGTGTTATTACATGTATGTGCTTGACTCGCATACACGGAAACACGAGTAATTGAAAAATTCCTATCCTTAATACTGCCAAGTATTTGGTCTTCCTTTTTTCTCTTATGGTTTTATTTGTGCTCCTAATGCAAGAATCGGATCTCAGTCATGATATTGAAACACAGTGTGTGCTCAAAGTAGAATTATCCATTAATTGTTAACGCACTCGCCACTTGATCAAGGGGGATTAAACTGGTATCTTGAAGGGGTATACAGTATCTGCTTAACTAACATATTTTTTGTGAGAACGTGTAAGTGAAATCATAGGTATGTTCATTCGAGACCCAAGTAAGTTGGCACCTATGGATCTCTGTAACAGAAACAAATATTACTGGACTACGCAGTTTTTTTCCTTTCAAAACGTTAGAGCCATTAGGAAGTTTACACTCCCAAATCGCTAAAGAGTGTCGTGTCTCTGTGTATGGTTAGCCATTTTCTGGAAAATTTGCAGTCACGAAAGCTCAAACTGATATTGTGCGAAGCTTCACAGTGTCAACTTAACCGGAAGATTTCCGGTAACAGCGTGTAATAAAACCAAGTGTGTGTTCATTTGAGGCCAAAATCAATTGACGTCGTTGATGTGCAAATACGTATATCTTTGTAGCAAAATCTGAAAAGCCTGAACAGCCTAATTTGTTGTTGAGTGCCAATCTAATTAGCTCAATACAGTGCAAATTCACGTCGAAAACAGCTTATTTTGGATGATGTGCGTTATTCATCGTATGGTGAACAAGGAGAGATTTCCTGAAGGAAGCACAATCTGGAAAACTTGCGGGAACAACAAATCACTCGCATTCGGTACATGTAAACTGGGCCATAGAATGTATGATGTTAGTAAAACTACCTGATGACGATGTGTATGAATGATAGAGCTTACGAATCCTACCAGAACAACCTTTGTCATGTCGAATTAATGTGGTAGGCTCCGAAATTTTCTGCAGTCAGCATACAGAGATACTTATCGTATTTTGTTGATTTCGAGCGTTGGAGCATTACGCAACAGTTTGTGTGGAGGACCCGACTGTATGCACTTGATAACAGGCAGTATTGTCAAAACACTTCGGGGGATTTCAGATGTTAACGTTTATCCTGTTTGAGCGGAGCTGGTGTACGAGGTCCATACATTAAATTTTATCGCACAGCTGTATTGTGAGAATACAGATCCGTCGCGAAAACTCTAATTTGCCTAAATCGTTTCAAAGTATTGTGACCTTCTTACCAACTCGCGCCCTTCCTTTTCAAAGAATGCTGTACGTGACATGACACTGTATTCAAGTCATTTTCATAATAACCTATGCTGGGTGCTTTAAAGTTTCACAGAGACCAGGTGAAGTGCTTATCTTTAATCCTCCCAACACCGGATCTACACCATGTTCCAGTTGTGTAAGCCTTAGTGACCTGTGTGCTGACTTGTCTTGCGAACCATTTTCCATTTCTTCATCTGCCTCGGTATTCATTATCTTCGAGATTAAGTGTACGTGGCTAGATAACAATTCTGGACACCGAAAAGTTCTGTTGTTAACCAATACATTCAATTAGATTCAATTTTGGGGCCACTGGACTGTATGATTTGAACGTCATTCACAACCGATGGCAGATCTTGCACACTTTCGTGAAGCAACTTTGTTGATCACTGCGCTAATGGCCTCCTATTAAACACTATCGATTTGTTACACCGTAACCACATCTTCAACCACTTCCGCTTATGAGGAAGAATCAGTTTGTTCCATCGTCTCTGTGATGAACAGGGGTGGTCCTATAGTTGTTAGATTGTATGAATAATACATCAGTCCAAATTCAAACTTTCTAGACCGATGTATTCTTCATACAGTCCAACAACTATTGAACCACCCCTATTCATCCTAAATCCACATTACGTTGTTTTTTTTAATCAGTACAAGTCGATGTAAATCTTTTGAATTCTGTTTGGTCCGTGTAGATCTTCTAACCACATCTCACCGCTTCAATTCAATCTGTGATGATTTTTAACCATCTCTCTTTTTGAACTCCTGTTACCATTTTGACTCATAGAAATTTTATTTTATGTTCTTGTTATTGAGTACCCTTCAGTTGCATCTTGCCACTTCCGCTTTGGTCACCTGACTGACTGTCTCAGACATTCCTAGATCAATTTCACCTAGCTGCTTGCTCCCCCACTGTATAATGTGTATGTTAATTTCTCAAAAGTAATCGGAGATGCGGACGAAATGTCAATGAGCAAGACGTCTTACATGCTACTATTGACCTTTGTCAAACTTCCAGAAGTGGTTACTGGGAGGTATTTTGAAATCTACTTTGTCTCAAGTCCCTCTGATTGATGATCAACTTGTACATGCGTGACTTCGCTAGTTAACTGACAGTCAATCTAGTTTTTTTAATATGTAGATTGTCCTACCGATATAGCTGTCTAATTCCGGTGTCGTTCCATATATGCGAAAGTGCCAGGAAAACTGTGCAAATAATTTTATTCATATTTTGTTTTAAAGATAAGCTGCAACATTGGTTTCTACGAATGAATTTGGAAAGGACCACCAATACTACGTACTACGTCTTGTGGATTAAAAGTTCAGTCGTAGCTCACTGGCTACCTTTTCGAAATTTACATGTACATCCTGTAGTGGAACAAGTAACAAAAAATCCAGTCATGTGTGAGACAATCAGTCAGGTGACCAATGCGGAAGCAACAAAGTAAAATGGAAGCGTGTTCATAGTTGGATTACTGCAGCTCATAGTAGTGCAGGTTCAAAAAAAGCAAAATTGTGTTAGAAAGTCCCAAGGGCTTAAGCAGACGAAGTAAGAAATGGTTTGAAAATTTAAACTGACTCCCTAAGACATGATTGAATTGATTTTGCTACAGAAATTGCACTCATTGCATGTCAGTTTTTCAGAAGATTGATAATTTTGCAGCCGAATCGTCTTGTAGCTTTTAAAAGTTAGTTGCCTCCTTTTGCATGGAAACATGAAAGATTTGGTCAGCGGCTAGCTGCGAAAACATCTGGGCTACGAGGCGATTGGTTTGCGGTAGGTTACTTTTCATACCTATAACCTCAGGTTAAACAGTCCGTGGTTATCGAACATTAAATGTGAAACGTTTGACGCCGTGAGCGCCCTGCACTTAGAACGCCTGAAGACTGCAACCCAAAAACTGTTTGGCTGCGTCGAGGCAACAGCTGCGGAAAACTTGAAAGTCACTTACTATCAACTCCATCAACTAGTGGGTTTGAATTCATTAGCCGTTGGTACAATGACACGTAGTCACTTAGGTCTGAGCAAGAAACTTCCTTTGTGAGTTGTTCCGTGGAAAATTCTCCCTGGTTTTTTTCACCCTAAAAGTCCTTCTGGACTTCGACGACGGATGCTCGAGCAAGTTTTTCAGAATCTTAACAGCCAACACCTTGCGGAAATGAAGACGATTATAATGACTTCTTTTGGTGTATCAGGGTGGGTCTATTTAGATGCATTACTAGCCTCGCTAGTAGTCACCCAGTTATTTCACTGGTTCCTGCAACATGACACTGTACGAGCGCACAAGTCGAAATTCACAATAGATTTTTCCTTACCGAGTTTTAAGTCCGCTACCACAAGCATGCGCTAAGCTCGGCTGATTTCGTTCGAAGAATAACAACGACCTTGCTTGAGAAACCATTTTCCAGCTAACTACATAACTGTGCGGGCCTCAAAGTGAATGACAAAGAGCATGTCTGCCTATATAGTGTTAGAACCGGGGTAAGCCTGACCCGAAGAACACGATTCTGCTGTCAGAAATGAGATATCGCAAGCCGTTTCTGAGATATGCATCGGCGTGTGGTTCACGTATTTCTTCGCGCGCTCACACTGCCGCAAGGTCAAGAATTTCCTATAAATGCAGACCAGCTTCTCATGTAAATTCACAAAGCGTCTGGCGGCTAAATACATTGCTTTTCCGGAGTCTGCTTTGTCCGTGTTCTCACCGGTTCTTATCGTTCGCATCGTTGGGGTCAGTTGGAAGGGGTTTCTGTTCGCATTATTCGTTCGGCGTTGTTTGTTGCAGTTATTCGCGTTCGTGTTCACTAGGATTCAGTTATAACAACTGGCGTCAGGGACTTTTCCCTATTTTGCAGTAAGAATCCACGATGTCAATAACCGCAAAAGCACTGACGGTCATTTTGCAACAACGGCAGGCTCAATTCGGGAAAACGTAACTGAAGCTGATCGAGACGTTGACACAGGAACTGACTATACAGCGTCCGGCTTCTTGCACCAATTCACAATAGCGGCCGCTGATCAAGTCCATTGGAAACTCATTCGCAGATTTCCATTTGGATCAATCCTCTGGTGTCCATTTCGATATCTGGTATCGAAAACGTGACGACGTATTCAGGATGGAGCTGAGCGCTGCCAGTAATACCCAACGTGTCCAACTACTTTTGCGCAAACTTGGTCCTTTAGAGTTCGAACGCTACACGAACTTCTTTCTGCCAAAGAACGCCCGCGATGTCTCTTTCAATGATACAGTCTAATGTCTTGGCCAAATCTTCGGTGAACAGTCATCTCTGTTCAACATCCAGTATCAGTGTTTCCAGCTGGCCAAGAGCCAATCCGCTGGTTTTGTCACCTATGCCGGAAACGTCAATCAAAAGTGTGAGCGCTTCAAGCTCTCCTCCATGGCCAATGATCAATTCAGAACACTGATTTTCGTCTGTGGTCTCCAGTCACCGACAGATACTGACATCCGCACTCGTATACTGATCAACGTAGAACACGACCCTGAGATGACGCTGCAGACGATCACCGCAGAATGCCAGAAGTTGGTCAACCTCAAACATGATGCTATGATGATCCAGCAGTCAGCGAAACCTCCAACATTTCTGACTATTCAATCAGTACACACTGGTCATCCTGACCCTGGTGGATCGCGGTCACCCAACCAGGAGCGATCTTTGAAGCCTCCGACACCCTGTTGGCAGTGCAGGCATTGGCATTATGTGCGCTTATGTCCATTCCGTAAACACAAGTGCCAGAAATGCTATAACATATAGCTCTTATCATGTATATGTTGTGGCTCGAATATGCACAAACATTGCAATGAAGTAGACGATTTCTGATTACTGTGTTATCGGTCAGTCGTTAGTGCCTTGAAATCGGAAAAGCTATATAGGACGCATCATTACATAGCGGATAGTACAGACGACTTAAGTCTGGTTAGGTGACCTACCGAATCCTGGATGTATGAGAACTAATTAGCTATTAACGATCACCGCTCAGTTTATCTTCTCAGTCCGAGTATAGTGATTAGACCAACGTGGGAGCATGTTTATCTTTTGTGGCTGTGGATGTAAACTTCCACTTACGGTGCAAATGATAGCAAAAATATCCACAGACCGCTTAAATGATCTCACAGCAGAACGTATTCAGTGGGGATAGTTGGTTTTTTGCTATCGTTGCTCTTGCTACTTACAACTTGACGCTTTCAGTCCTTGCATTGTCATTCATCTAGACGTCTTTCATTATTTCGGGTGTCACGAATAGCGCAGACACTCCGAAATTTCTGCGTTGCTGCTGAGGATTTTATGAAAACTTAACAACTAGGCGCCGAATTTAGCTGTGGGGGAGCCAAAATTTTAGGTGAATGACGGTCAGCTTAAATTGCTATAAATATAGACTCAAACTTCGCAGTTACAGTCCAACCTTCCGTTCCTCCCTCATTCATGTAACAGTCACTCTCAACTGTCGTAACCATATTGGTCAAAAGGGCTGTATGTCTCTATTCTTCATGTCTATCGGCCTTTGCCTTAGTGAAGATATCTCCGTCGTCCTGACGTTACACAAGCAAATGAATGCTTAAACTGGCTAGCGGTGAATGTCGTCGTTGTCATCATTGACAAGGTTACCGATCAATTTTTCAACGCTCCTCTGTCTCACCTGTTCATTCACACACCGGTGCAATCAACAGTCGGCGGTGTTAGGGAACGGGCAGACTGGCAAGACTAATCGTTTAAATAGGACAGTATAGATTAGACAATCGAAATGATCTTTTCTTTTTCGTTTGTCTTCAGCTAACTAACCTTGTGTTATTGATGGCTTACTTCATTAAAACCCTAGTTGTAAACCACAGGAAAAATGAATGTTTTAAACAGTGTTACTGTAGGTTTCCGTATCCCGAACCGGTGGACACCGTCTTCTGATACGTACAAAATTTTCATTATTTTAAAAAGCATTATGCGAACAAAAGCTGTGAATGACTTACGGTTTTCCAAAGATAGCCCTTAGCGTTCTATACGAACGTAAGAAAATAATGTCGTTTCGAAGACAATGTTCTGTGATATCACTGGTCACGTTACCAGTGGCATTAAGCAGTGTTTCATTTAAATCCTTCTGTCAGATGCTTGCTAATAGGATAACAGTCTCGTTTTACTACTGCGATTACTTGTGTTGTCTAATTCAGACTAGGTAGTTGAATTAGACCTTTATTGTGTTATATGGTCCTGCAAGGTAGCGCGAACTCCTGTGAATTCAGCAACAGTTCTTATCTGATAGCGTCACAGTCAGCTGTACCGTATTAATACCACTGGACAGTTTTTTGATAACGGTACACGAACGTTCAGCATTATGTATTTATAACCTAGTATTATTGAACCAGACTTCCAGAGTAAAACGCCTGAAAGTTTTAATGGTCAGTACCAAATGGAGTGTATAACCGCTGACAATGAATTGTAGTCGTTGGTCATTTGGGATGCCCATCTGAGTAGGCCAAGGAGGCTACAGAAGTCCTAGTGTGCTTTATTCTGGTCTTCCAAATCTACCAACGCCACCGATGTGCATAAAACCGCCAAACTTCATCAAAAAATTGTAATTCAACAACGGATCAAGACCACACCAAACATTAACTGAGTTATGCAAAAAAGAGAAAAAGAAAATAGCTGAAACAGTATCTTTTACTTGATGAATGAAAAGTCTGTATATGCTTCACGGGGTGTGTGACAAGAGTAATTACTCTACGAGGGGATCTCATAGGTCATTGTTCACGCTTTCTACTGTCATTCCTGCAGGTGATCATTTATAGCTTAAACTGGACCGAAGGAGAACCTTACTACATCAGGCAGCATTACATTCAGATCAGCATTCTTTTTTAAAATTAATTGATCACTTTTTAGATCGTAACCATTGGCTTTTTTCGACGAACCGGTAGTTTCTAACCTACTTAATGAGCTGACTTGTTTTTATTTTCTCATGTTGCATTCCGTCATGATTGTTACGCTGCTAAGCTTTTGAATGTGAACGTTTGAAGTTAGTATGATGCTACTATTGAATATACAGTAGCCTGAATAGGATTTTCATGTTCGCCGCATACGTATGCAGATCATGTTGAGTCCAGTTTCAGTTGTCCTGTATGACAGTAAGTTTTTATGTAATAAACTGGCCAGCTCTCCCTTAAACAGCTCACCATAAATGCTTACCAGAATGCAAAGGCGAAGATGAACTCCGAATTTTTTAATCCTTTTCCTTCTTTCTTTCCTCCTGCTCATCATAATTATTGTCAGGTCCGAACCATACCCCTGGTTGCTATGGTTGTGATTACTGTTGGTTTTGTCAATAGTTCACGAAGTAGCAGGGTACCAAATAGATACAGACGTGGGATAAAGAGAGTGGAGAAAAAATTAAGCGACAAGTCAGCTTCACGACAAAGGAGAGTCAACAACTTTGACGAGACTGGCTCGTCATGGACCGCGAAACACTGCCACATGAGAGGATGTTTCCAACCGGCGGCGTAACTGGTGACTAACTCCCCCTACTTCTATCAGCCTTGCTCAGTGAAATGGTTACGACTCCCAAAGCTCGTAACTACTTCATCGGCTGATCTGCTTGCGATCTCTCCCAGCCATTAACAGCCATACTGAAAAATGCGCGTGACCCAACTTGCGGAGACTGTGCGCTTACATTATCTCGATTATCGGTTGTGAACCAACACATTTCTAAAATACGCGCCGACGGACTCGCGCGTTGCTTACACAGATTGTTTTTTTTGTTCTGACTAATTAGCAGTCGATTTGCGATTGAAGTTGTATTGTCCGTTAGTGCAGATACTTGGGATTTGTGTGCAACTAATCTCATCGGTTGCGTCGTTACTAAAACCATGGTAACCGGTCTCACCTGCATTGATTTTTGGGATTTGATCTACCTATTCAGGCTTCTTAGGATGTCGTCACGATATAGATTACATCAAAGCGTCTTACTACTTATTCTTCCTCTGCCCAACGTTTACATTACCCGAGCTGTATGACGATTATTGAGTGGGGTTGTTTTGGAAAATAATGAAAATCTACGTTCCAGACTACATGGTTATAAGTCAAAATGGCTAATGTGGTTCACAACGTGATCTGTTCTCATGACCTACCTCGCAAGTGACGAAGTAATGATTTCGATTCACTTGTTATGTTGTGTCATAGCACTCACCAACATATTTGGTGTGTTCATTCATTCTTCGCTGTTGACACTAGTTCTACCGATTTGTACGTCCACTAAGCTACATGCGAACTGACAGATTACATGCGAAACAGAACAGTTTGTTGGGTTACAAGTTTGAATAAGCTAAGCAACATTTCTGATTGTAATAGCCGCAAATCATCAACGGTATGAACCCTTCTGAAATGCATATTTAGCAGAACCTGTTCTTTGAGAGTTACACACAGGGCAGTTTTGTTCGCCATTTTCTTGCTGCAAGTACCAACAAATTTATCAAGTTGTTGGTTTGACTGCGAACGTTTCAGCGATCGTTGCTACTTGTAGATTCCATATAGTCTAATGTTTTATGTGTGACTGGAATGCGCAAACGTAGTGCTAACGCATCATGGCGTGAACCGTTTCAATATTCATCACTTGGCTCGAAGAGAATAATTGTTTTGAACTTGTTATTCAACAATACCAATTTGTTTTTTTATATTCCGGGGAGAAAGTTCGGAAGGACCATGTTTCCTGACACTGCAATTCGATTATCTGCTTTTTTGCATGCTTTTGAAGAATATGCTACCCAAATAAAAAAATAACGCAAATTTAAGATTTTCCTCCCAGTTTTTCACCAGTGACTTTGTAGAGCTTCCTATGATGCCAAAATCGTATTAAAAAGACATGTACCACTTCGTTTCAGAGTAGGGGTGAACGACCTTGAACGTCAGTTCTCAAGTATTGTCACTGTATACGTAGCTAGTTGGAACAATTCCATTGCACTGTGTGATCCGCTAAGCGACCAACATTTGAAGAGTGTTATCTTTTTTGAGTCGTTGCCAAAAGTTTCGAAAATGCAGCTAGCATCAGAGATCTACCGGGAATCGGACCTGGTGTTTAAAATTCTGACGTCAGTGTGCTCAAGGTCTCTCGTCCACATGTTAAAGTCAATCCAAGAACCTGACATAAAATATATCAGTATGAACGTCGAATGTCTAAAACACCACTTGGCGTTTCACTGCCGTTCTAACTACTTTAATTTTAATACTGCTTGCTCTGGTCTGACTACTAATAAATAATATCGGCCGACAACTCACGTTAACTACAATATGTGCATGAAGTATGATTCCTCGTTGGTTGCAGCCGGTGTTTGAAGGTTCATTCCGTTGAACCGTCCTGTTATGGAACGGCAAAGAAGAGGACCATTTTTAGACCTTTCAGAATACTTTTCTCTCATATCTACTTTCGGATGATCTATGCTTCTCATAATTATAAAGCGTGCTTCGTTTGTGTGTATGTGTGTACGTAAAGG
>LUCH01000033.1:396256-409837 GCA_013368495.1 Paragonimus heterotremus | reverse complement strand
TCTGAGTGGGAGACAAAACCCTTTGATTGTCACGGTTTTTAACATTTTTTTCCATTCCTAAGTGCCCGTCCTCAAGGGGATGCTTGATGAATGTATCTGAATTTTGAGATGAAAAGAAGCCGATCACAGAACTTCGGTATTGTCATTAAAAGCACCATACTGGCGCGCATGGATCAATACTGTTGGCTTTAATTTTCAGTCATAATGAATGCTGGAGAATGCCAGCATTATGAATGATAGCAACGAGGTAAAAACGATCAACCGTTAAGCTCGGCTTATTTTGGTCACTTACGATCAGGCCGATTTTGATAAGAAAATGAAATGTGATAATGGCGATGCCATTTGCATAGAAGAAACTTGCAGTCCATTATGAATACGTGTCGCTGATCACCAAAGATTCACGCGGTTCTCAATGTAGAACTCCCACCAGTTTCAGTAACTGGGGCGAGGTTTTGCTGCTACTCAACACAACTCATCGCATACTGGCAACGTACGTTTTAACGAAATGCTGGTAATTCAACAAAGTCTGTCTTCTCATGCGGGATTGATCGTTTGTTGTTCAGGTTCAACACACATGTGTTAACAGCAATAATTGCAAACTACTATCTGGCGTGTAGGCTTGGATTAATCAATCAAACCAGATTGGAGCTCCTCTCATCTCTAACATAGTGTTCGTCTTCACTAAATAGACATTAGATTCGGTCAATCACTTCTAACAAGACGCATGTTGACCTAATCTCTGTAAACCCCGTGAAAATTCTTTAGTCTGAAAATGTGTTTTTAAGCGCTGTACTCCTAAGATAGGCCTCCTATACGAGTGAGAATTTGGGTATATGGGGTTATTTCAAACTATTGACAAAATAATGTTGATTGCTATTGGAGTGGACCTTATCTCTTCACCCTGTATGGACGACTGAAGGGGAGCTCGGTTGTTGGTGTTGTTCACCGGTACGTGTACTTCAGTCAAGAGCATTATCAGCCTCTGAGTATCGTGCTGCACGATAACCTACTGAGCCGTATGTAAACTGAGATTAAGCAGATTGTGTACACTAAAAAATGTAGCAGTCTTAAGAACAGCAGTTTATTTTGCCTTGATTTATAAGTTTGCTTAGTGGCTGAAGACCATGTGGCTTCTCTAAGGATCCCGGATGCAACCGCGTTTCCTCGCTTTGTGTACACACACTTCTGCGCCTGCCTTTTATAACAGTCTAGATATTAACTCTGTACCACTTGCTTCAGTCGTGCAACTAATTGTACGCTCTGAATGCTTGTCCTTTTCTTGACGACTCACTTGTTATCCTGTTAATAAAAGTCGTTTTACCTGCTTCTTTGCCGGCGTTCAACACACTCGCAGGCTGTACGCGTTTTTCGCTCGATTTGTTTTTCAGTGCCGTCGATTGGGTCGGGGCCCAGTTTGTGTTGTCCTGTTCAATCTTACTGGTTGTTGTCGTTTGCGTCGGAGTAGGCTAAAGCTAACTACTTATATTTCCGCCCGTTTTTGAAAATATACGGTTTACTTACAAATCCTATTGCGTTCTTTTTGTTCGGTGCCACTCGGGACTACATTTCGATTGTCCTTCAGGAAAGATAAGTCGTTAGTTGACGGTTGTCAAGCCCATATCCACTTGTCCACTACAGACGTTTGCCTGCTGTCCGCTTAATGCATATCTGTTTCTTGGCATGTTTGTTGGCTTACGCACATCGGTGCGCCCGGCGAGCAGACATGGACGGGATGGAAGCCATGCTGATGCTGAATCAGCTTCGTTGGATAAGTCACGTCCGTTGAATGGGCTATGACCGTATTCCGAAACAACTACTGTACGGGCAGGCGGAATCAGGTAAGCGAAATCCTGATCGTCAACAACTGAGACACCAGGATGTTATCTAGGTAAGTCTTTTGCGTTGTACCATTGAATTTAGATATCGAGAAGACTTAGCGTTGAACCGGACGGTCTGGAGGAATGTGATCCGGATGGGCGTCTGAAAGTTCAGTGAGTAATTATTACGCTGCCGACAACGAAAGCACGCAGTACGCAAGAGAACCATCGGTGCCACAGGTCGTGGCGACATGATTATACGGTGTTGTGGTGTGTGCGGCTGTGAATGCACTGGCCGTTTGTGATTGGTAAATCATCAACTTACTCATAATATATCGTCGACCAAGAGAAAACAAGTACGCTAAGCTTAAGTAGGTTACACCAGCTGTATCAACTTTTCTTGCTCGCATCGACCAACAACCACTGTCGTTTGGCAACTCTCGTTCCTCTTTTCAGAAATCTGCGTGTTTGTGGCGTTCTACCCTTCTTTTTCTTCAGCTTTATTGGTGTATTGGGTGGTAACTGCTTTATATGCTTTCTTTCAGTTCAACCTTGAACTTTTTTTTTTAAATTCATTCTCTCTGGAGTGTAATATCCTGTACTCGTATACTGAATCACTTGTTGCGTTACATTTCCATTACTTCTCTTCCCAGTTTAAATCTCATCATTGTAACCTTCCTCTGTTTAGTTCCCGAGAGATAGGGTTTTCAGTTTCATGCTAGCCTATCTGTTGGCTACCCAGCATTAGCCGGTTGAACACAAAGGTCTCACTCACATGCCCCCTGATCTTATTTCTTCAGGTTTACACTGATTACGTGGTGTGTGAGTGGAACCACAATTGGTGCAGCGTAAGCCGCTTGTGGTGATGGTTGAGCGCAGGCCTCCTTTGGTTTCGGTCACTGTGATAAGCTAATTCGAAACGGATACCACTAACGATCAATTGGGCCGGATGCAGTTCCGGATTAATCGCACGTTCGATGGTTGGATCTTAAGAACACTAGTCTGTTTTTCCTTAATTAACAAGTTGACACTGGCGGGCTGCAAATTGCAAACTCCGGTAACTGCCTTGCATATATATAGTTCGGACCCAGTTCTTTTTTAGTCAGTTGGTTTACTTATGCTCAAGTGAGATATTTACACCGTGCTTCGCACCACTACGCGTTTCCGTAAAAAATGGACGTTCTATGTTATAGACTGGCCGGAATACCGCAGGAACACGAGTGACTTTAGAATAATTTAACACGGTGTATATCAAACTGCCATCGTAGATTTGCCAGTATAATATGGGATCATCATGAAAATACTTTTGTGCACGATATCAACTTTGTTATGCTAATTAGCTTATTTTGTATGATGGCGCGCTTATAGGATTAACAGATGTGTTCACCTATACCTCGGCATCATTTGTCACTGAGCTCATTTTTATCATTTCGATGAGCATATTTGGTCAGATTTGCTATTATGTGACAGTTAAGCTCATTTCATTTATCGGTTTATAACAGCCGGTTTATTTTTAGCTGCTCATTGCAATTTTTAGTACCAGTTTTAACTTTATATATAATTCTGCATTATCGAAGCACTGTTTGTGGACAGATGTCTGCATGCAACTGTTCTTTATTTGCGCTGATTGCTGGTTTGTTTAGTTCGATTGAATAGGATTAGGGTCTGGTTTTCAGTCACAGTGATGTTCGACAGGGTGAGAGTCAAGTTTTACTGTCACGAAAATCACCCGTAGGAACTCCAGCAACGAATAAGCTAGCTTCAAGTGTCAATCAGTGAGTAATCCACGTGGGTTCCGAGCATTGTAAACAATTTGCCACGATTGCAACAAATGCCTGTCAGTTGGTTGAACGCTTGACGGCTTTTAAATCGAGTTACCTCTGTCGTCCGTCAAAAGCGATCAGTTTTTGGGGTGATGTAGTTTACATACACATTTATTAGACTACGACTTAGGCAGTTTTTGACGAATCGTTAAATGTTTCTAGTCCAGTTACATTTTCTAAGATTCTCCTCACTGAGAGCTGAAGAAGTTCGAAGAACTGGTATGACAATCAGAACCATCTCGACTGCTTCTGTTGTGGTGCCAAATAAAGCCTAATTTCTACAAAAGTGCACAACTGAATTAGATTATTGGCAGAAGTTTTTGTTATAAGGAACTATTTATTAATCGTAATCTGAACTGAGAAGCACAAACTCGGGAACCCCAATATAACTGCCAGTAACCCTTCACTATCATGCGGTACATGGTGTGGGGGCAGTGTAAAAATCGTCAAACAGTCATTAGACAAATGTCTGCTGTTCAGTATTGCAGCAGCTGGTCTCCGCTTGATCTACTCTCATGCACTCCACAACATGAAACTAGAAAAAGTTAACGAATTCTGCCTAACCGCCTTGTGTTGGCTTTATCATTCGTATAGTGTATATGGTTCACCAACATGCCGAAATTAACTCTCAGTTTTGAAACGAAGACGAATAATGAGTTATGCACACTCTGATTACAGAGCTCATCAGTAAGCCTCATACTTGTGATGCGTCACGACCGAGTGCATTTCTTGCATACATGAGATTGCTCAAACTAACGGCAAACAGAACCTCACCAATTTATTCAGCTATATTTTCAAACTTATCTGAGCCCACTCTGATATTGCTAACGAGCGTCCACCTGTCTTCATGTTCGTGCGCTCAAGGTGAGTAAACTCTTCTTGATCGACAAACTGTCTAAATAGTGAATTGAAAATGCAGTATTAACGGTTGGCTGTTTCACCACTTATATCTCGCTGGCTACCACAACTTGCGAACGTTTACAACCAGTCGCCTATTAGTGTAGTCTGACGTGTACTGTTATCCAGTGCAAGAAATTGAACAAATGTTAACTCACGCCGTTTCGTTCTGGAAGGTGAACTGACCTGAACTTCATCGAAGGATTTCCTGTTTTAGTTAGACTATGGATGTGCCAGTTAACCGATCCAACATTGAGATGAACTGTAAGTAGACGAAGACTTACCGCTTTCGTCTTTGAGTTCCTCTAAACGTTTAACATTCACTTTTCATAACTATCCGGATGAATTGCAGTAAAGGGGCTTGCGAACATTAGTGTATAACCTGTTATTAACCAACCTATGACGTGCGAAATTCATCACTGTCTGTCATTCTTGTGATACGGACTTCGTAAATGTCACGCTACCGCACAATCACGTAACCAAGCAAATACTGATGATAGATACAGTAGTAATACTGGCCGCATCCAGCTGGAGTTGAATGCTTGTGATAGCCAACTTGTGAGCGGCACACTGATGTTGCAGACGGTCTGGGTCTTTCAGTGACTGTACCAGTGTAATGGAATACAAGGACTCTCGCCCAGGCTGCCTAACTCTAACACTGAATTCACTTAGAAAAACAATCAATCACCCAACGATACTGAACGGATTGTGGCGAGGGGTTGGTAAGTGGACTCTCACATCATCACTGAGATACGCGGGTGGACCATAAACAATAAGAAAGGTAGCACACTAGCCTCTATCGGGCTACAGGTTCATGTATTTTTCCCTGGGGTTCGGCTATCATCAAAAAATTGACGTGCTACTGTTACCTCTTTACCTCTCCAGTGTTAGTTGCATTACCGCCAAATTCCCGGAGCTCACCGTAGTCTTCCAGCTTTGCCTCACTCAGCGCTGTGACATGGATGCCGTAGCGGTACGGTTCTATCATGATCAGTATAAGGCGGTGTCCTGGCTGTCTTCGGCTGTATCTATGTACAGTATACGCACACACCATGCCCTGACGGACAGCGTTTGGCATCCACTCCATCTCTTAGCTTGGCTTAAGGGTCTCCCATTGACGGTCTCATACTGGAGCCTTCTAATAAATAGTCTCACTCGAAAGACAAAACCTAGCAGGTTTTTCGCAGGGAACTCTACTTAGAGTCTCCGGTTCAGAAGCTTGACTTATGAAACATCAGTGTATGGGGTTTTTTGGGGGACCGTACCCGGAGCCAATAACGCAAAGATCTAGTCCACTTAACAGTGAAAGTCTAACCAAACTGTGGGCGCAGTGAATAGGACACTGACGTCTCCTTCAGATAACTTCCATGTTCAGTAGATAAACTGTAAATTACAATAGACTTCTGTGAAGTAGTGCGCATTTTTCAGCTTCATACGATAACTTAACGGCGATCACGGCCAACTGATGACCGACTGGACTGTTTTCTGCTTGAGAATCTCTTTTTTTTTAACGACCTTCTTCCGTAGCTGAAAGACAGCGGTGTTGCAACTGCAAGAATAGTTATGTGTTGTGTTCATCGTATCTCACATTATGAACACTGATACACAGTTGTTCGTGCGAAATACATACGAACGTGACTATTTTGTGTCTGGCTGCTTCCTTTATGGTCTGCTCACATGGATGGACCTGAAAGAGTCAAATCCCTCATCAGCGTAGGCCTCCGAAATACAAGAGCATTAGACGTCTACCACCACTCCAGCGTAGCGGCGACAATCAGGAAGACACATGAACATAACTGGATAATGACGATACAAAGTTTCTTGTACATATGCGCACCTGCTGTACTATATCAGGTTGACACATAATTGGATAACATACCAGGAAATGAGATTTGTGGTTACAGTGATTCAGGGAAACCAAGTTCTTATGCTGATCGTTTGATAGTACTAAAAGTGCCTAGAAAATCCATTATTTTTTGTGATTTCATATGAACTCAGTAGTTCATTCGGAGTAATTTGATCTTTTTTTTGTGGGCACTTATAGATGTGAACAGATCTCTGAAATAGATTAAACAGGCTTCAAATTTGGAAGCTAGATGATTGATTTTTGGTTAGATGACTTTCTACGTCATGTATCTTCCAGTTTGTTGCTTAATATTGAGTGACTTCGAAGTGACAGTTAGCGTCAAGCATCGCAGTAATTTGTTTTACCCAAGAATTATCGACTTGAGTGATATTTGAATAAAATACGTGTCAGTATTAGTCTATTGTTTTCTTGTAACTACCCCTAGCCACCAACTACCAGTGAATGTTTTTCACCAACTAGTGGGAAGTCAAGCTTCCGTCCAGATGTTTGCCGCCCCATGAGTTGAGTAAAACTAATTAAAGCATGGCCATACAACACGCATTAGTCTCAACTAACTTCTCCTATAACACCGAGTACTGTTCACACGTGTTTTATCCGCTATCAAGGTCATTGGTAGAAAATAGCATATACTTTCCATGCGGATACATGGCAACTACATTATGTCCATTAATTGACCTGTATAGTAACGAATATACACTGTACTGAAATGCGTCAATTATAGAAATTTATTGTTCACTTAGTAATTTACTGACAAATTCTTTAGTAATGTTGTGACCGCAAAATATGTTTATTGCACGAACTTCCGTACAGGTCATGTTAAACATGGGACCACGAACACGTACATCTATTTGCATGGCTGGTGTGCATTCACACACATCAGGTAACAGTACGTTGTTATTCGACCTGGTGGCACTTCCCCCATAACGCGTACACACTAGTCCAATAGTCGCTTTTGGCCCGTCGTCTTCCTGGCGTTGAGACTTGCCCTTTAGCTCCTGAATGTCGCTTGTGAATAGTATACTATTCACAAACGAAACTGCATGCTACCCCAATTCCAGTAAATATAACAAGAAAGTGATTAATCGCAAGTCAGATTAGTTGTTCATCGCTTTCCAAACATCTAATCGACTACCGTCAATGCTTTTTCGTTTTGGAACTCTTGTTCGTCTTGCCCCAGAAAATATTTGAAGTTCAGACAAGAATACCCAACTGACCAAATCCATTCATTAGTGATCTTGTTTTGTTGCTAACGTCATAAAAGAATTTGTGGTGCCAATTTTAATTTAAGGTCTATCATCTTTAACTTTATGTAGTGAACCACCACTCGTTTGCTTTGAATAGCACCCCCACCGTTTTTTTGCATGACCGGAATATCCATCTGAGTCGGAAGCCAATCACAATTACAGAATACCTGATAGTTGACCTAACATTTATAATTAAATTGACACATTATCTAGCCAAGTTGTACAATTGTTTTATTCCTGCAACTTCACTTAACCGTACATTGTGATTTTTCAAAAACCACAGAGTTTATAACCAGAGTAAACACAAAACCGATTGTTTGTGGTTTTTGCACGCAAATGCACACATTTTAAACAAAAAAGGTACGGATGTCTTTTAAAGCACGACAACCCACTTTGTTTATTGCAGTTTGGCATAGGTCACCATTTCCTCCCAACTTGTAGGTTTGGGAAAGTGGACCGTTGGTTTGTGATTATGGGACTGTTCTCTAGGATTGTATTCTGGTCCATTAAACGGAGTATCGGTGCCTGACCCATGACGCACGATATGATTGTTTTCCACTTAGTTAGAGGTCATCGGCAGATGGATAGTCATTTGTAAATCTTGTTAGTTAATCATGTAGCTATTGAACGCAAAGTTAACCTTCGAAACCTACTACATATAGAGTTAATTTGATGTCTTGCTTGTAAACGTATTCTGAAATGGGGAGGAGATAGTGGTATTCTTTAAGGAACTCCTATCTGCTTCATATTTTGAGCGTCAGATTGACTCCGAAAGAAGCAGAGGTCGCACTCAGACAAAATTTCACCCCGTTCTTTTCATTCAAGTTCCGTGCTCTTGTGGTGTTCTTTCTAAAGTCTTGCAGTAGTCTCATGTCTTTGCGTGGCACAACAGTTGAACTTATATTTCTTGCGGTCTGTCGTTCCAAACGTTCAGCGAGCTACTGGAATTGTTTCAGTCATCACTACGACATCCAGACCAGTCACATTATTAAATGTTTCCATTTTAGCATACGACTGTATGTAACTCGTCAACATTAATCTTGCGATTTGTAGGTGGTATTACTCACGGATAAGTGAATTTTTGCACGTTACGGGCTGTAAACTTACAGCTGACCTATCTCATCAATTCATCGGGCCATAACGCAATTACCCAAACATGGCCATTTTGAGTTATCCTTCTGATCTAAGACTACATTATAACATGCTTTAATAGTTAGACAGGAATAGCATACTTCCCAAATATATATTCGTGTCTAGTCAACCAACGGTTGGGCAACTTAATGAACCGGCTTAGATCGTTCAATATTACCAAGCAGCTAATGAACAATAGATGGTCAGTACGCGATCAGTCCTAGTAAGATGTAGGACTTTCTGAAGTGTTTGCACGATTAAGTTAACATTTGATGCTTCACATCCACTACGTTAACCAACGGGTTTTTCTGTACCGCATATCACCATGATGGGTTTGCTTTTAAATGCTTAAAACGAATTGTTTTTCTCCCTAAGTTACAGCAAGTTGAAAGTAACATACACACATGGGACGGAAACTGCTTACAGGTAATCGGCAAGCATCTACCCCCTGGTCAGTTATCTCAGCCGCCCAAAAATTGATGGGCACATTACAAACACGTGCAATGCCTGTTCTATTTCTTCAGTACCAGCTACATATAAATGATAATGGGATTAATGTTTAACGTGTGGTGTTGTTTGCCGATTTTGTACTTCAGATCATTCACTAATAAAATTCAGTTCATACCTAAAGTGCTTCTCATAGACCAGAGAGCGGAGAAGGTAAACTAGGCTGCTGGCTAAAAGCAACCACTGATTTTCAGTTTGGCATTTGCCACTTAGATTAATTACTGATAGGGGAATAAAGCCTACAAAATCTGTCTGATGCTTGCATTCTCATACCCAGTTTCACTTTCAGCTGGGCTCTTGAGGTCCTAGTGACACTGGTAACGGACTTTTCAGTTTTGTGGACCGAAATGAAACACATTTCTTCGTTCACATTTTCATGTGGTGATTTTCTAAATCTAACAAAAAATCGATCAATATTTCTGTTTATGAACGTTCAGAGTAATCAATGAACAAACTCGACCGTTTGGTGACAACACTAAACAAGGAGATTTATCATTTCTTTGTGGTTTACGAGCATCCACTTCTTAATCTATCAAAATCTACCAACTAACTGCCTCTGATTATCTACGGAAGTGTGACCCGTACTAGTAAAACAAGCTGCGATGCTAACATTTTTCACTTTGGTCAAAAATAAAATGGATTCCCATGACTTGGATAAGATCAGCGCTCATTCAGCAAGTTCTCTGAAGCCGTTTAAAGTTGATGAAAAAAATTACCGATTGTCCAGCGTTTGAGTGGACACCTCAGGCGCCATGACCGATAATGCGAACATGTGAGCTTGCGTGACAGATTACATAATCTTTGAAACTCAGTACATGTGTTCCGCAACTGAAAATGGGCTAACTAAACGAAAAACCCCATTCTACTTCGAAGTCAAAGCAACCTGACCAGACGATGTTCGTTTTCCAGCTGTGCTGACAGCGAATGTGACTGAAATATACAGTGAACTTATCCCATTTTATTTCAGAACTAAACGTGTGAAAGTAAACTACCTGAGCGGCGCTTCCATAGTTTGTCTTGCTTTCGAAGTGTACCGGTTCCGTCACTCATTTTATCCCTACAGATAGTCTGTTTGCAATGGCGGCACTTGCCGACAAATGTACCTAGAATTATAGAGTGGGCAATGTGCAAACAACTCTGCCTCATACGCCACGAATGCGACGAAGTGAAATGAGTAACTGAGAAACTTTTTTAAATTTAACTCCAGAAATTAATAGTAGTTAGAGTTACTTATGCTTGCGACTGGTTGCTAACGTTTCTCATAGTACTACACAATTAAAAAGGGATGCTTTGAACAGTTTCATGTGTTGTTTGATTACAAATGCCACTAAGCTACAAACTGCCATTGAAACAACTCTAAACTTAGTGGATCAAATTGTCACGCATGAACTACCTTCACAGAACTTATTTGTAACTTACATTTTGGTTGATTTAAGCTGAGATAATCCGTCTCAGATGGCCATTCTGTTTGGAGTATAACCACAGCGATACGCAGTGTTGGTTCTATGGTTATCTATGGTAATGAATCACAAACACCCTCAAAGTGACCGGTTTATAACTTGTTCAGGGAAAGATAATCCAAACAGGGCTTCTAGCTGACAACTTTCATGTTAAGACGTTTACCAATACTCCAGGGTAATCTGTGGTCAGCTTTACATAGCGATCGAGTTAAACATCAAATGGAAAAACTAAGGGCTTCGTCACAAGCGATGCTCATAGATCGTGACTTTTCCTATAAAGTTTGTCTGTTCGCACCTGGTTCATACTGAAGTTAATAGTCGGTTTCCAGTCAGAATGAATTAGATCTGGTGAGCGTCTGGAAATTCTACTTCCGTAGAAAATTTAACTTCAAGTCTTCTCGATGCCAGTCAAAGACCGATCATTTTTTTGCACAGTTCAGCTAAATCGTTTAATGTAAGTGAACGTAGCTAACACAGGAACGTTGTAGCTATGACAGTGAGGTTGGTTCTGTTGATCTATGTCCACAGAGTTGTAAACATTGGTGCATACAGTGCCATGGAACATAGTTTTCCATTGTTCGAAAATTACAAGTTGATCTTGGCTAAGACCGAATAAACAATCGTAACAACGGTATTGTGCGGTGACGCAAAAAGACGAAAACGCATGCATTGTAATAGGCCTTTAAACGTTCCTTTCACCACAAACTCTAGTAATTTTTTTTAAACATTAAAAATGACCAACGGAAAATAATCGTTATTTTCAGTCGGAAGCAAAGATTTTGCAACGTCATAGTTGACAGTATTTCGTAACATGTTAAGACTAGTCTGTACAGTGAACTGACTTCCAGAAAGTTACATATGCCTGGTTTAGCGCCCACTTCAAAAGCCAGAAATGATGAATAGTTGTTTTACGAAATAAGTTTACCATCCTGCTGCAGTACCTTTTTAATCTCAGCTGGATAGAATTTTGTGGTTTGCTTTCAATCTTCTTTTGTGTCAAAAACACTACAATTTCCAAATAGTCAGATTGACGCAAACCCATGGTCAGTACAGATGGCGTCTTCGTCGCATAAAATCAAATAATCACACGACGAAATTTACACAGGGGTGTACTGCATTTTGTTGAACTCCGACTATTGTCCTACCTAGATGCTGCATTTTCAATCACACTATGACAAAATTACTAGAAGGAACGATACGGGCAATACTAGTATCGACTCTTTGAAGGAACTAAATACAGAACTTCGAAAAGAAAGTTGACATGTCTGTAAGCAGTACCGAAGACGAAAGCGAATGTCAGTCTGTCTGTATGACATTCAGTTAAGCGGGGTACCTTCGATTTATTTCAGAGTCTCTGTCTCTGGTGAGCCGTTCCTCATTTATCAGGCTCCAATCAACAAAGCAGGTATACATATGCGTTTAATCATTTAAGACAGTCAGTTGAAAGTATGGATATAATGTCTTCAAACAACAGTGTGGTTCAACGTAAAGAGTCTTGGTCGTGTTTGTTTCACCAATCTGACGTATGCTGCCAATCGCTATTCAAACTAGACCAGGCGAGTAACTGAGTTAATGAGTCGTTTGTGAATCCTTTAGATCAGACGTCAAAAAATACTATGAAACAGAATAAGCTCCGATCTTCTTGCTGGTTAACGGATTTTCGTAGATTCTAACAGCTTCATAACATAATATTCCATGGGAGCTAGGATGTGAATCCGAATTCAAGAACACCTCTCTTACCTTGGCTATTATATAGTCGCGCACTGATTCCAGTGTGGAATATCTGAAGAAGTAAATTGAAATCAGTTCATCAGCATCCACAGGCAACAGGAAGGTTGGTTGAAAGTGCGCTGGATTCACCGGTCTGGCTTAAAGGAATAATCTTGCCCCACGGGGTTTGTGCCATTTAAGTCAGTTGGTTTAACATCAAAAATGACGACTGGAGTGGGGTAATTATGTAGTCTTACTGAAAGGTAGTTTGTCATACTTGATAGTTTAGTAGAGGACTACTTATTTTAGAAATATCTGGGCTTCACTTTGACTTGAGCCTGGACTGTTTGGGAAATCCTGGTAGGGTAGTCAGTCTTCCGTATCAATTAGCGAACTCCATAAAACCGCGTAGCCCACTCGTTAGGGTGCTTGTAAGGTTTTCACAAACCGTTTCTCTCGCTGGTTGGAACTCATACGGAGCCCAAGTTTTCCGCAATTGGATCTACTCTGAATATTTCAAGCACATTATGTAAACTCATGTGTTGGTACTGATGCGTCCAGACCCGACCAGTACTGCTACCTTGGCAAGGTGGTAGGGCTTGTGTACTGTTTTGATCCCGCTGGCTATGCTGACTAGGACTCCGGTCCTTCCAGGTGCAACCTTGTCAGACAGGCCAAAGCGGAGCAGTCAGACGAAAAGCAGTTACACTCATAGAATTGTATGTCGCACTACTGACCGCGTAGGAGTGCTTTGGTAGTAAGACACAATCCTATGGGCATACAGCAGAATTATTTTTATAGTTGCGGCACTGCTGTCTTCCGTATCAGGAAGAAGGGGGTTAGAAAAGGTACCCTCAAACAAAGCACTCCGATCGCCCAACGGTTGACTGTGACCATCGGCGTATTATCAAATACAGTCGAAAAACACTCGATGTCTCGCAAAAGCCCAATGTCGCTTCGAGTATATCCACTGCGCGCAGCAGTGCTCAGAATGAGACATCAATGTCTTATTCACTGTGCCCTCGGGCTGGGCAAGCCTCTCACTGCCAAGTGAGTCAGATTGTTGAGTCATTGGTTCCGGGTAGAGTCCCCCAAAAAAACCCTATATCCAGTTGTTTCGCAGGT
>LUCH01000033.1:320810-393799 GCA_013368495.1 Paragonimus heterotremus | reverse complement strand
CCCCTTCCTGTTCAATTTTGTCATGGACGACATTCTGGAGGGTGAGCTTGAGAAATCTAGTGAATTTGGTGTTGAGCTTCTTCCTGGCGTTAGATTGACTGATCTGGAGTATGTGGACGACATTGTCTTACTTAGCCCCTCTGCCGGAGACCATGCTGAACAAGGTGGGTGACCGGGCTGGTTTGTAGGCAATCCGCTTGAGACTGTTGACAGTTTCACATATTTGGGTAGTGCTGTCTCGTCAGTCTGTAAGATTGCTAATGAGATATCAGCCAGGATTGCGAAGACACGAGTTGCCTTTGGCAAACTGCTTCATTTGTGGCGTCGAAAAGACGTCCGGTTGTCACTGATAGGAAGGGTCTGTAATGCTTCTGTTTTTTTTCTACGGTTGAAAATGTGACTTGTTCGCAAAGAAGATATTAACAGGCTTGCTGTGTTTGACCATCGTTGCCTTTGCTAATTAGCCCACATTAAGTGGACTGATCGCGTGAGCAATGTGGCCGTTCGACGGCGCGTATTCCGGAACGCTCGGGATGTGTGATCAATTGGTCAATTAATCACGGTGCACAACTTGCGATGGTTGGGTCACGTTCTCCATATGTCATCTGACCGTTTACCGTACCGGGCATTATATACTGAGGCCACCAACATTTGGGTGAAACTGCGTGGTGGTCAAGCAACAACGTGGTTACGAAATTTGAATACCCTGACAGCTCCATTGAGCAAAGTGGGTAGGTGTCGCTTGCCTGGATGGAGTCCTCGTGATCACTCGAACCACTGGTTCGAGACGCTATCCGAGCTGGCGATTTGTCGCAGTCAGTGGCATACCTGTATCCATACCATTCCTAATTCTTCCGCCTAGTCTTCTTGTATTAATTTTCAACCTTCTTATTAGCGTTTTCTTTTAGAATACTCCACGCCACTTTCGTGGTGAGCGGCGGCCCGAGACACTGTACCTTTTGGTCAGGCTCATGGCTGCGTTGATGTTGAAGATGATGCGCCCAGAAGAGCGTCAGCAATCGAGATTGTGCTATCTTTGACATGAAAATGACGTTTCATCAATTCATGACTATGAGAAACCGTAATTAATATGAATGTTTCTTCTTCTCGTGTGCAATCTTGCTTTCCTTTATGAACATTCTTACTGAGAAATTTCGCGACTATTGCCGGTGCGGATATCTTGTGAAGGGCGGGGCTGTTGCAAACACTCTAAGCATTTTTAATGTCATTTTTATCAACTACCTACGACTGACATTGTCGTAATGACCAGATCCTCGTAGCCATAGGTAATTGGATCTTGATTTCAAAACTTCTGTTTCCTGCAACAAGAATTAGGCCATGCAACTAGCTACCGTTATGTTGTGTTCTGTTTTCATATGAACAATGCATAAGTGGAAAATTTGTCATTTGTACAGATCAGACAGTCAAATACTAGGGAATGTTGGTATCCTGATTATCTGTTGACAGTTACTTTTCTCATCTTAACCAGGCTAGTCGCATGCTATTATCATGTAATGAGGGGTTTTAGGCATCTTCAGATATGACCTAAAGACGTGTTGTTTGTCCAACTGACTTCAAACTGTGTTGATCACGAGCACTGACAGCCTGTATCATAGTACAGCCTAGTCTTCCGTGGGTAAAGTAATAACCAGAAATAAAGATCAAAGAAACTCAGTCACCTCTGTGTTTACGTAAAGAGTCGTTCATTCTGTTTTGATATACATCGTTTAGTATACGTTGTGAGCTCTAGTATGTTTGCGTCATTTGCAAACCCATGTATGGTTCTTGGGGAAACAGATAGTTGTTTTGCACCGCTGTTGCCTAGATCACCCATTGAGGTTGCCACAGCTACTTAACATAATTCCCCTATTACTTTCGTCCGCTGTTTTAGGAAGATGAACATCAACTCAACGTTATTGAGTTCCTCAAGGTTATTAGCCAATCTTTGTGAATTTTGAATATCAAAGTTGAAACGTCCGTCAAGACCATTTTGATTATTTTCGTCAGTTGCATCCCATGACGTATGGTGAGCAAACCATGAATTGAACGTTAGTGATCGATCATCAGATGTGTTTGAGAATAGAATAAACTTGATTTTGTCCCCCAAGGAACTTAAATGTGCCTGGTTAACACAATGTTTGGGGTAGTTGGAAACCTGTAGAGATCGATGTCTAATCTGTATGTAATCCAGTCATATTCTGAATAATTTCCACCCAATTGTCTTTTATAGGTCAAAATTAATTAACTGTTTCCATGCTTCGATTAATCAGGTTTGGACAATCAGAATTGTGACTCGAATACATGAGACTGTTGTATGAATCTGAATCCACTGTGTGTCAGAGCAGTGAATTTATAGACGTTACCTGAAACGGGGCTATTGGAACTAGTAGCAGAAATCAGGAACGTCCCCTGCTAACTAAACGAACAAAATGTGCTGCAATGTATGGGTTGCATTAGTACTAAACGTGCCTTCGACATTTTTATCGTATGAAGAGTTTTTCGGTGTTCAATCACGAACCAGCACTGTACAAGCTGTGGTCATGTGCAGGTTATGATCATCTAATTAGTAGTGTGTTACAAAGTCAGACTAACCTCGAAAAATATTTTGCACACATCGACTTGATGTCCTTGACAATGAGCGGGTCTATTAATCTGACCGGGCGCTTGAATCACAACCGCTTGCTACCCTATTTTACATTGCGCTGGAATTGCAAAACGATTGAAAGACTACTTCTAGATTTTATCTTGGCATAAATTCAATCCAGTATAATCGAATTTTAGGCGGAAAATCTTAAACAGTGCGGTCCTTTAGGCGATTTGTTGATATGCTTCAATTCGTTGTTTTATCTGCACTTTTAAATTCTGGTACACCTTGCTGTTCGTCGTCAAAATATTGAACCAAAATGTCATCATGCTATGAAGTATGCGGTTCAGTAGATAAAGCTCCCTGTTAGTACAGAGGTAGTATGACTGCACTGTAATGCTAGTTGCATGAATTATAAAACATTGTCACTGAATACTGATGGCAACGGGATAAATGACAGACCCACTGAAGTCTGAATGTTCAAAAGACGCCAGCCGAAGTTAGCCAAAATCTATTTAACATGATTACAGGGAATTCCACATGATCCATAGTACGGTGCGTCATGTAAGTTGAGAGATCATATCGTTTACTACACACAGAAAACTTTAGAGGGAGATTGTAATAAACGTGTAGATTGTTCCTTGTCCAGGTAGCAGCGCTACGCCAGAGATGCACAACTGTTACAGGAGTTCATGCGAAGTGTGTGGCTGTTTTTCATGTATTTGGACTTGTTAGTGGATATTATCGACATTACTGGATAAAATAGGACGTAAATATTGTTTGAAAGTACCAGGAACAGTTATAAACCACTGGTCAATAGGTGGTTATGTCCACGACATTCGCTGGCCCACTGATTTTCCACGGCCAGGATGATGACCAGCAGAAGTCTGAGATTACCCAAACATGATGTGTAGCGTGCAACTTCAGAATAGCATACTAACAAATGGATGTAGGATGGAGACTCTCCTAACGCGTGCGTGGCTTGATAAATATTCCAGTCGAAGGATTGAATGTAGCGTTGCAATCAAATAACTTCAACGAAGTTGTACTTTAAATCTTGAGAATCGTTTTTGTGTGGGCTGGGTGAATGGTGGGGTATGTAGCACACAACCAAAAACAGCGTTGAACTGGAACTTTCGGTGAGAAAAGCGTCGTCAAATGTACACGAAAAAGTTCCATCAACGAGCGTCTATACGTTACGCAGACGACTTGAAAAATGTGTAGAATAACCTGAAGAGTACCTTAGGTTTTAGTCTATGCTATTTCAACTTATTCATATGGCAATTAAAATGTTAGCAGATCATCTTTCTTCTACACAACAAATGACAAGAAGCATAAATATGGGAAAGAACTTCTGTTAGATCTAGGCTACAGGTCATGCTACAGGTCATGTGATGACAAACATAGGAGACGGCCGACTTATACACACTCGCACACGCATGACTACGTTGTCTCTCGAACTCCCATCCGTTTGATTTGGGTTGCACGATCGCACATGTTTCAACTGATCCACGCAATGTGCGTACATAAAATCGTACGATGCAGTGGTTGAGGTTCTTCCACAATTCTCCATGAACCGGTTTTGGCCAACACCCCGGTTGTAACAGCGTTTCAGTCATACATTAGAGTGTGCAGTCACCTGCTACAAGTAGACGAAACGCTGTATTTTATTTGTGCTGGTCCTATTTACCCGTACTGGTCGTTTTTTATTCCTCCACATAATTCGTGACTCTATTTTACCAGTTCCTGTGAAGTACACTGTAGAATTTAAGGTCAAGATTATCCCTTTCCCTAACAACAGCTCATTATATTTACAGAGTTCACTATGAATTCGGTCAAGTAAATAGGGTTATCACTCTCGGCAACATGGTTCGATTGTTTGTTTAATCGGTTAGGATGAACTGGCTAGTGGACCAGTTTTCCGTTGATACAAACGACTAATGGTAATTAACTGTTTACAACTGAGGAGAAATTTTCCGGGAGAAATTTATTTAGATGATTAAACTTAACAAAGTGAATTTTCTTTTCAGCATTCTCGCTGTTTTGGGGTGTTCCTTAACAGACGGATATTATCAGATTGAGCTGGAAGTGGCACACACGTCTCCAAACTCATACTGTTTATAGAAAGCCAAGGGAGAACTACTTATCACTAATCAACTGTCAAGGTTTAAACAACCAGTACGATTTTATTAGATTGAACGTAATTCGTTACTAAAAAGAGTAAACTTACATGAAGAAGGGCTGACCCAAAGGTTAGCAAAGGGGAGTCGGTACGGTGTGTCATATAGAATGTTGAAAAACCACAGGCCCACTCAGACTGTCTAGTAAAGTGTCTTGTTTTATGGTCCCAGGTAAGCAATCCTTTCAGACCAACGCCATACACTCCATTACTGACTTCCGTCTAGTCTGCGGAGACATTATAGCAACTAGCTTAGGCACAATAAACGCTAGGTACTTTGTCTTCTGATGTAACAAAATTAGAACCAACCAGTTTAACTTACCTGTTTGTGCACTTACAAGTTCAGAGATGTTTACAAATCTAAACGTGAGCTAACTGGTAAGTTTGAAACATGATAGATAAAACTGTTTACAGTCAATATTCACTCATGATATAGTAAAAACACTGAAGATTACATTCACACATTGACAACTATGACAACACACGTTGTTTGTGGATAACGTGCAAATTCTGCTTGTATTTTTAAGTAAATTTACGCATGCTGTCCGGCAACTCCACAATAGCTTAGTGATAAATGTAAGCTGTGCTAGAAATTAGTTGGTTATCAACGTTTACTTTATGAACTACCTAGGTAGTTGTTACCTTCGCGCACTACTTACGTCAAAAGAGAATATTTCTTTAAATTCTGTCAGATGCCCAGAATACTCAGGTTACTTATTCTGGTGTTGGCTAATGTGTACATATGATAGAATCAAGTGTGGTGATACGGCAAGTTGATCAAATACGTTGCTGGAATAGCGTCACACATGAAATGTACATGTACTGTATGGGAGCGGGATGGGTATCAGAGTTTATCTTCAGCTAACCCAATCTGTTATCCAAGACAACGGTTGTTGTATCCACTGATATTTTGAAAACTGAGTACTCTAAGTGACTAGGTCAGCCAGTCTGAATGGAAATTTTCTATCGAAATATGTAAAAGTCATTTTTAACTCGTAACTTGAAAGTTAAGCCTTTTTATAGATAAGTTGCATCGTCATATAGGTTTCTCGCGATCAAGTAGTCACTAGCGTTAACTGGAACACAACCACAATCAGAGACGACTCACGGCACAAGCGTGTGGTGCGTCGTCTGAATGCCTACTGTGCCGATTAATTTTTTGATATAGCCAAAGTTAACATACGTGACGCGCAACAAAATCTGTAAATGAATTAATGGCACTGAAATATATACTCGGTCAAGTACTGATCGTATAGATAGTGACCGAGATAGCCAATTAATACAAATGGGCCATTCTGCTTATTATTATATATCCCCATATATCAGTTTGCAAAACGACCTGACAGATTGTGCCAACGGTCAGTTGCACACAGTAATTAGCGTTATGAACAAAATAAGTGTGAAAGTTTTACAGCCGTTCAAAAGTGAGCATGTTTGAAATTTCTTGGAAGAATTCGAAGACTGCGGATTCTGTTAGGATGAAGACCAACCGTAGACATATGAACACTACACGGAGATCGTGGCGAATGTGACACGATTGCAACAGGTCAGTACGAAAAATCAAAGCGGATTCGCAAGTGTTTGCTCTTACTTCACAATCTGTCAACACTCCCATATCTGAGCCCGTCGTGAGACATCTGGGTGGGACTGACATTCAAAAAACAACATGGGCAGCCTCTTGGATTTTACAATTATTTTCGTAAATACTTGGGACGCAGTTACTTAGTCCAAGGTCTCGTAATCTATATGAGTCTGGTATCCATATCATGAGTGTGGTACTATTATACTAACGAAAGCTTCAAAGCTACCAGTGTACAAGCGACACATTGTAAATCAACTTAGCTTTAACCGCTCGTGTGATTGGATCGTTTTTAGTTGGCAGTGAAGATAATAGTAATTTTGAGTACCAGGTTTGCAACGCCTTTCAGGTAATGGATAGTGTAGCAGGTGAGTTTGTTTTGGATGTATCTGAATCGCTTGCCCACAAGTTTTTAAAAAAAAAGTGCTGTCAAAATACTCGCCAGGTCAAGATGAATAGTTTTGTTTCGGCCCAACTTGGGTTCTCCATGAATACCCTAATATACTGCTTGTGGAAGAGCTGAAATATGGCTACAGTGCTTACTTGACACACATCAACAAGTTTCGTTTTGTTAAGTTGCCACGGCACTTTAAACGTAATTAGTATCCATAGCTCTTTGCCGTTCTCATAGGCTAAAATCAATGAGCCATGTTTAGTTGTGTACAGACAAGTAAACATGCATGACGTCCTCAGAACAACACTCTTGTAATGGTTAGCGCCAGTGACTACCCTCAGTTTCGAGATCACAGGTCACGGTTTGATTTCCCTTTGAGTAAGGCACAAAGATGATCCAACAATTTCGAACGGCAATTCATTAATTTTCCGGCAACTATTGCGGCTAACTGTTTGAGAAATTATTATCAAAATTAGATGCTTCACTTCTGTGGTGAAAATTCTCGTGATTTTCCTACCTTTCGTGAATAGATCACTTATCCAAATGTGTAGAAAACAATGGGCGCACAAGCCATTTTCAATAACGTAAGATCGTTTTCAGAACAACTCGTCTGTTTTCAAAAATGGTAAATTTATTACCGCATCAGTCTGGAATTTATGGCCAAGGAAGCCGACCGTTATTACATAATCGACCGGTCCATCTCCAGGCCCCATAAAATTGATTTATAATCTAAGAAACAATTTTTTTACTGCAAATTTTATAAAAATGGGGTGTAATTTTGACTGATTGTGGTATTGATTGGAAGTGAAAACGTTTGAAACACTTGCAAACTGAGGAAACCTGCTGAACCGTAAACCTTTACAGCGTTTATAACATTTTCAACGATGCAGGCAGTAGAGTCGAAATTAAGTCACCCTCTGTGAGTAAGAAACTGGCGTTTATTAGTCCTCCCTTCAAGGGAGATCCTATGACCGAAAGTATCTCAAGAAACCTCAAAAAGTCAGTCGAAACAACCTACGCTGCCGCTCACTTGTGCGCGAGCTTCTGTTCAACAGCCGTTATCATGTCGCAACTCAAAGACAAACTTCCACGTTCTACATCCAGTTGTTGTGCATACTCGTTTGTTCGTGTTGAGCGTCATACATTGGTCGTACTACACGGCGATTGTCTAATAGTGTGTGAACATCATCCTGCGTGTTTGAACAGTGTTGTGATTAAAACGGTTTCAAGCGCCATTGTTGTTCAGTTGACCGAATCTGATCATTCTGTCAATAAGAAAGATGCTTTCTGGATTTTAGATGAAACCCAGTTGATGAGACTCAATTTTCAGACTGTATACCCAGCACCAAGGAGTCAACCTAAAATGGTGAGATTCCTAATGTTGACTGTTGCCGAGGCCATCAGTATCCGATTGCCAACCATGACCTCTGCGCTCGGAAATTCATGCGGACACAATCTCCCTTGACCCACAATCAATCAAACCCACAATTTGGAACACTGATTGCGGAACTGGCAACAAGCACGCCGTCCATGACCTCCATCGACTGTTTTACTGACTCACCCTAGTTACTGCTGTTCACATTTGTTGTGTTGTAAGTAGCCTGATTATCAAACACAGAGAACAAGTCTTGTTCGCTACTTTGTCGCTCTCATGACTTCAATAGGTATTTTCGAATGAATTTTTTCAACGCTCAGCATCCTCTGTAAATTTCAAAGGTTTACTCATAGGCTTGAAAAGTAGTAGTTTGTTGGACTTGCATCTTTCAAACTTGCATTCAACTCTTCCACTATCAGTTAAGGGCACTGGTAAATACCGGATTTACTGGATTAAATGCATGAAAAGGATGTGATTATGGATCTGCGACAAATCTTTGAAATAAACCGAGGAGAATTGACACGGTGAGTTAACCTTAAAGTGAGTGGGTCAGTTAGAATCTGTGATCGAACTGGGATATGTAGAGATAGTCATAAATTTATGAGAGATCAGCGCTTCCACAGACGTTGTGAAGTATCAGTTGAATGATCAACTTTGTGTACGATACACACATGTAAGTTAACGATATTCTTGTCTGCCCGATAGGTCACAGCAACCGTGGTCACCGATTACATCAGTACTTGTTTTTCGCTGCATAACTTATGCTTCTAGTCACATAACTCGTGTTCATTGTAAAACCGAAGCACCAAGCTAGTCAGTAGGTATCAGTAAACATCTGTGGAAAATAGTCAGTCCAGCCGGTTTAAGGCCAGTAGTGAAGTTTTGCTTCTCGGAAACAAACTTATAGATACCGAGGATAATATTCAAGCTAAAAGAGCAAACGACTACTGAGAGGCATAAGCAAGAAGGAGCAGAAGGCTAGGTCAGTTTAGAAGTCTACGGACGCAGTAACACATATTTCCGGAATCCTGGTTAGTCCGAATCTGATGATAACAGGTTCGCCTACCATTAGTCGGTACGCCTGTCAGTCACTATTCCAACTCCCTCAAAACGAAAGTTTCAAGTATAATCTAACAAAAAGTATTATGAATTCATTAGTGACCTATACAATGTCAACATTGGGAATGGACTGATATGTTCCACAGGCATTCAGCAACTGCTTACGAAAGTTCTACTGAACTGGACTGTTAACTTTTTGTGAGCCCGTTTATAAGAGACATTATCTTGCTACTCTCTGTTGGTATTCTGAAGGAGGCTTTCTTGGTTCCTACTAAAAATGTTGGCCCCCGTTTTCGGTATCGGTGCTATCAACAAACAGATGAGTTTCCACGGTTGGAACTGAATTGTTGTTGGCCACATATGTGGTAGTGTTACACTACAAAAGCTGCGTCGATGATACTTCAATATTCAGTAGTTCCAAACAAATACATAGACCTAGTGCTATACTGAAATAGGTCGCATTCTGACCTGAAGCTAACGTACAAAGTTGACCAATGTTTGCTCGCTGTTTCTAAACGTGCTCGTGAGTCGCCGAGAATATGGCTCTACTGAAGGGATCATCTACAGAAGGCCCATGTGATAGGTTTACGATGATCCATTAAAAACCCATACCACTGAGTGCACTATTCACACGGCTAACGACAATCTGCATACAAGATTATCTTGCAGAAAAAATGAAGCTGATAATGTCTCTACTACGATCTAACGGTTATCCCCCCCCCAAAAAAATAAAAGCAGGTAGAAAAGCACAGCAGACCGAAACCACCATTTAAACAGGTGGTCAATGTGGGTACAAAAACATCTACACAAAATTGCCTTTCAAACGTGACTACAGGATGCACCAAAATACACAAAGCCGAACACCCAACTCAGTCGACCTCTATATATAAGCTCGGGCTTAGCCATTACCTGTGCCTCCAGTTAAAAGAGATCAGTCTATCAGTGCCACTCAAACTTGTGTCCGTCAGGTTATGTGTAACTGTAAAGAAAGTTACCTAAGCTGAACCGATAGATACTCGACCTACAGATTGGGGGAACATTTGCCTAGTTGGCCATAGAAACCCATGTTGCTGATGAGCGGAAATGATGATAAGACACTAACAACCAGGATTCGCAATCACTAGGTCATTCCTCATCGTTGATCATGTCGTTGACTCGGCCTGCTTAACAAGGATCTTACAACGTCGTTTTAGCTGGAGGTCCCCGCGGTCAGCTGAGGCGATCGCAATCAACCGACTCAAGCTAGGTGCGTGTGTTAGGGAATGATTTGATACAAAATCATTTCATTAGCCACTCTTCGTGTTCTAATTGCTTTGTTCAAACTTACTAAGGTAGCTGTCTGAGGAGCCGAATCGGCGGATTAATTATAAATGGGTCTTATGTTGAATGAGGTGACCCGTTTAGGCTTATACATTAGAGGTATCTTGAAGAGCTCCAGTGTTCTGTAAGTCCATGATTTTAAAATTCATCACGTATAACAGCGTAACCTAAAACCTAAAAAAATAAACGTACACCGGTTACCTCAACGCATAAATTGGGAAGTGATCCTCAATATTTACAGGTTGTTCAACTCAAGAGACAGCAGGAAGACTAACATAAAACTTGAAGACATTTTGTTTGAACTAGTATTCCACAGATCCGAAAAATCGCGGAACAAATAAAAAAACTAAGTTTACAAAGATTCCGTAGATCTTTAGTTAGAATGAAACCTAATCCCATGCATAAGTATGGGATAAACTATTCACTTCAGTAGAAAGTAGTGAGAACATTAGCATGTTAGACAGGGTACTACAACAAGTGTAACGGTTGCTTTAGAAACGGCTTCCTTAAATGTATACAGCATCAACATGCTAGTCAACATCACAGTGGATTCCAGTTATCGTTCTTGTGATAGATTACACTGATAGGGTGTTGCTTACATCTGGGCTGTACGTTATTTAAGACTATCGGACTCATGCGCGTTCTACGGATAATCACATTAGCCTACCTGAATAAATGCCACGTACAATGTAATAACATACGATTTGTTTTCTAATGTGATGATCCATGTCTATAGAAAATTCAATGAATGTTCAAAAGTAAACGGTGGAATCTGATGTAGTTTTATGAAACCTATATCAATATCCCAATTTGTTGCCATAGTTTAAAGTCAAATGATATCTTCTCTGCCGCATTTAGAAAGAGAAACTTGACCACACGTTTCCCACTGATACATGGTAGTTATACTGTAAGTTGATGAGTCTGCCCCCATTTGACACTCCGAGACACATGGACAGAAATTGCTTTCGGAGATAATAATTCATTTTCAGAAAACCTTGAGACTTTGAAACAACTAAAAGATAAACAGTTTATTTAAGACCTGGTCAGCAGTGGTCTGTTGTTGAAAAATGAAATCCGGCAATAAGCAAGTTGTACATCTTCTGAGCTCTTTCACCACAAAGTGTTTTTTTGTCACACCAAAAAGCAGTAGTGACAAACAATGTATTTTTAACTATGTCAATGATAACTTGTCTTATGTTCAACGAACTGTTTAATTCTCGAAAGCTTGGTCAAACGATGACTTATAACTCAGTCTTTTTTGTTATTTTCGCAGTGGCTGTTAGTCTACAGCACGTTAGTGGATGCTATAGGAAGCGAATCCAACCCACTGTTACTGTGCACAGCCTACGGAAAACTGAACCAACCAGGACATCTAAATCTGCATTCATGGAGCCAAACTAAAATACGGGGCGCTTTGGTCTGAAAGTGTGAAGTCATGTATACTACTTATGAAGCATTTTCAGAAACAATGGAACTAAGAATGGTTAAACATCGTAGTTTTGTCCTCCAAATATTCTTTGCGACTTTTTATCCACAGAATCTGAGATGAATGCCTTCATGACCACGTCAATCAGGCCACGTCCAAGAAGCTTATCAGCCATGTAAAACAATCGCCGTATTAAGGCTACTTATATACGAACACATATGAACAACTATGAACTTGACTAGATGACATTGTAATTCGCGTGACTGTTCGCTATAATGTTAGAAGAAAATTCTAGATGGAAATATCTTATAAAAAGGGAACTAAAAACGGACCAATCTAGCTGGAAGGGGTATTAAAAATGCGAATCAAAGCAAGGCTTTTTCCCGGGTGTCGATGATAGTCAGTGATTGGGGTGATCGAGAACGTCGCGACCTGCTCCCGAACTAGGGATTGTGCGTATTGGAGCTGTCAGGATTGGCTTAAGTTGTGGCCACGTCGTTGACTCACCACCTCGTGTTTTATCAATTGTTGACAATCTGGATTCGTGTTACCCAGGAATGATAGGTACCAGGTACATTTGATGAACCGAACTGATCGGTTACAAAACTGTTCAGTTCACATAGTTTCAACTTCATTCTAACATTCTTACCACCCCGTTGCCTTAAGTTCAAATTGGTGTTAACACCAACAGGTCGATCTCCTAACGGTATGGGTTACGTAGAGCAACGTACATTAGTTTGCCTTAATCCAAATAAATTCGGCTTACTCACTAGACAGGACATGAACAAAGAAATGAACCAATACGTTTTGGATGTTGCAAGCATTGACCGAATGTCAACAGTAATCGAGCCGTATAAACGATAACTTTTTGGTTAAAAATCACATTTCGATTCTTCATGAAGGTTCAGTACAACACTTACCATAGGTTGATCTCCTAGTCGTGTAATTCAAATGAGAGAATAGATACGAAAATTAATCTGAGCACATAAAGTCCTGTCATCATTTAGGTTTTTTCTTCGGCTCCACCAACCCACAAGGCTTAGTGCCTCAATATGTATGCTGATCATTTGAGAGTACAGTTAACTTCGCAAACCGCACAGCTTCAACTATAGACAGCACACTTTTATGGCTATCGTGATTTTGTATGAATACGCTAAATAAATTGATCAGACAACCCCGACGGACTCGAAACATAATTATTCCTCAGTGATATACTTAATCCAATATAACTCAACTTACTGACCAACAACTTATTAAAATGAATCGACTAGCAAGTATAGCGCACTTTGATCGGGGAATCCTGAAGTAAATGATCATTTTAGTCGAGATATCGTTGATTCTGTTCACAATTGATCTGCTTTTGGATGATGTTCTGCTTAGTCAAACAGGTTGAAATTCACTCAGTTACTGCTCTAAGAACACAGTAGAGCATGAAAGCTTTTGGTTAAAATTTTTCAAAAATATATTAAGCCTATCGAAAAAATCGTTTCGATAAACTTTAACCGTTGAGAACTGGCCAGTACTTGAAAAGTTTAATATTATTACTTCATGGACTTAGATGAGACCACAATCATATCCCATATTAATGGAAAAAAGACTAAAGTCAAACCAATGATTTTTCAAATTTTCCCAAAATAATAACTAAGATTGCTTATGATCACTTGGGCCATGCTGTGTCTCAATACAGCTATCCACTTCAATAAGTTCAATGTGCGTTATAAATTCTGAAGAAGTAACATTGACGATTACTCCCGAAGTTTTTTTTCTCGTTTTTGAATCAGACAAACGGAAATCATTGTGACACCAGGAACTAACAACTGACTTATGCGTGGTCTAATCGGTAGGTTGAGAAAATGTTTTATGCACGGACATTTCGTTCGCATCTCATCTGTTACTACAGCGAAATTAGTACATTCAATTTATAGCAAGCAGGCATGGCAACAATGGTAAAGAATGCGGGCGTGATAAGCGAGGTCAGAATGATCGAGACTCAAGAACAGGGCATTCAGATGACGCAACATGAAACTGATAAGGACGGTTCTGTTACTAATTTCGCTGTAGTAACAGATGAGATGCGAACGAAATGTCCGTGCACAAGACATCTTACGCTATACTGTTGGCCTTTTTCAAATTTATTTCGGGGAACCACTGCTTCAAAATGTTTTAGCCCTTTGAACGCCCAACACTTGGACGTTTTGCAGATAGAAATATACTGTTCCATTGGGTCCATTCCTACGGTAACTGCCCAACGCATGCACGATCCTAGACCTGGGCATTAAGTTGGCAACCACAATCTCTGCACGAGCTTCAGAGTTGACAAAATGATGACATCAGTAACCTGCTAGCTGTTGTTACTTGTGCGTTCCCCGAAAGGTAAGTCAACCATCGAAGTATAGCAGTATGGCGGATTGAGTTTTTCTTGATTCGGCAATACTCCCTCGAGATGTTTTATTCTTGAATATTCTTGATATATAGAGGTTTTAATTCCCAACTGATCCTCAGTTTGAGTTATCAAACCTTTGAGGCCTGGTAGTGTGTTAACGTAACAAAACACTAGCTAACCCATAAATGTAATTCTAGATAAGTCTGTGACCTAGTCGTTGCAGCAACTTTTGAACTTACGAGAAATAGGAAAGAATGATCAGAAGAGAACCTCCTCAAGCCTTTGGTATTCGATAGTCATCGTTTGTAACCGTACATTTTAATCTAAAATGAAGCTAACACCCAATGGGTTTTCAAAACTGAGCATCATCCCATGCACATATACGCAAAAACATTACATTAACGGGCTTCTTGGAGTAACGTTCAGTGTGCCTTAATCAGTAGAGCAGGAAAGGTTTATTTTGTTAAATAACGTAGATCTAAAATACCCAAGTATCGAAGTCGTCATTGTTTGGAAACCTAATGCAATTTATTACAGAACGACTTTGGTAGGTTAAAACTACCCATTTCTTTTCAGTCGTATTTTCTTTTGAACTGAACAATGGCTGTTATAAACCCAAACAGCAGACTGCATTGAAACAAGCAACAGATAAATCCGATCAATGTTGCTGTGGACTGTTCAAACATTTCCTCTTTGTTTACATAGCTGTCTTTCCAACTTGAGCAGTAGTTCTAAATAAATAGATGAACATTTCGTGGATGTTTTTCAGGCACTCAGATTCAGCATTTTGGAGGACACTTATGTTCCTGGATAAACAAAGTATAAGTGCCTGTTGGATAGCATTCTGAACAGGTTTATAACATTGGGAAGGGAATGTGAACACCTTTATCTTATGGCTTGGGGCCTAAACAAACGTTTGTACTTTAGATTGCATGAAGGATTAAGCCAAACATGTTTGTTACCTGATTTTGTTCTAAGAAAGTTTCGAATCACACAGACTCCAGTCACGTGGCGTAACATAAGGTGGTAGGCACAGAGACATCATGCAAGATTATTAATTATTACCACTGCAGGAGGGAGTCAGTGTATTTCTGATGAAAAGTTATAACAGTGTAAGGAAGGGAAATGTTTTCTTCTACAGGAAACGCAATGGTGTCCAGATGAACCCCGACTGGGTTAAAACCATGTTGCCTCTTGTCAGGACTCAACTTGTGAGATTGGAATGTACGTGGCATTTGCTCAATAGTATCGTTAACCCGGCGGTAGAAAACAGTGCACGAAGTGATCGACTTAACTGTTGAGCACGAGACTAAGGGGCTTATGACGTTATATCTCAAATATGACTATTCTTTCAAAATAAACTCTCTGATCCAAAAGTTGTGCAACTGTGAATGTTAGGTGGTTCAGTGAACAGGATTTTAAAAACTGCTCGTCATATACTCAGCTCAACCTTTCTGAGAGATGCACTAACTGCTAAGAAAACTAACACACTAAATATTCTGATCGGGAACTCCGGTTCGGTCATAACTCGTTTGTCTAGAATCCATTTGATCATGAGTGCGACAACGTCCGAAATTGTAAAGAGTACACTGCGGAAAGATTTATAAATCGATTGCTAATTCTGTTTTTAAGCATAAGTGCAGCCTAACACTTGTTCACTTCACTCTTTATTATTAGTACGTGAAATAATTTAATCATCCATTTAAAACATGTATTCATTACAAAAACTAGAATAAAATTACGGCATACACTTCACATTGCATTAGCTCAGTGTGTCTTGAGGAGTCCTTTATTTTGCACAGAAGACCGGAATTACGTTTAAAACAGGGAGCAACGGGTGACGTGCTTAACTCCATCATACAGTAACATACAATAACACCTGGAGTCGTTCAGTCTACCAGTGATGATTCTATTTCTTTTGGAATTAAATTGTGTGAACCCTTTATTTACAAGCTCATTAACTAACGGTTTGTTTAAACAATAAAATATATGTACTTCAAATATTACATGCTTGTACTTGCAATCTGCAAAGATAAGAAACTAGAAAAGACGGTAACGATGATTCAGACAGAAGGAACGTGAAAATCTATCGTGCCATAATATTGTAGACGTTAACAGGGAGATGAGTTTCGAAAGTACTCCGGTTTTTCATTGATTACAAGAGCACAGTTATGCTGGGTTTGCAGCAGAAAGTCTAAGATGGCCTTACTTTTCCGAATTAATTTTCATTTACTGGTTAAATGTGGAACAATGGAAGCTCATGCCGCAATTGCACAACCGCAAATAATCGGTACGCAGTAATTCGCATCGGTGAAACTCTAAGTATAATAGCGCATCACTAATAAACAACCCGGCTGCCAAGACCAGCTATGCTGTAAGAGCCATGGGACATAACGATATAGTAATTCGTTAGGACTGTGTAGCCTCAGTAATAAAAATGATTATCATAGTTAGACAAAGGAATGTCTACTTTCAAAGATTGTTCCCAAAGGCGTCAGTTAATAGACTCTAAAATACCCGTCGTCTATAGCCTGCTTTTTAATTACAAACCTACGATCAAATTTGCTTATTGCGCCTGTCTATTTAAGGTAAACAGGCCAATATGAAAAACAAGGAATCAAGGATAACGGATCTTTATTTTCAAACAATGTTTTTAATAACATGTTTCGAGGTGGGTCACAAGAGATGCAGCCGATAGCCAAAACCGAAATATGAATACTGTCGAACTGTGCATCGATGTTGTAGTTCCCCTTGAAAAATTTCAGTGCATCAAAACTAATACAGTCGTCAAACTCTTCTGCATCAAGTCAGACCTCATGAAACCTAAATTTCTGAGTGACTACGTCCGCAAGAAATAGTTCATCTTCCACGACCACGTCGTCTTCAACTCTTCCGAATAACTGTATCGCAATAGCTTGCGTGTCGCTATCGGATGTGTGTATAAGGGGTCAACAACTACTTTAGGCATGGGTACAAAAAATGATCCCAATGCGCCAAACATTTCACGAAGCTTACTGTCAGTAATTACTTGCTATGGCGCCATGCTCAGATCGGTATTCATGACACCCGTTAATGGTAGGCCTTTGGTAGTTATTGAACTGTGCTCTGTCATGGATGTGTAGCCGACAGCAAACTACTCCAACTCTATTGAATAAATAAAGGACCGATCATGTATTCAACGATGCCATTCGAGTATCTCCCGCTTGTCCATGCGTTTGCTGCCACCATAGGTATGCATCACAAAGTCAACAGGGGATACGAACCCTGGTCTCGCCTGAACCACTTAAGCAAAAGTTTGGTTACGATTGAGTCGACTTGGTCTGAGTGTGCCTCACATGGAAACCGCGAGAAGCGGTACTTCTTTATATAATTGGACGTTTTTGCAGCCAGATGAACAGTAGCTCATAGATGATGGTTGATTAGCGAAAACTGCCCTTTCAGGTTCCATAGTAACAATGATTGAACAAATCCGAAGCCGAACAGTCTCATCCGAACTGATCGTTGGATGATCGACTTCATGTGTCCTGGCGATATCTTTCAACGTTATCTATATTTTACTCGAATATAAGTGGGGAATTGCTGTGCCTAGATTACACAGAACCGCTGATATACTGTCTGTAAGAGCTACCTAGAGACGTTGCTTGGTTTATCGGCGAAATATTGATCATGATTTGCTCTGTTTAGCTGGAATACACCTTTTGTAAGTGATAGATTTCCATTTTCCCATTAACTACTGGTACAAAGCTTACGCTAAGTTTAAGTCAAACTTGAGGAAAACATTGACTTAACTTCAGGTGTGAGTTATAAGGTGGGGTATGTTCATTCGAAGTATTAAAAAGTATGTGTCACTTTCAGGATATATGGAACTAATATCGACGTATCCGTGATATAGGTCACGTATTGTCCTCAACCGATCAAGACTGATAAAAGCACAGAGAGGATTTAAGAGGGGTTCAATAGAGACGCCTGTAAACATTATTTGGATCTATCAACCAGTTACTTGCTCTCTTGTCAATGCACGCAGCACAGCAACGTCAGAATACAAGCAACCACATTATCACTGCTTTGAAGCCCCCAATCCATAAATTTTGTAGCTCAGCTTGTCAAAATTGTGTTAGTTCATCTGTCTTTAACTCATTCCGTATCGCAGTACATGGTTCCACGGAGTCTGAGAAGTACCCTTAACTGTTGCTGAATAAACTTTAGTTATGGTCTGTCATTTATATTCACCCCATCGAACCAAAGTTGAAAAAGTGCCATGCCAAAATACCACTGTTATTTTTAAACTTTCAGTACTGATTAAGCAGCAGATAAAGCACTTGACCGAAACGTTTTCTCGCGTGACACGTTAACAAATATCTGCCGCTCATATCTCGTTATTTGTACATACTAGCCACCAGCGTTTCAAGTTCACAAGTCTTAATTGTTTACGTTCTACGCTGAACCATCATCCGTTTGAAGTTTACCAAAGATTTCAGGAATCTAAAACCTCAGGTTTTCAACTTTAATGATTGTGATTTCTAAGAAGGTTGGGTGGTTGTGGCTGGTCTATGCTTAACAGTGGATTAGAGAAACAAGCCAAATAAAGATACAATTAAGACTTGGTGCTGAATAACGCCATGGTAAATGGAAGGAGAATGAACTATAAAGAAATATAATAGCAGCATCTTGAGGGATGTCCACAACCCAGGGTAAAAGCACAATCTGGTTAACCTAATAACGTTCTATGATTTGACATTCAAATATGGTTCTGTTGCAAGCAGTGTGCCTGAGGTGCAACCTACATTAAAACCGCGTGAATCAAAATGAATAGCCATACATTGTCAATTACCTGAAAGGCAAAATCTTTCAGACTTTGTGTGTAACCAATAGAACTGCCCTTAGTACCTCCACTGTTCAGATATGTTACGGATTGGTGCTTTTTATTAGTTGAATTTAAGATAGGGCGACTAGAATGGGCTCACTCAAAACTGCTGACAGCTATTTTAAATCGAATGCACTGACCAAAACACTTTATCACTAAGCGTGGTCTGTAGATGTGCAAAACAACAACGATAAGTTCTTGTATACATTGAGTAACTTCTGCATCAATGAACATTTTTATGGACATCCATGTGGGAAAGACAGTCATAGAGAACGCTGTTGAGCTCCTAAGTATAACAGTTACTTGTTTCGGTCCCAGTTCCTGATGCTGTTCGACTAAGTATACACCAGATGTTTCTGATTATCATACTACAGGGTGTATAACTGTTTTCGTGGGTAGACATCTAGCTATCAGACAACAGCTCTTAATTTAGGTGTCACTTGAGTGACATTATTTACAAAGGTGTAGACTGTACGTGACTCAGTTTATCAAGTAAATTTTGTCGCAATTTAACCTGAAGAGGTTGCAGTTGAGAAATATTAACCACTTCAGAATTAACTTGTGGGGCAACAGCAGGCTTTATGTTACTGTAGTGGCAGGTCTAGAAAGGCAGGCGGACACAAGTGTCCTCTCTCTTACTTTGCCTATTCTGGTTAAGGTCAGATCAAATTAGAATAACTCCGGAGGAAAAGAACAGTTTAAAATACCGTCCCTAAGGTGGCTTAACTATGTAGATTATATGTTGATATTGCATTCTTTCAGCAGTGAAAATGTCGATCGTTTTAGGTTTCTATGACAATCTAACTTGGATCACAACCGTACTCTATTAGACGAAAAGTTTGCACAGAGTCAGCGGCGGTAAGGTATACTGGACTTTATATTAGAAAATCATGATTCCCGCTAACACCTCGATACATTTACACGAACACATTAGCTGGATATCAGCTCACCAAAGTGAAAAAGTAGTCTGTTGTCATTGTTGCACCGGTCGATTGCCTGACCGTTTCTGAATTTCGTTCATCCATCCAGACACTGGTTTATTCAAGTCAGAATGTTAACCGTCTAAACCAAAAATGTGAACCATGGAAAGCTAATTTAGTCCAAATTTCGACAGTGTATGGATGAAAGTTATTTTGATTCACTGCAAAGCGCAGAAGAACAGCATAACGCAGAGTTAACACATTTGTCTGCAGGTGATAACTAAACGACAGGTAGTTTTTGTCCGGAAGGATTTTGTAGATATACACCCTCGGTAAAAAGAAGGAAAACTGGAATTTCAGAGACGCTTTTATTTCATGGACCATCCATCTGACATAGTACGGGGACCAGTAAATAGTACATCTAACCAATTTCGTTAATTCCTAAATGAAAGTGATCTCACAAGTGAAATTATTTGCAACACGACAAAAAAGTTAAAACAGATAGGTCAAGTTTTCAATTATTTATGACCAATCGTTCCACCTCAGTCGTGTTGTCATTAATCAAGGTAAAAATGCTAACGTGTGTATTTGAGGTTAAGCATGAGTTACCGATAAACGGAAAGAAGGGTGATCTGTCGGAGTGGTAAACAAGAAGCTAAAACTGTCCGATAGGGTCCAAAGAATTAGGAATTTCTATAGTATGTTGACAAAAAAATCAACATTACGTTAAATAATTTTACAGGTTCTTCAAACACCCGGTAAATTCATTGGAATGGAATTTGCTTAGCAATATAGTCAGGCACAAGATTTGTTAGTTGCTACCTGTTTACAGTACTTTTGAAGGAGTTTTGAACTTTATGCCAACCGAGTGAAGAATACTAATAAGTACTCTAACATTTTTAAACACATTCGTGATATTTTTGATAAAAAATATATCAACACTGAGTAAGCCTATTAGTTGTGAATACTTGCAGGGTGTGAACAAGTATCAATCATTGTTACATGATGGTCAGTACGTTTTTTAATAAAACAGTTGGAAGGCGAGCGCTGGCAGAAGCGAACAGTTTACACTGCGGAGTTGGTACCAAATAACTAATAAATGAAAGTTTCCGGTCAAAAATCGATCATATTTGGGGAGTATGAACAGAGGAAGGAATAACACAACATCCAATGGCGTGATTTGCATGACAATCATTGCAAATTAAGCTGACGGCAGCCCAAGATCTGCAAGTAATTGGTTCCGTACACGCAACAGGCTTGAACCTATTTTTCGGGACTATTTCAGTAAGTTTGAGGAAACGTGAGTTGTGGTGGCGTATTAAGTCAGTGAAGGGTGAGATCGAGTTCACCTTGTGGCCGGTTGACAGGATTTATCGTCCGATCGATTAAGTTGGGTCCTCACTACTCGTTAAGGCTGTAGTGTCCGGTTATGAGACTTGTTTGTGAAGCTACTTGGAGAATCGCAGGACATCAATTTCCATGAGTGAACGACACATCCTCTCAGCTGGCCACAATGTGTATATTAAGGTTGAAATTTTATGCATTGCAGGGCATTCAGTACTGACCAGTCAATATGAAATGCTCGACATCTGTTTTGCTCAAACGGCCGGAGTGACCAAACTGTTTTAAACAGTCTCTTATGTCTTTGAGTTTAATAGTTTTATGTTTAATTCTGAATACCGTTTACTGAAGGAATTTCGACTTTATGTTCAACTGAATTGGCGCTGTCTGCGAGATTTTTCTTTTCAGTTACAAAATGGGGTTCAACCCAAATTCATTTTGATTAATGCTGATAAAGCTAGAAAAATGCATTGCTTATGTCCTGCCAGAAGGTAACTTGGCTGTCACCGGAAAAGCTTTCCCCTGGAAATTATTATGCGCTTCCGAAGACTGTGTATCGTGAATTATAAATTGTTAATATTATTCTGACATCTAGAATTTCTTTTAAAGATTCGCGAAATTTTGACATGAATTTTGCCACGTGAACATTTTCTTACGCTATCACGAAATGACCGGATTTTTGAATCAATGATAAAGTTGAATCTGCGACAAACGGCAAAACTGTCTCGCAAACTGGTTAGTTTCTACAACGTTCAGCATTTGCCATTCCTGTAATAGAATATGTGGTCGAAGTTCACCAGATGCGCAGGCCTGACGACTGGCAATAAGCATGAAACCCATCCTGTGATTTGGACGAATTTTGGCCACCAAACAACTCATGTGGCGAAAAGTTTTCCAATAAAGCACAATCTTTATTGGTTAATTTGCCCATTCTCAACCCACGCGCTCGCTTGAGTTCATGAACCGAAATTCCAGTCCGCTACATGATGGCAGCTTCCACTCAATTCTGCTTGGTTTTTGTATGAGTGACTGTTTCTGATTTGGGCTTTTGTTACTCACTGCTCGTCTGTTCGTCCGATTTCGTTGCACTATGGCTCATCCGGTTGCTCATCTTGCCCTTAATCCACTTGCTGCGAGCTTTGCACATATCTCACCATCGCGTTGGGATATCCCGTCGCTTGTTAGGATAAACGTGCCTTCGAGTTAGTCATCCATCATAGTAATATTTGTCTTAACAAACGTCAATAAATTCATTTCCCTTTTACTTCTTTTTTGACAAGTATTTATTACAGATTTTAATGACACCTACAGTCGTATTCTTTAGGGTAATTCCAATATGTAACTGTTTAGCTAGTGATTTCTTACAGACAGCATGGATAACTCCAGCATTAGTATGTAACAAATCTTGTTCAACGGCATTTCGCCTACCTTATTGAAGAAACTTCTGGGAAACATCACAGTTGGTATGACACACCGGTGCAACGGGAGATCAAAACTGAATGTGAACACAGCGTTTCCAAATGTTAAAGACATGGTACTTCTGGACGAGCTGTGAAGGAATCTTCCAATGAAACCACCAATCATGTAGTAGAGACGGCATAATACTGATTACCGTGTACATAATGTAGCTAACTACATAGTCATTTATGTGGCGTCAGTGGATTGAACTTGTCGTGAAAGTTTGAATGGTACGTTCCTAGAATTCTGATACAAGAAAGAAAGCGTAGTCGATTCCCATGTTCAGAGAAAACAATTGAGCAGATACAAACAGACTGAGATCGTTATAAACCGAAATAAGTAACGAATCCGTAGTTAGGACCGCAAGACGAAAGCGTTCCAAATAGTGGTAATATTTTCTGACTGCAGCCAGATGTATTCAGTGTTCAATGCAACATCGTCAAACTAATTTATACTGTATTACACGACCGTATGTCAGTCACATTGACAATGACGAGGGCTTATTTTATTGATTTGCCTCACCGGTTGTGCTAATCTGTGAGGTGAAATTGTGGAAAAGAGCCCAAGGCAAGTGCGGTATGTTCCGAACAACGATACTGAGTGTCGACGGTTGATTTCATGAATGGATCGTCCTGGAACTTCCCCATCCTGCTTGCTTCTCGGACCTGGCTCCATGTAATTTTCGTCTGTTTCAAAATTTGAAGTGATACTAGAAAAGCAAAGCAATTTTTCGCCGACCACTGACTGCTATCAGGGCTATAAGTCGTAAGACGAAGACAGGACAGAAAGCCTACCTGAAAAATCCTAACCACTTGCAAGATCGACGTGAAAAATATATTGTATCTAGTGTGGACGTTAATACAAGTTACCTGTTATATCCTAGTTACTGACAACCAACATCACCCTGAAAGGATGTAGAACACTCTCACTTGCTACCAGCGAAATTTCCCCTTTTCGAGTGGACATCTTTATATAAAATTGACACGGGTTTAGTTATCATTCGAAATTAACGAATACCGTCATCAAAACGGCGCTAGAAACTAGATCAATGAGCAAAAGCTACAAGCTAATTGAGATCGTTTACAAGCTACATTATCATAGCAGACAAAGGATTGACATCACTAAACGTTTTATAAAATATTTGTGGAATTGTTTGCTTTAAAGCCGTACAAGGTTTGGCTTCACTACTCCTTCACGTCTGGAAATGAAAATACGAGATTTACCCAACCACAAGAACAGGACGCCCATCATAGCTGTTCACAGATGTCTGAATGTCATCATGGTTCGTTTGTGCTATCAGTTTGATTAATGCGCGTGAAGAATAAATAAGGACGGCTGAGAAAGTCGAAATAATTGAGGCACGTTTTGTGAATTTCGTTGCGGATTTTTGATCAAGTACATCATTCAACACTGTTTTAATCTTCGCAGTTCTGGTGTAGAAAATGTTGCAATCAAGTAGCTCACCGATTGTCCTTAAGATCGTCCATTTTCTGCCAATGTTAACACGACTTTCTTCTGTTGCTATTGTGCAACCGGGGATGCGTCGCATGGTTTGATACTGGGACCTCTGTTTTTGGGTTTTTTTTCCGCTCAAAATTCCACATCCGGCCAACATTCTGTTGTTACGATGTGTTGTGGACAACAAAATTTGGAGTATAGTGAACAATGTGACTGAAACGGAGGACTCGGCTACATCGCCAGACCATAGAAAACCGACTCTTACTTAAGACTGCTAAATACAAAGTGACACTTTAATCACTTGAGTTGCACAAACTACTTTCTAGAATACGAAACAGTGGGTACCACTGCACGTCAGTGCCACTTGGCTTGATTGCTTTAAGCGACCAAAGGCTGTTCTACCACAGCGCGTCAAGGTCAACAAAGCGGACAAGGTAATTTGGTTGCTCACCAGACTGCTTCCTTTACTCACAGATTGAACTCAGTCGGCAATATGTGTTCGATCTATGGACAAGAATCAATCACATTCCCAGAAGCGGTCGAGAGGAGTTTTCAAAAACAGCTAGGCTCGCCAACAAGGTGAGGGACAGATGTTTCAAACTTGCTATCTCTCATCAGCTTCATACAGGCTGGAAGGACTTTGCACCTCCAGTAGCCTCGATCCCGCGGTCTACTGTATAAGTGTCTGGACTACAATCTGCGGCATATTCATAAGTGGCAGATTCACTCCCCAGGCATCCATAATGCCGATGATTCTCAACAAGATCAAACGGGCTCCCCAGTCCTTCGCTGGTGGTCACTTGGACTAGCTGTAGCATGTATGGTACACCGCCAGCTCTAACATCCAATTTTCGAGCAATTTTCCTTTGCGCTTACATTTAACATTTCGAAATTCATGACCTAATAAATAATTTTAAATAAACAACGATAGAGCCAAGATTTTTAATGATTGTTGTAACGCGTATGCAGTATGGTTCTACATAAGTTTTATTAGCTGCAACCCTGATAACAGCTATTTTTTAAATGGGTTTGTTTCTGCGGTATTGTTAGTGGCCTCCATCTTTAGAATTGTTCAAGTAAACCCTTACTGTCATCATTGCAGATCCGTTTCTTATCTGTTGTGCATTTATAGAAACAATGAATCAAAACCGCTCTACTAATCGAACATTGGGTTTTGTACTACTTGACTGGCCACTTTACGGAGGGATTTTCTGAAGCTTGTTTTACAAACGCCAAGTGAATGACACTAATTTTCACTGATGATTGTTCTTGTAGTCAATCTTAAAACGACAAGTTAAAGCACCCCAGCTTCACTGTGCCGTTTGAGATGGAGTTCAACATTTGTTCGCCATTCTCAGTTACTACTTTTTAGATGATACGATAGACTGCTGTGTGGATCTTTTTATAGTAAGCCAACAGGGAACGGGAATTATTAACAACCCTGTAACGTCGGATCTATTGCCTGCAAATGAGGATTAGTTTAGGCCTTATTTCATAAAGCCAGTAAGATATGCATTCCAGGTAGCCCACAAAAAGAGGAACGGCTCATTGGGAAGGCACCGTTGGATTGTGGTCGTCTGGAAACAGTTGGGAATATCCACAGTGAGAATAACACCAAACGTAGCAAGCTGCATTCCGGAGAAAAAGTATCTTTACAAACGTAATTTGGAAGTAAATAACGGATCGACCACACGAGCCACAAACTGACTAGTTTTTCAGCGCGCTTACCCGGTTGCCCAACTGGGCGTTCTGATAATCACTAATGGGCTAGCTACCCATAACAGTGGCACACACTGGACAAACAAATCCGTTCTTCCTGCATGACATACCGGTTCACTAACTGATGCTGTGGCATCTACTTAGAACAGATCGATGTATGCAGAAACATACGGTGGAACACTTTCCAAGTGTTCCTCTAGTGCACTTCTAGGAAACGACCTGCTGACTCTAAAGTTATCAAAGAATCTGTCTCCATGGGTTGCGAAACCAATTCCGGCAACAAATCACTCAGACGACCAGGCCAATTCGTTCAACGTATTCGTGCGTAATCGTAGCCCAGAGGAGCCGACAGTCAGGAAAACAATGCTAATCAGATAAAACCCGTAAATTCTGAACCCACAAATTAAGCTAATGTAAACACTCTCCTCACCGTGGAACTGACTACGATATTAGGACAAGAAAAGTCAAAACAATTTGATTAGTTCGTTCACTTGTTGTCGTTATGTGCGGTTTGAATAAAATTTGTTGGTTTTACATTAGCGACCGATGAGAATAAACCAAAATATTGATATTTCGCGACATGTGTTCTCTTTGGTTCGACAGCAGATCTTCGTTTAGTAGATAACATCAATCCAATCGCGACCAGTATGTGACGACCATGTTCGCTTGGGATGTGGAAATAAGTGTCCCTGACTGTGAAAACACACTGTATATCATTAATGGTATCATTCGTAGCTGTAATGCAAGTCACTGTATGTAACTTTACCGCAAATTCGAATGCTAGGTGTTCACAAGTGCTGCTTTAAGCACATGTGCATTCCGAATGATATAATGATTTATTATTCCACAGAGTAGTCAGACCTTGCAACACGAAACTCCGAACGCTTGTTGAGGTGACTAGCATGTAAGTTTGAATTGAACCTGCATGGCATTCTTCTCGATAAAGTTAACAGTTTCTTGTTCGTCATGTCTCGTTTGTCCTTGTGTTCATATCTAATACTGATTCATCTTCTACGATTATCCAGCAGTTTCTTATGACCGTTTTCTCTAACCTGACATGTCGTCCTGTGTACACTCAGACGTCTCATATGTATCCTCATCAAGACGTCATAGAAGGGTGGCTACTACAGAAGACACACATATTGTACTTAGGACATACGCTACTGACTCCAGCAAAACATTCGTTCTTAGTTGTCCACTGTTTACGAGAGCATTTGCAGTACAGATATATTACTGTCCCAACGATATTACCAAATAGATACGCCAGAGACGACTAATAGAAATTGATGGTGGTCTAGACGAGCCTTGTAAGCATTGCATATCATTTTTGTATTACGTTGCTGAGGCCCCTGTTCATGTTAACGGCAACGCCAAATTGCTTTTGCCAGCCTAGGTCCTGGAGCGTTAGACTTTCAAAATCGTGTGTGAAGCTATGTGGCTTACCTCTGTTGCTATTTTCTCTAAAGAACATCGTGACAAACAGATACACAGTTTTACCACCGTAGAGCATTTTACTTAAGTCCATGCCACCTACCCTTAACGTACAGGGAATCGAATTACTTCATATCATGTTGGCTGTTGTGGCAAACATTGATAGTGTAAGGTTTGTTTTCACCTGCACAGTAGGAAGAATGTGTCATTCAGGCTTCGCACATTTATCGATTTAACACTGTGTAACGCCTTCCATTTTTCGTCATGTTACCGACTAAATTACCATCATATGGCAAGCGCTGGTGATAAACAACGTGGGAAAAACGAGATATTGTCTATTTGATTCACTCGTATGAACACTTCTCGGTCAGAGATTCCAGCAGTGTGAAGTTTCAGATGCAATTATACCTAACTGGATTGACGCTGAGCATATTATAATGGGTAAAACAAGGATCGTTGTGATAATCTACGATAAATATAAAACAAAGGGATGCTTTACGGACAGACGATTAATACTGAGTTGGTTGATAGTTTTTATCTATATGGGGCAAAACAGGGTAAATGTATGACAGGCTTACTCGCTGGTGTAAAAATCCATAACCGTAGCAAACATCTGTATTCGGCAAAGAGTAACTTGGCGATCGATAACGAGAGACAGCAGTTTTCCCGTGACATTGTTCTCGTTTGGCAGAAAACGCTTTTCTTATATGGTTTCAACCGGTGAAGGAATGCAAACTGTTTCATATCCATTATTTCCCAAAGTTTTTCATGGTCAGCTTTTTTGCTTAGATTGTAAACATCAAGACGTCCATAATGTTTTATACTTTTCCTGTAATTGGCAGCGTATTATGTTGAGTTTGCAGAAAATGTGATTTTCAATTTACCTTGAAGAGTATAACTGTTTCGCAAATGTAGCTTCAGAGAATACATCCTATTCAATATTTGACTATTATGGTAAACCCAGGCCATGATCTGATGTCAACCGGCTTTCGAAACTTCGTTTTGTGCTCTTATCGCCACGCTTACGTATTTTGGGGTTTTTACCCATTTTAGTGATCTCGACATCCCCGGTTTTCCGTCCACCTTTTCAAAAAATTACAACATGCAACCAAAAACGATCGGGACGGCTTTGATTAGTATTATTTTTTAACTAAAAATAGCGATAGTAGAAAAACAGGTTTCTGCACTTACTCATTTGAACTTCATTCCTTTCCTAGTGAACCTGTGTTGCTCACGTTTAACACTTCGTTATTTTACCTTGAGAGAACAGTTTGGATCGTTCTGGGGGTAGGAATTATTCTATGCTTCACTCTTGATTTTCAGTAAGTCAACAACTCCTACCTCGCTTAAATCATTTTGACAAAATGTCTAAAGAACATTTCAGCTTGTTTCTCAATACTTGCCTATTTTATAGCACTTCTTATTACGCATGAGCTCAATGCCTAAGGCGAGCCTAACTCGAGATAAATAGCGTGAGCAGTGAGATATGAGAGCGGCGCATAATCAAGCACCTTTAAGATTATTCCCCAAACATGCGCTTTTTATGTCCCAACTCGAATCGTGAAGCGATAGTATGATATTCAGTATTTCAATAGGTTTTAACTGATATCAAGCATTTTCACTTTGCACCTGATCAAATAAAAACACTACTATTTATTTTCGTATTCACATTGAACGAGGCACAAAAATACATGACGATCGAAATTTGTGTCGATGTTTAGGGATTGTGAACCATGGATTCAGAATATTGTACACGTCACAAACAAATTGGGATCACAAACAAGACAAGTTTATTTTGCATAGGAACGCTTCCCATTGTTCCCTCAGTTCACAGTCAGGTGTTATGACGCTGTTACGCAGACCACTGTTCAAATTAAACCAACAGTGTATCGAATAAACACACCTTGTACTGATCTCTCGAGGGACTGAAGTAGTTTACTTGATCTTCTTCGGGCTTTCTTGTTGGTAATATTTAGTATCTTAATTAAGGTCTATGATATTTATGGTAGTGGACCATACTTAGATTTTGTTTTATAAATATTCAGCCTATTTCTACAACGCACAAATGTTGTGCAGTATTTAGTTCACTTCGTAATTATATGCCAGTTTATAAACTGTGAATAGAATGTAATATGAACGCATCGTACATCCGTTAGTCTCGTTCGAGCGGAAATACTCCGGTTTTGATGTGGGACGACAAGACTTGTTCAGTGGAAGTCTACCTTTACTACTGAATGCTTTCTTGATAAAACAGAATGACCTTGATGCAAAAGAGGACCATTTGGACAGTATTTCATTAATAATGTTCATGACATGTGGAACCCAGCACGAGATTCACAAAATTAAGAAATCACGCTTTCCGAACATATTGCAAACTTGCCATGTTAGCAGCACGAACTGTTAGCAGATGTTTCTAACTAGTTCAGTGGTTAATGTAAAAAAAGTGCTTTTTATACATAAACAGTCCAAATTGTGTATATTTTATTTAGTAAACAGTAATAACTTTCTTGTTTGTAAAACGTTTTTCGCTGCTCAGCTGAATTCTTCACTCCTGCCTACTTAACGATTACCCGAAAATTCCATTTGTGTCATCTGTTCTCATCTGCTAGAGGAACGTTCCTTGTTTATAGAAACTGAAAAGTTTATTCGTTCACAACATTTCTGTAACATGTGATATCCACTTTTTAATTTCAGAAAACCGTCATATATCTTGAGGGCAGTGAGATGTTGCCAGCCTAGACCTTGTTAGCTCTAGTTCCGTAAATGGAACGCTAGTTAATAAGCAGTGACGCCCAATAAGTCATCGTAAAACATGCCTCTCAACTTTACTGGTTTACCTGTTTCTACATCCTTTATTCCATTGTTGATTAGTCCTTTTCCTTAAAAAGTTTATGCTGCAAACTGAGCTTAATCGATCGGACTAATTAATGCCAGCCATCACGTTTAAAGAAATATAGAAAGTGATATTTTCCAATCGACAGCGAAGCTGATTTTGTAGCCTACCGCTTTCCAAATGGTATGTGCCTGATGACCATCTATGCTTGCAAACTTTATTTGTTTTCAATAAATGTTGAACAAATTTGGCCTCATGTTTTCAAGTGTAGCAGATGGAAGCAACTCGGCTTATGTTCTAATGGATTTTACTTATTTTGTTTCTGACCGAATGGAAGGCGATATTTTTGAAGAAGATAAGATGGCATTGGGTTCACTATCAGTGGTTCCATCCTCATAACATTTGTTCGATATTTCGGTAAGTCTCAGTGATTCAACCATGCTCATTACAATAATGTGAATAAAGACATATAGACAAACATATGTTTTCGATAATTCATCTTCAGGCCGGTACAATTATATAAGGAGTTAGCAGAATTAAAACGAGATATCGATCAGACTTATCAAGCCATCACCAATTGCCTGACCGGTGACCTAATTTCTCTGCATTAGGTCTGATCGATATCTCGATCTAACTTCATTAACTCCTTACATAATTGCACCGGCCTGAAGATGACTTTTTAAAAACATACTTTCGTCTATGTGCCTCTGTTTCGGTAAGTGCAAGAGTTATTTAAGCAATAAACTTAATAGATGCACCAGATTTCGTGAGAACCACGGAGCAGCAAACAAGACTTGCTTTCTTTATGCAATCATCAGGCAACTTACAACACAAATATGAAAACAATAACTGAGATAAGTCAAGAAAACTGTCTGTAGAGTTATGAACGACGTGTTTGTTGTCGGTTACGCAGTCACTGTTTCAAATCGTGGGACTGATTGGTTGTGGGCTAGGGGAGATTACGTGTCGGCACGGTCAATCGAGCCCACCATCTGGAACAACGATGACGTAATTGGTAACCAACACGCCGTCCATAACGTCTATAAACCGTTTCAATGACTCACCGCGGTTACTGTTTTTATATTTATTGTATTGTAATTAGCTTGATGATCAAACACAGGAAAGAAGTCTTGTTCGCCACTTTGTCCTCCTGACTTCAGTAGATATTTTCGAATGAGTTTCTTACTAAGCCAACAATTAGACATGGTGATAAGTCCAAACTCAATGTTTGGTGAAGGCTTAATAAAGTAAGTTGACCACGGATGTTACTGTACTGTGGTACCGATCCGGACAGAATGAATCTAAATTGTGGAGCATAGTTTTATGTATGTCATAAAAGCAAAAGATATGTCCTTTTACATTAAAAGTCATGCTCGTGTTCAACCGCTGTCACTTAGTTACATTTAACTTGAACTCCGTTATTTACCTTTGTTGCTGCATATTAAAATTGAGACGGTTGAATGTCTATTCATACAGATAATGACCTGATCGTTCTGTTTTCACAAGATCTTTGGAAATATCCGAGTGTACATTCATTTATATTCATGTTAATTCATAGCTTGAAATTTATGATGTATACTAAAATGGGTACTTCAACGCATCAAGTGAAAACCCAGCCAGTAAATTAACGTACTCACTGTTCACTTATTTTTCTGAAAGTCACCCGCCCACTAATATGACCTGTGACATTGTATGTATCAAGTCTTAGCATTTCTGTCCAAAATGGATTACAGATTCTAACAAAGAAAGCAGTAGGATAGTAAACCCGGGCACAATTATTCACAGACTGAAAATTAAAAGTATCGCAGCGGATAATCCGAACATGAAAGTGTTCAGTATACTGACTAGGAAACAGTCAGTACCGTTTGAATTTTGTCACAGTCTGTTAATCGTAATATTTTAAACCAATTAAAATAGCTGCATAAAATCAATTTTACAGAATACGACCAAGCTAAGCGTTATAACTAGGTGAAGCAATTCAACATAAGTGTTTATCCCAGGAAAATTTTCATAAGACCAAAATATACAGCAGGTTTGCGAAGCAACTTTCAAGACTTCATCACGTGTCAATGATTGTTGGTTCATGACAGTTTTGATTTATATCCTTCAAACTTCCCAGTACTGTAGACAAACGAAAATTGTATTTGTTGAGGTTGACTCCTTCAATTCTACGATTGTCTACTCACTTTTACTTATTAAATGCTTTAACATGAATTATTTTTATTTGGTATTCTCCAAATTGAGCTGATTTGCACTTCAAATTACCGTTTTATTCCTAGTCCTGCAAGAAAATATGAAGATAATTTTCGTCTTGATTGATGAACCTGACAGCATTCGCCTGGAAGTAAAATGAAGTAATACAGTCCGGTTAGTTTTAGCTAGTTAACATTGAGCCATGAATAAGACAGTGACAAACAATGACTTTAAAGACGAAGAGGTAGTTTAGCCAAACAAGAATACTATTTCAAATGGCATAAAAGTCCAAAAAGAGAATGTCTGTTCACTCAGATGTTTAACAATACTAGTGTGGGGCTTAGAGTTTCAAGTAATGTTGAATCACATTGCAGCTGTCGAAAGTGATGATGTGTTAGATTGTGTTAGATTATGACACGGTCCTTGGCAGTGTAACTCATGAAACACGCGACAACGCTTTCGGTGATCAAATAATTAGATTATCTAATTAAATAACTCTGAAGTTAGCAGCGACATGCATTCGTTGTTTGAGTGATTGTTATTGGTTCGTCAGATCTATGTGGATAGGGTACCTGACCTCAGGGGCATCAAATATGCGGTGATTAGTAGGCAGGTGTACAACTGTAACGTTGCTGGGTTCAATTAAATGTTGTGCACCAAAACCGATTCATATTCTTCATTGGTTCAAAAAACGCGGGGCTGTCTTATCTCAGTAAACGATCGTACCATAACAAGAGATTCAGTACACAAATACGGATTGGTACTGGTTGGGCCGGTTGCTTTTACGGCTTATCATAAACAGGATGGTTACCAGACAGCCATCCAGTTTTATTACTGGGATTGTGGAGCCGTCGGTCAGGTGAAGCAAACTGTTAATTGTCTTCTCCTCAATACCACTTTCAAATATAAAATGAGCGAATAGGCTGTTCTTTTTCGCCGGGTTCACCAGATAATGTGACACTCAATACTATCTTCTCGATGATAGATTACCAAGTTTCCCTATCCGTCCCTACTTTGACATAAATACTATGAGAATGTGAGGATTAGGGAGGTTTGTATACCTGAAACCCGTTGCCCGCTCAAAACTGGATAACAACACTGGTAGAGACTGGTTGGTGTTCGGTATTTCAAGACACCTGAATTAAGAAAATTCACATTTGACATCCTAATAGAGTAAACCTCGCTGTTTCAATGTGTCAAATTCTAATCCCTATTTTGGCCTGCTTAATTCAATCATTGTGTTTGACCTGCCAGCTGTCTTTTCGATGTTTGAGGTATAATGCAACGTCAGTGTAAGACGCGTAGTTCACTTCAAACGAAATGATTGTTGTACATACAAAGTTCACTAGTTTACTATTAAATAGACTTGATTTCTGTTGCAAAATTTTGATATCCAGTTATGGTACTTAAGATGAAATTTTATATCAGACGAGGATTTTGAGACATTGTGCACGTGGTTTGATAAATCCGTTACAGTAAGAACATGTCACCCAGTTCCAAAATTCAAGCCCGATTCTACATTCAAAAGTCGAACGAAAACAGAGGGAGTTAGTAGATGTTTTAGTAATCTGGAATTACCAAAGTTAGAGAACAAAAACAATGAAACGATTGCGCTAACATCAGAAGAAATGTCGTCATGGTTATTTTGTTTGCCCTTTTCTTCCTTGATAGTGAAGTTTTTGGCTTTAAAAATTTAACAGTTGTTTACCTTCGAAGACCTGAGCACAATAAATTCAAGTCATTTCTCAAATAAAAATCTATTTCTCCTCAAGAATTATCTAAAAAAACACGCGAATTAAGGTGACCTATGAAATGGTGTGTGTGTGTGTTAAGTAATTCGCAGTAGGTTTCATCACACTCTTATTTTTAATCAAATGAACTGTTTGTTGTTAATAGTTGGGGTGTGTTAGTGGCGAACCGAACACTGTTAGAGTTATCTGTCGAAAAATGTCACGTGTGTATTGCAAATGTTGATGCGTTTCCATACCCCACATATATATATATATACATTTTATCAGTAATGACTCGTTAATTACATCACAGAAAACTTCCAGTAAACATTTTTAAAATGCATTCGACTAGAAACCGCAAGGATACAAATGCTGGCTGAAGAGAATTTCACCATTTGAGCAAGGTTGAGAGTTAATCTTTTTCAGACGGTTATTTGATACAAACCGTGAGGACTAAATCGTCGATGATCGGTCTGAGATCCCCTTTGTATAATTGGAAAACCGCTTACAAAGTACTGATGGTTACGCACCCTTCCGGTAGTATTTCAGTACCGGTATGTACGCAAATTATAATCAAGCAGACAACAGAAAGCGCAAGCAAAACAGGCAGCATGTTCCAAGATTTCCAAAGTATTTCGTTTTCGGATATTGTTGCCAAACCTTACCTAGAGTAATGTTGCCTACTGGAATCGACGGAAGTGTGTGTTATGAATAGACGTTGTTCGAATACTACCCCCACATACAATAATGTGCACGCAGTTTACAAAGTCAGTATTGCTTGCTGAAGTTGTAATTGTGGTTTGTAGGTCTGCCTGGTTCGGTAAGCCGATAAAACATTAACGTAATTGGCGGATCTCGTTGAGCTTGAGAAAGTGTAGTGGTCACATACCTCGCGTAACTTCAGACTACTTACTCCTGTCATAATATCCAACGCCTGCAAACTGAGCAATAATGTGGACATAAATACGGCATATAATGAAGCCATAACATTCAGCTAAGTGAGGTGAACATTAGCTACGGCTTTAAATATACAACTGTTTGAGCTGCCAAAACCGGTAGACTTGAATCAACTGAAGGAAGTTCGTGTTCGCCCCAATCTGTCTGCAGTATGGCTAGTGAGTTTCAGTCCACTTCCTTTGTACCGGTGGGATAAGGTTATTTTTGATCAAACTGGCTCAGCTGCACTCACAGAAGACACTGATCGACTGAAGCTACTAAGGCAGAAGTATGAGTCACGATGTAGGGTTACGTCATTCACAGGTGATGTGTGTATTAACTGAGGTAGGACAAGTCAAATGTATAAGTCAAATGTTAATTTTGTCACTCGGTCTGTAAACATTGATTTGGTTGAGCTGCCTGTCACAAAACTCTGGCTTTGTTGAGGCTTTTCGAAACAGGTGAGCCCTGAAGCGGCCTGGCGTCTCTGTGTTTTACAGCACTGATCTGTTTGGATTGCCTGTTCCTAGGTTAAGCCGTTGTGTTTAGGAGTCATTTATAAAGCAGGCGTCCGACGGGTTCATCAAACATGTAAGTCCACACGCGATGTACACAATGCTGAACCCCTTGATAGCTTTGGAATGTCAAAGATACTATGCTGTACACCTTAAGTTTCAGGTGGAGAATTTTCTCTTGCACATATCTAAGGTGACATTTTTGACATTTTTTAGATTCGTCGGTCCAACAACATTTGTAATTCTGTCAAGATTATACATTGTCTTTCGACTGCCACGAACTTTCAAGAATTTGCGCCTCTAGAATGAAGCAATTAGCCACGATACCCGTTAGGGTGCGAGCTAGTCAGCCCAAACTAAAATGTCACATATTCTGGCAATGACAACAGGTGACAATTCACAGTTTTTGGCATGGCCTAACAAAACTTACACCAGTGAGCATGGTTTAGTGCACGACTTTTTGTTGGTACCAACGCAACAACATTAAAAAATTGTTGATTGGGAAAGTGTTTCCGCAGGCTGATAAACACAAACAGTCAGACTGAGGTGTACAAGGTGGGTACTTAATGAAATAGATCGATTCAAGCATTTTGTCATACACTGGTTGAAGGAACCGAGGCCAAGGTCGCTCTGTTACATTATTTCACTTTTATTTTTCTTATCCGCGCTTCAATAAATCATTGAACAAGAATTTGCTAGTGTCACTTGTGCAGTAACCTCAACGAAACCACAATTACTCTATAAAATCAGAATTTTGTGTCATAATAGAAAGGTACTGTAGAAAAGCTGACATCTATTGCTAAGCCTATAAATGAACGGTTCACTGGTTTATCAGAGTCGTAATTTACTAAACATAAATGTCGACTAGATCAGCTAGTCTCATTTAAGAGGGACTAACCAGAGATAAAAAGCATGGCTTGGGACATAAAATCACTGAACACTTTCACGTGTGCTTTCGGTAACTGTACGGTTAACTAAAGTAAATAAGGTGCTATGTTTCTTCTTTGCTTCCCAGTATGAGAGCTTTGTTGCATAACGCTGTTTCTTTCAGTTAGACTTTCATCTGATTCCACGTAGATCCACTTTGCTGACTATCAGTAATAAAAAGTGCTGACGAATTCCGTTTCATCCCTTTGCGTAGAAAAATTAATAGTTTTCTCCCTTGGAATGCACTAGAAATTACTAACGTTTGAAACAGTCTAACGTAATAACCTGCTTCCTGTTTGTAAGACGTTTGTTCTATCTTCGGAACGGCTGTGCTTTTGTGAGAAGTTATACATGTAACTCTAGTGGAAATTTGGTTTTCAATATAACTACGCGAGTCAATTAGTTGTTTCTTACTTGAAAATTACCAAAAACGTACAACACAAGAAAAGTAGTTCATGAAATGGTCCTGCTGCTAACGAACACTGAACAGGCTATGGACCACTACGATGAAGAGGATCTGTTCAAGCTGCCACCTCATAAGTAAACAGCGGGCGGCTCTGCAACGTTAGCTGTGATTTTTGTGTCGTGCACACAAAAGAGCACACAGGTTTGTCATATACAAAACCACTGGACGTTCAAACATAAGGTAGACTGAGGTTTCATTCATGTGTAATCCGAAACCCTCAGCTGTGAAAAAAGCTTGTGTCAGATTCCTATATAAAATTCCATTCAAACCTAAAACATTCCTGCAATTATTAAACGGACTTTGATATCAGTACATAGACGTACCATTTTAGTAGTTTTCTGAGTAGTTAACGACCACAATTTAAATGTCATATTTTCCACTTATTGTGTTCAAAGACTATATTGTATCGAGCATGGGTTGCACCGAGGAATAAACCGAACTTCACAAACCGGAAAGTCTTTGGAGAAAATCATTATGTCTTATTTTGATGGCGTTTGTTCTGGAATAGAGTGACTATTTTGGTTTGAGCTAAATGGATTGCATAAACTGTTACACACTATTTTAACCGACGCTGAACGTTGAAAATGTCGATTACTCAAGCTTCTTATTATTTTAACCTTATAAATTAGAAAACATTCTTCATTTTGCAAAACTCGGAGTCTGAATAGATTATTGTCCAACGTTGGGCTTCATAGTTATTCACTCTGTCTTCAGTATATATGATGATTCGATCAATTCAAGTGTGGTAATGCAACTTCGGCTTCAATTATTAAGTTGGGAACTTTGGAAGCTCTTGTGGTAAAGAAAAATGGAAAGCTGGCTTGTAATTTCAATGCAAAGGAAAATGTTTTCTTGAAAACAACCATCACGGATCCAATTAAATTGTGTCAGTTCTTTCAAAAATAACGCGCTAACGCTGTTTTGTAATTCGTCACGCGATAAGACCGATCTGTAATTTTCTCACGTAACACGCAAAGTTTGCCATAATTTTAGTTTCAGAAATTAATAAATAGCCTTTCTAATCAAACCGTAGGTTTCAAAAATATCTAAGGGCAGCTCGGGCTGACATCTCAGCAAGAGACCTGTCTGACTATCTGCATGTCTGCCACACTGTACCTGCTCCTAAATGTGAAAGAAAATTAGCCCACTCACCAACTCATTGAATGTCAAACGGAAACCCGACGCTAAAAATACGGCGCGATATTCAGTTTGAAATCGCAAGGTGAAACTCACTGGCAAGTAATCCATATTGTATTATACTGTCTAATGTATTTTTGAATCAGCACGTATCTATTTGGTGGATCTTTGAAAATCAGTTTTAGAGTTCGTAACACAAAGGTCATTTGGCAGAATAACAAGCATGTAGATATCCCGTTTATAAACATTTCTGCTAGTTTCTCTAAGTATATAGCTATATAACTGGTTCAAACACAATGTGATAAATGCGAAACTGTAGCGGAAGATGATTATTTCTTGGTTTACTTACCAATCCGATTAGAATAAAGTGGAGGTTAGAGGAATTGTGCTCTTGAATTACGTATTGCATCTGCTGACAAGTGGTGTATTGTGTAATTGCTAACAGTTGTAAAATTTTGGCTCTAGGTAGAGGTATCTAAGGAATTTGGGTCAGAGAATACAGAGTGTGTTCAGTTCAAGGATCACTGCTGTATAGTGGGCATTATTGCCTTGGTTACTGTGAATCTTTAAATTATCACAATTTCAACATTTAGTTATTTCACTGTAATAGCTTTGGACATCAGGGCAAACCTTTGTGATCAATTCATTCCAGCGCTTAAAACAACAGCTGCTCATGTTTCAAGGACTCACTTAATTTTGATTGAAACAAATTACGGCCATGCTTTGGTTCGGTGAAACCGTACTATACGCACTACTAATTCGAACGTTCATGAACACTCGCATTTTGCTCAATGACCAAGAAAGGTAGAAAACAAACATGTTTTCAACATAGCTTACTGTCTTCCTTAATTACAATTATTTGCAGAGGTTACAAACCCCTTCTTCCTTATGCTAAACGGTAATGTGTGGCAATGCATAACCTGTAGGAAACCGGCTGTCATTCGTAATGACTTCAACGTTTTTAGTGGTTTTCGAACTGCAGCACGGATGATAAATAAGACTTCATTTCGAAATTAACTGACATCTTGTGGGAAACAAGAGTTTGAAAGTTTTGTCAGGACAGTTTTGCGCAATTAAGTGAAATTGAGCCTTTGATGACCATATGATTCAAGACGTGAATTATTTTGTAATTAACAATAACTTGCTTCCGTTACACCTTTAACGATTCCCAAGATATTATTTGTACGTTCATCATCGACCAAATAGTAGTTAGTGCATTTTAATTAATTCTCTAAAGGTTACTTACACTTTTCTGAATAGAATGCGGAAAAATATTTCTTTGTATCAGGGTTATTTTGGAGTTTATTTGAAACCGAATTAAGGTTTCAGCGTGTGTAAAATGTTAAAGTACACGACGTCAATGCAATTCGCAAATGGCTCATGCGTTCAGAGGATTCCGTTGCAGGGCCATTTGCTTACAAGCCGGATGGACCCACAGTATTAAACTGTATTGAGAAACGCTGTAACCGTAAAGCAAAACGAGGAAGTCATTCGCATTTAATTGGTTGTTAAAGCGTCTAAGTTATAAGCAAACGAAATGTTGAATCCGCCTACCTGTGCACTTCGAATGTGGAAGATCATAACGTTGGACAGTTACACCTGTCGTCCAACTAACAAACTTACTCAGGGTATATATAGATATACTGACAGTTAGGAGCACGCTATTACCCCTGCATTTTCGCGGTTGAGGCAAAAATTGTTACGTGCCGCTAATTTAGTAAGTGATAAAACGATACTTTTAATTATCCACTGAGGTTAGAATTGTCCTCATCTCAACACATTTCTGCGTAAAGAATAACTACATATGTTTGTGATATGAAAATCCGTGTATCTCAGAGAAGGCTATCATTGTACGCCATATATATGTTTCTGCGTTTGTGTAATTTGCGCTTAGTTGTTTGCTACTTCGAGCGGTACGTCACTGTATGCGATGACATGGAATGCACGCTTGAGTGTTAACACTTTGACTTACGATTGATGTTGTACCACCGGAAACACAATCGTGACAAGCGAAACAGGAAAATGCTTATTCTTACTCGCAACAGAACACAGTCAAAAGCACAGACGTAGACAAACAGTTGAGTTGGAACTTTTCATGTCTGTGTGAAAGTGATGGGGGTGTTTTGGGAAAAAGAAACGAGGCAGCGGTAAACCCAACGAGTGAGAATCTGCCAGTTCTCTACTTCCTTCTGCGACTAAACTATGCGTGCATATCACTGCTTGAATGTTGACGGTAACGGGACAGGAAATGACTTGGAAGAAGTAATCGGTTTATGTAACATGAAACTTATGAATAAAATCCGCGTGTAAAAAATTCTGATTTCACTTTGCAAGTTTTTTGTACATATTTATAGCAAAAGTTTGCTTTCTGCATGTTCCATTTTTTTATTTGATTCAATTTAATCAGCTGCTTATATGGAAGAATAAATTTTGACCAATACATAACTTATTTACACTTATTCACTTGATATGTAGCAGGAGACCTTATGTTAGTTTAAAACTCATATCCCATATAGAACGGTTGCATCATAAAAAGGTGACCGGAGTTTAAGTACCAGCTCTGCTACAACAAGAGTGAAAGCGGAATCTACTTCTCCCACCCGGATGAGAACTGTAGAAAAATCTGCTGTAGTACGAAGTCTGTGAGCAGTTTCGAGTTGTATTCGAAATACCTAGGCACAGATCTCCTATAACACATCGGTGAAACTGTTGTATTGCAAAAACAAACAACCTCGTTCCAATTTTTTCACAACTCAGGTAAGCTGATAAACAATAATGCACCAATCAGACAGTCAACAGTTTCAAGTCAAGAATGGCTATGAGGATGATACTTTCTGCACTCGTAACTTTCGTGCACCATTTTTGATGAATGTACCCAACAGTGTATATTGAACAGAAGCTCTATCAGTTAGTCATTCCTTCAGAATACATTGAAAAATGAGGACCGAATCGCAATTAATTTGGTAGGTCCACATCATAATAAACTACCTACCTCCTACAGTATTGAACAGCGGTTGAAGTGTTGATTCACAAAATCGTCACCCTTATACAAAGTTTGATATCTTCATTATTTATTCTTGCAAGCCTAGCCGATCGTGAGAAGGCAGATGTTACAAACCATACATTATTTCAATCACCCTGTAGATGAAAGGGTCATGTCTCTTTTTTAATTGTTAGCAGTCACAACTTGGGTGGATTTTGATGCGGTGGAGTCAGATATGCCGTTGATGACTGTTTTCTTAACTCGGTTAAACAAGCGTGCAGGACAGTAACGAAACACTAACTATAGGCATCATTTCGATATGTATTATGATAGGATATTTCGAATTGTTGGCGTCGTCAGGACATTACATTTTGAACGAATAATGTTGGAAGGAAGTGACGTTCAGTGTCAAAACACTGCCTTAAGCCCGTAATAACATTCATGTATAAGGCCTCTCCTACACACCGCTTTCCAGTGTTTGCAGAAAAATAAGCGCGTTGTTGGTTGCTTCGAATTATATTGAAACATCTATCAAACCGGAGAGAAGAGTGAGTCATTGTCGTTTCGCAAAATCTGCAGTTATAGGTTTTCGCATCCCATATGTTCTTTGCCTGATTCATGATCTGCAGCTAGTTTGCACACTGCTGTCGACAGCCGGTAAGACTGATACTGTGTAACGTTAGTTTCCAGCTGAATGTTATTCTGGCGCTTTTATTACGTCAATACATGTTTACATTGCTTCCTATTCAACAAGCACATTTTGATTCATCGTCATCATAATCACTATCATAGCAGCCATGAGCCTGACCAAAAGGTACAGTGCCTCGGGCCGCCGCTCACCTTAACAGTGACATGGAATATCCTAGAAGAAAACGTTATTAAGAAGGTAGAAAATTAATACAAGAAGACTAGGCGGAAGAATTAGAAATGGTATGGACACAGATATGCCACTGACTGCGACAAATCGCCAGCTCGGATAGCGTCTCGAACCAGTGGTTCGAGTGATCTTGAGGACTCCATCCAGGCAAGCGACACCTACCCACTTTACTCAATGGAGCAGTCAGAGTTTTCATATTTCGTGACCATGTTTTTGCTTGACCGTCACGCGGTTTCACCTAACGCAATCAATCATAAGCAGACTGCAGTCCGCAAACTGGTTACTGTTATGTTACCCATTAATTGTGAACATGGCATCTCATCCACGGGCATACCAAATGTAAGAACATACGTTCACTATCTTCATTTCAAATCCCCACACTATCTACGCAAACTTAGCTTACGAATCCGGCTGAGTGAATATATATTCATTCTACGTCTTATTCAAGCTTGTCTAATTGTATTATTCTTACATTAATCGGACGTTTTCCGTTAGACTTACGCATGCGTGCGTTTTTTTGTTTATCTCGGTGATCATTTTTCAAGATTTTTGAAGAGGGAATGAAGACACCCAGTGAGGCTCCCTCATGTTTCATGCATTCAAATTTGTCTCATTTTGTATCACGTAAGTTTGACTAAACTGCTTTTTCTGGGAGTCAACTTGCATTGTGGTAATTAACTCATGTACTTCTCATATTGAACAGGGGCAGTTTGAAATAGGCTTCAACCGAAAATACTTCATGCTCTAAAAATAAAATTTTATGGTAACCCACCAGTTTTGTGTGAATCACTCGTAGCAAGACTACCTGTTGCAGATAGCTAACTACCTGGTGGTTCTAAACAAAATAAAATCGTGTTCCGGAATATGCAACTGATCAAGTTCTTATAACAGATTCTTGCTAATGTGCTGACGGTTATTGGATACATACTGGAAATTTCTTCAACGTTCAATCAGACTTTCCCGAAGTTGGAAGCCTCGAACAACCAGCCTTTCAATCTGACACTGTTATGCAATATCGTCTATAAGATCTATATCTTGTTTCCCAACCAACCGGTTGTACTACTTACTAGAGCACATGTACGGCGTGACATCGTTGTTTGTGATCATTGCCGTCAGTCTCCACGACCACATTGTCTTGCTATGTGGTCTGTTTTGTAGTTCCGCTGATTGATAAACGAAGCTGCCGCGTTTATAATAACGTGAGTACTGCTTTGTGTGTAGGCAATTTAGTACTGCAAGTGCTTCTGCAGAAGGCGATGAAACATTCCGTGTCGTTCCAAAGTTGGTTATTAAATTACGAAATGTTTCTTATTACTTTGCAGACTTACATGATTTTGTTATTTTTTCCACTCATTAAGGCTACCACACGGTTGGGACATCAAACAGTTTTAAGTAAAAGCGACACTATGTTCCATTAATGAAAATAAAATTTATATTTCTAGGGCTTAGTTTAGTAAAGTTTATCCAAGCCGATAGCCGATTATGTGGGCATTACAGCAATGGTAGACAGTATGCGAGGAAAATGCTCAGTTGCCCCGTTGTTGTACACTTTATATTGCCACTTGCGTACTCCGGAAGTCCTTGTACGATCTAAACATCGCTATTCCATAACCGTGCTCACAAAATTAACGACTTTCAATGATGTTTGTCACGAATTCTCTGTCCGTATATGTAACTTAAATACACTATATCAAGGGTGCACCCCTTTCTACAGTTCTCAGTGCTAAGTAGCCAGAATGTAAGCTCCAGAAAAAAGGCCAAATTGATGCGCATGCGCCAGCACAAAGTAGCTAAAAATAGGGGCAGTAACAGAGCACTGTGTTCTCAACACCGAGAGGGGCAAAATCGACAGGCGTCTCGGTCCAGTTGCTCCAGCGAACGCCAATTCTGCATCATTGGGACGATTATAATTTCCTCAACAGAGATATATATTACTAAGTTTACACCCTTCCCATTAATTCCGCTTTGTTCTGAGTAGTTCAATCAGCTTACGCTTGGTGTTCCCACTAGAGTAAAGGGACAGCAACCATGTTGTCTTATAGTGATTGTACTTTCTTCTTGTCTAGGAACGCTGGTGCGATATGTCAAAATTGGACCAATGTAGATACAAGTAAGTATCGCAGAAGTCCTCTGAGTCACGCTGAATTGTTGACGAGTCAGAGAAATGATATCGGGACATTCAAACATATCATTTTCACACTTGAGGTGGGACTTTGTGGACCGATAATGGTGTGCGTACTGTATGCTTTAAAGCGCGAAAGTTTTAGGTTGCGGTTGAAGAATATATTATACAGCGTACCTCCAAACGAAGCAGTATACTGTGACCTACAAATCCCCGCGACTCATGTAGACGGAGTGTGGAGAATACATGTCAGGAAATTTTAACCGCTTCAGCTTTCTACCATCAGTCGCTACCGTAAAACCGTCAAATTTTTGTAAGCCTTGAGAAACAGCGATACGTGAAAGAAATGACCAAGTGGAATCGTAGTTCCACGCACTGGTGACGTCAGCAGTTCTAAGGCAAAGATAATGTTTGTCTTCGCAATCTATGCAGTCAATACAGGCTTACGTCTTTTACTTAGTACCGTTCACGTGATCACCTGCAGTTTTAGGTAAGGATTATTGACAAATATGTTGAACTTTTTGGCTAGGCAAACTAGGGAACCGATTACTAAGGTTTGTTTGACGGTCGATGAATCAAGGTTCTTTGAGTTAACTGTAGTTGACATAGAGTTTTATAGCTGCCTTCATATGTGCTTCAACATAATTTGATGCAAGTTGTGATCTGCTTTACCCGTGCTGACGTAACTGAAACTGCAGCACAACTAATAGACTAGGTGAAAGAAAGCTGAATCTGTTGAGTGTGTACTGCCGCTATGGCATGTCAGCTTCTTCTGCTTACCAGTATCCTTATTTGGTCCACTACATTAGAGCACTGCGAATCCGCTGACAGATTTGTACTCAACCTGACTGAACAGTTATCCTAGAATTGTGCTCAAGGAAATCAGTCAATAATTTCGTCCGTGTGTGAACTTATTTAGTAGAGGTTGCTTGCAAAAGTCGTCTCTTAGAAAATATTGCAAAATGGTTTGCTGGAAACCTTGACCTTTAACTCCGTTTGAATTAGACAGATAACGCTCATCTAAGAGCATTTTTACACGAAATCCAACAGATCTGTTTAAAGAGTAGTCACACTATTTTTAAAATATTAACTAAAAACATATATAAAGTGTTCATTCCGTGTTTTGTTCAAACTTTGAAATCTGCACACCAACCACAGTCTGTGTTTTCTGTTAAGATTACCGAAAATGACATGTAGTTTTAGGTTTCATTCACAGCAGAATTGTTTCGTTTAAGATATTTTTTTACCAAAAACATAAATACACATTACTCTGAAAATAACACTGTTGGGCCAGCAATTCGACCGTTGTGTTCACCGGTATAATTTGAGAACAAAAAATCTCCCACTGGTATGTGGTTCAAACGAACATGCTTATAACTAAATAGGGTTATCCCAGCAGGAGGTTTTTACTTAGTAGAATCTAACAGATGAATAAAGTAACAAGCCTTCAAACCCTGTGTGACAGATGTATGTGGGTTATGTGTTACTCTAACATCCACTTACTAGTCTCCAGCTTGTCCTTTAGGAATGAATTCATTTTCGTCGGGCTTTAAGGCAGGTAAAAAAAGTTGACGAGTAATCTAATTATTGTAGGTTTGAGTTCCAACCAGAGGAATAGAGTTGCAGGGCTATCATTATCAGCATATCTGTTATTAAACTGGAGCTTCCAAACGCCTGCGATTATATTCCATGAACCTCTTCAGTTTCGTACGAAGACAGAACGCCGTAAATTTTTGAAATGTTAAACACACTTTTTAGCGGTCACTCTCACCCGAAATACGGGTGATTGTTTTTGAATTATAAGGCCGAATAACAATACATAACAAAGTTTGTAATCGGTCAAATATGGAACAGGTTCTGGTAACAAATGATAAATGGAGGCGAGTAAATTAATGGTAACTCCGGTGCTTCAGTCAAACATTCGGATCTCCGTTTATTCTAGCTTTAGCCGTGTATATTTTAGAGATCACTGAATTATAAATGAGAAAACTTTGCAAAATAATTCTGTTCAACACGTATAGTCCTTGCTTAAATGTCCCAAGGTTGTTTATTCAAAAGTCTATATCTCTACTTATGAGTAGCGTGTTATAGTTAATAGAGGATCAGATTGATTTTGTACATCTGTTTACTTACTGTCTTATTTCAATGATCTCCTTCCCGTTTTGCTGAATAGTTGTTTGGCAGTTCACGCTTTATCAAACGTCTGCTCTTAACTTTTCATGTTGCCATATTATTAGCGTAGAAGAGCTCGGCGGAGAAATTTCCGAGTTTGGTCAGATATTCTGTGATGTAACAAATATATCAATTACCTTTGATAGTAAAAGTAAACGAGGTATAATGCACTATGGCTGCACTTGATATTGACAAAACTGAACGAACTAAACAACGAAACGCTTGAGAATGAAACCAAAGAAAAACAATATGACATTTTGTTAAGTCAGCTCAGAGCCGTAAGGGTTTGCTTCCACACGATATCCCAGGTTACCCTGTAATTAGGTTATTAGTAGTAATTAAATATAATTGCAGTTTTGTTAGAGTAGATTATAGTTTGTAAAATACTAAAGTATCGATGCACATAATGACAAGCAATCTATATGTGAATTTGGTAGAACAAGCCACAACTTGTTTGAATTCATAATGCTTATTCATTCTTCGGTGTTGACACAGCCAGGTAATCGAGTGTAAATAGCGTATTATAGACTAACAGTATTCAACAGTATCATTACTAGGTAAGGTGCTTTCTGGTCTAACTGAAATAAAGCTACTCTCAATGTGTATATTTATTTAAACATCTGAACTAAAAAACATTTTCACTTGATTCGACAAAATTCAGCTAGACAATAATATGGATAAAACCCATATCAAAAGCTGGAGCGCCTTGCTGGTGTTCATTCACGATCTTGTTATGTTTAGAATAGTTTGTTGTCATTTTTCCTTGAATCATTGTGATACTGACCTTTCATTTCATCCAAGTATCACCACATAACACACAATGTGTTCAACTTCAATAAACTCAAGTTCAATCGAGATCTCCTAAAGTTTGATACCGTATTCATTGTTAGACTAATGTCGAGTTGTTACATTCGGTGCATTAAAAAGGTTTGTTGATATAGCAGAAAAGTTACAACACTACTGTTTCAAAACTATGCAACCTTCAAAATCAAACCAATAAAAATTTGGGTAGAACTCAGGAATTCAAATCCAATAATACCACACAAACTGATGAAAGGCAGAGTACCAAAGTTCACATAAATACTTCTACACATGTACGGAAAGTGTACGGCGCGACTACTTTATGTGTATAGTTAAGATTTTCCCTAGAGACCTAGTAGTTAATTTCCTTGTTTGTTCGAATATTTTAAGTTTCAGCCGAGTTCGAAATACTTTTTGAACACAAATTACGATATGCTAAAGAACAACAACATAAACTAACCTTCTGTCTTCTGCAAACCGGAAGACTTGAAACGTAAGCTGTCAAGTACTTACGAAGCAGTCTTAAGAGATATCAGTGTAACATGTTGTCTGAATTCCAGTCGACAATTTTAAACGGATAAATTTAATGGTTGTCGTTAAACCGAGGTAATATTATAACATAAGATGGTTTTCTTATGGTATCAACCAAAGAAATTGTATCCGGCGGAATTTGCACATTGAACCTCTCGTGGAAATATCCTAGGTTATGATAAGTGGTGGATAAATGTGTGGAAAATATTTTGGCGCGTAAACATAGTCATTTCATAATTTAAAAATAGAGAATTTTTGAAATATTCTGTGATTCTTTTTCTGCTAGTTTTGGTGAGATATTTGACTTCGTCGCGTCACGACACCTTTATCGGAAGATGCATATTATGCGGCAGTGTTCTTGACAGGTGTCCAACAGTTTGCGCGTGAAAACTCGCAGCGTAGAAAAATATGATAATGCGCATGGTATTGCCGAATTTTAGTCAGTACTGTCTGGGTTGTATAATGGCTAAATGTCGTATGCAACAGAGAAGTTTTCTAAATTTAATTCTGTACATTTGCTCTTTGTCAGACGAAAAAGTTCATCAAATGACCCAGAACTTTGGTAAGCTTCATATGAGTATACTTAATGAAACTGGAGCAATAGAACTGTTTAACATAACTCACAGTTCTAGAAACATTGATTGGAAGAGGTTGTTTTTGTAAAGGGTAACTTACAGGATAAGTACGTTCATTAAAGTTGAGAAATTTCCAACGAAAGATTACTGATAATTCTCAGTTGCTCTACTGCTGTTACGTTTTCATATATTCCTTTAAGTTCGATAATAAAATTCACAGATGACTTCACCTAACTAGTGGTATATCTCATCATTCTCTAAACATTGGTAGTGCGGATGTTACTTGTCCCGTTCGTCGATCTCTTTCAAGCGTGCCCTATAAGTCGGTAATGTATTAGTGCAAACTGTCAAAACCTCACAGTGAAAAGAGGAGTCTGTTTCGGATGGTTACTGGCATTGATATTTCTTGCTGCCTGTTAGGGGAACGTTTTAAATTGTTGACTCAAGTAAATACTTTCAACATGTTAATCAACACGAGATGGTAAATGTGACCATTTGTTCGTACACCTAGAAAAAGTACATTATGTCCATATTGCGCATTGTAGTACAATAACGGTTAAATTCAGGGCCTGGGCATTATTTACAGATAAATACCGGGAACACAACTTTCAAGCACAAAGCTGGCTTTTCAATCGATAATTACGTATTCGAGTTTTTGTTTGATTCTTTTAGTTTATTTCGTCAGGCTGTCACGTCATCAGAACGCTAGGTTGCTCACGCTCACTGGGGCGTTGCCGAACCGAGCCTTACGTCCAATTTTCCCTTCTACAAAGTGCCGTACTAGTCTCTGCTTCCTCATTAGCATTGGTAATATTTACGACACCACCCTCACCTTCGTAGTTACAAACGTTTAGATTATTTGTTGCTACGTGATGTTAGTACATATTCAGTTGCTTCTAACATACAGTCAAATCAAACGAAGTGTTAACGTGTGGCAATCTCTCTCCGTTGCGCTTTTGGCTGGTTTGATAAAAGACGCCAGATGTTGGACAAACCAGTCAGTTTAAGACGAGAGGTTATTCATAAAATGGTCTAGGGAATCATACTAAACTGCCTGCTATTGATAACCAAAGGAGGGGATTAAACAGGCTGCAGATTTCTTGTACAGAAATACTGTAAGCAGTTATCAGACATAATAGTACTGTTTAAACAGTCAGGATGACTAAAGCGTACATAAATGGATATCTAATACAAGTCGTGAATAGCTAACGATTGGTAGGTATTCAACATTTTGCAATCTAGCAATAGGTGAGCGAACCTTTTAGTAGCAATATTACAAAAAATACAGTTGACACCTTCCCCCATATTGTAATCTCATCATATTCCTAATCAAGCTAACATGTTTTATGGTAAATGAGGTATGTACTGTGTGGACGTCTTCTCGTTAAACGCGATAAGCGTACGTCGTCTGGGCTCTCAATCACGTACGATTGTAAGCATTGTTGACAAAAATCGACAAATGAACGACTTTAGTTGACTGCCTCTGTTTAGCCGGGGTAAGTAAAAAGTCCATCCTATCGCACAGCTACAGACAATACTTGTGACATCCAGCCCAATAAGCAGGTTGTGGGGATTAGCCATGATTGACGGACAACACAGATGCGATTGATAAATGCACAAACAACTTAATATCATTAAGCAAACTCGGTGGAGTAAAGAAACGCATTTTACAGGTGGATTACACATAAAGTCCGCAAAAATTAATCTTCTATTCTATTAAACCGTGAAAAAATTATTATTATTACTAAGCTTGAGTTCCGCACAAAAGACAAACCATTTTTTCGGACTAATTGAGGCTGCTGACTGTTTATCACAAAACTCCCATGGAAACTTGAACTGGCAAGTGTATTTTGATAAATTATTACAAAACCTAGACCAGCCACCCTTACCGGAACTTTGTCATTTAAGTCTTCGCACACTACGTTCACTTTGGACACTGACAATGTCACTAGGCATTGTCGTACTTTTTGTTTGACTGCTTCTTAGGACTCGGAATAAGATGTTTTTCAAAGTGCTGTTTACAAACTTACTATGGTTAGCTCTGTTCAAATAACAGTTCTTTAACACTTTCTGAAATGGGTTTACTTTCATGTCCATAGAAATGTTGATTTTGCTACACAATATGTATATTAAAATATTAAATTGTCGCAGTGCAGTACTGAAACGTTTTTTTAAAGATAACAGCCACAGTGATTTTTACCGGACTTGATGAAATAGCGTTGTCGGAATTTATGGCTGACAGGCTTCAGTCGGTTTAGCAGTTGAAAATTTTCACTTGTTCTAATTATAAAGAGAAAAATGGAAATCAAACTGAATGTCAACTTTGCACAGTATACATACAATCACAAATTAAAAGTATCGAGAGAAAAGGAGCTCGAACCGAATAAAAAACACTCGTTTGCAGGATGACATTCACTGCACGCAGCTCTTATGCTACATATTTCTTTATAATGAGCACGAGTGTGAAAATAAACCAATTAACGCTAATAACTTTATTTTTCACTCAAGGAAATCGTTAGTTTGTTAGCGCTTACATCAAAAAGGAACATATTTATTGCTCATCGGCATTCCATTTTGCTCAACATGTTTTAACGTTGTATTCAAGTTGTCACTAACACGTAAAATTACGTTTTGGGAAACAGAATTACCGTTGGTTATGCTGCTTGGTTTTGCTAGCCCAAAGTGCGGTCGAAACGGGAGTAAGCCATGAAACAACGTGATTGCAACTTCTCTTGTTTCGTGTATTTTGTCACCTCAGTAAGGGTGAGCCGGTTAATATTTTCACGTCATATGATTACTTAAAAATGATAAGCTATCTGCCTTTGCTGTGTATATTAAGCTGACTCCTATTTGTGGAAGTGCATTACAAATATCATGTCACAAAACACAGTTTGTATTTCAAGATAAGCAGTAGGTTATTATTTTAACCATGACATGTTAACTAGATAACAGTTGGTAAAGTGTGATGATGCAAAAAACCGTGGAAATTTTGAGTACCGGGCGTTTAATTGAAATGTTTTGGTAAACGATCATCACATTTTCAGTAATGCGTTGTTCTTACTTAAAGCTCAAATGTCGTAAAGTCCACAGTAAGTTTTACATGTTGATTCAAACCATCTCTCTTTAAAAATATATTGTATTAGTGTGTGCCGGTTGGTTTTCGGTCTTAATATAGGTTAGTCTAGCCTGCATTGTAATGCGATTTTTGTACTGCGTGTATCTGGCAGATGGTGAGTCATGCTCTTTATTGCGCTTATTCACGTTGTTATTGACCGCCTTCTACTATGAATCCAACCGGTCTGTACTTGTAAACGAATTGGCAATATGCTACCTATGAATATTTTTTTGGAAGATCACGTGAGTTGGCATTCAGTTTCCCTATGACACTAAAATAAAAGCCTTACAAGAACCAAATGGTTACACTCAGGATGAATCGGGACAGTGTATTGGGTGCGTTTTCCGACATGTCAGGCTCTTATTGTAAGTCAGTTCACTGAAGATTAATTTACAGAAAGTCATCTTGTCCAAATATGAAACTAGAGAACAACTATGTGACTGCCAACACAAACTGCCAATTTGGGCACTTATGTTTATTCATTTCGTGCTTACTCTCGAGTAGGCACTACCAAAATTGCTGCTTTTAGCTTAGAGCGTTAGATGGATTATTAGGTGGGCATAACAGCTTTTAAATAAGCACGCCTTACGAAACTTTACATTCTCATTAGGTAATCTGTTATGGTTCATGATTATGCGCAATCTGCAGCAATTTTATACTCACCACTGGCCAATGGTTGCTGTACTTCTTGACCATATAGGTTAAATCGATTCAGGGGATCGAGTTACAGTTTTAGAGTCACTCAACCGCTTGAACGTATCAAACAAGTTTGTGAACATATTATCGATACTATTCCCATACTTTCTCTCAGGTCAGGACTAACGATGAATTGTCTAACAGTTTCAGCAGCAGGGTAGGCGTATATGAAGGCTGTCTAATTTCACCAGTTGTATTTACTTTTATCAAAGACTAAATGGTGTGGGATTGTCTGCCGCACTCATGTGACGCCGGCGTGGACCTCTCACCTGGAGGAAGACTGACTGATTTTGCTTATACTGATGACAAAATGTTTAACAAACTTCGAATTGCAAGAACCATGCTAAACGCTATTTCACAATCTGGTGAGCATTTGGGAATGCAATTTTAAGCCTCTTAATACAGAGTTTTTCTGTATGACTGTCGTGGTTACTTAGATTTAGTGTTGGATAATGAAGTTATGAGGGTTGTTGACCAGTATGTATACTTGGGATGCTGTACCAGCGGCGATGAAAGTTTAAGGAATGAAGTGAAAGCATGTATTTCTAAGGCTAGGGCGGTATTTGCTAATCTGGAACACCTCTGACGTTATGTGAGATGACAGTTAACCGGGCTCAGTAACGTGTTTGGCCGTGTTTTTGCCAGGTTGCTGATGATGCCTTATTTTCACTTGTTGCGCGGTTGTTTGTTTACAATGTATAGGAACCTTAATGCTGACCGTTTGAATATAAATGTAGCTACTTTTAATACTTAGGTCTTTTCCCTTTCTCTTATTTCTTTTCTCTCCTTGTACATGGTTCGCTTTCTTCTCTATGGTTATGTGACTTAAGCATCCGAGTGAACTACTGAAGTATTGCTGTCTATGGTGACGCCTATGGTGATATACGCCTAGCCATGAAGAAAACTGTGCAGTGTTTTATTTGGACAAAACGGGACAAAACATTCGGAGGGGAGGGGGTCATTTTTACTGAACGGGTTAGGTACGTAATAAACGAATACAATAATTGACGACATTGTACAAATACAACCAAGCGGATTGTGTGGCCGAAACCAACCAACAATTGACACGTTACAGTATAACAGTGCAGACAATTAAACTGGGAGGTACAAAGAACAAATTGCAGTTTACTGCTTCAACAAGACACATGCTGAGGAGAACGAAGCTAAAACTGCGAGCTATCATAGGTCATAGACACCAGAGTAGCAGGGTGAATATTATGTTGACTTCCCGTCTGGGTATCCGTTGTGTGTATCCCTAGACTCGCGTTTTGTCACCACTTTGCTAGTGGAACTCGTAGTGATCTGCATTTTTTCACAATGATTGCTCCCGGAATCGACACCCACCGAAGTACGAATAAATCGTTAATATTCAGTTTATCATCCGTTTTTGAACAATTAGTCAAGTTATTCGTTGTTCGTGTATAACAGTATATCGGTAGAAACGTATCGATTTTTATTCTGTCAACCTTTCTGGCTGTTCGACATGCTAGATGGACGCACTCTAGTCGATCTGCCGCACACAAAAACGATTACATATTAGATCCTGTTACGTTGTACTAGACTGACTGGCTGCCGATTCGCGCTTCAAAAGAAAACCGCCTGGTTAGAAATATGGCCAGACAGTGGCTAGAAGACCCACAAATGTAATTTACAGACAAAAAGGTTTTGTTTTTTCAAAGCGTAGTACCTGACCGAACGACCCCTCGTTTATACATGACACCGTTTGCCAGCATTGATAGCCTCACTTCTTACAACCAACTATTTCGACCACGATGCTTTCATTCTAATAATGCCATTTTAACAGGCGTCATCGAGTGCTAGGTTAATCCTAGTTAGACGTTGACACTGCAGTTGATTATGAAGTTGACGGGTAATTTATCGCATGAGGCAGATCTGATTCTCAGAGTTATCCAAGCGAAGATAAAGCCATCAAAACAGATAACATCTTGTTTTAGCGGTCGATTGTCAGCGTACAAGAGTCGTGCAAAAAGATTTAATTAATGACAAAAATCTTTTCACGATCCACAACGAGTCGACAGGCATCATACTGAAGAAGAAAGAAAAGTGTCTAGAGGACGAACATCATTGATAAGAATGACCGGCAATAAAGTTGGTTAGTTGGATTAATTCTTAGCATTAATATTATACAAACAAACTCATTTTTTAACAGTCTTATTGTTTCAAAAGATCTAGGATTCTTTCTGTCGATTTCTCTTCTCTAATTTGCAATAGTAATTTCAAAGTGTTTCTCTAAACTGCTTCCAACAATAAATCAGCAATTTTCCTATAATTGCAGATCTAACATAACAGCCCGTCAAAAGAACTAAGATATGTGTCTTGCGTCTCGTTCCATTATTTTAGGAAAGGAATGACCTAAAATGGTTTCCAGTACATTTTATTAAAAGGCCGTGCAAATGTTTTGGACACCACATTTCTTGTTCACAAATGCATCACACATCAATCCGTAGTTGGTCGGAAACTGCATAAACTCAATTTCTTCCGTTGAATTAGATGTCCACTTCATATTAACTTGCCAGAGGGTTAGTGAGTGGCTATATGAAAGATAGAAACGCTAAAATGTATGCCTGACATTTCACACTACCGAGCGGGCTAAATTGACACTCTGACTTTATTTGACAGATCAGTTAACAGAAACATGTCTGTTGTTCGTTATCTGCAGCCCTCAGCAGGTAACGTTTGCATTTTGTTCTGCACGGTCTATCTCCATTAACCGATGAACTGCTGCAACGCAGCTGTCCGCGGCTATGAAACTTTCATATGATCAACCTTCATTCTGCAACATGAAATGAACGTTTGTGGTAGAAAATTGGTCCACTTGCTTTCCTACACTACTGTTTGAAAGTTCCTCAAACTGTTCCGAAGTACCTAAGTGGGTCCAGGGGTAACCGTCCTTTTAGATTAAGTGTATCGTTGAGTGGGAGGTGAGTCTGTAGCCGCACCATGTGGTTGTACAACGCAGACTGCCAATCTGAAACACTTACTGAGAAAGTTCCAGCTTCAAAATTCTAGTTCATCTAAAAACTGAATTGTCTTGATTGTCCACTTTGTGCTTCTATTAAGTTAAGGACCTGCGATATAACATTCATGGTGCCAGCATGCTTTTTAGCGAAAACCAAATAGAAGAGACTAGCATATGTATGATCTCCACATAAATACAACACATTGTTTCTAGGGCAACCCGTCTTGAAGTTCAATTCTCACTAATAGCGTGCTCCCCAAAAAATGCTCACTACGCGCTTGCATGGGGCACGTTATCCGTTCCATTAGACCAAGATGACTAACCTTAGAAAATATGATAAATTCATCTTACATTCTTATTATGCGGGATATAAGTCGATGACTTCTTATTAAACAAAGTTAAGTAGACCACTATAACTATTGTTACGAAAAATAGAAGAGAGAACCTAACATCAGATCTGTGGAAGTAAACCTTCGTTACTCATTTGAAAGCTGACAGTATTCAAACCGACAGTTTCGTCTACCAAGGGTCAAAACCACTAGAACCAAATCACTTTCTTGGCAACAATTTAATTTTGAAGTTTCGAGCAATTTTCCTGCTGATTCAATCATCTCAGTTTGTGCTGAATTCTAACGTCGTTTACCAAAATTTAGCCCAAATTGATTGAAGCAGACCCAGTAATTTCATCTCCGTGTTAGCCCCAAAATGCTTAGCTCTAGAAACCACTAAATTCCTTTATCAGTAACCATTTAGTGGTACGTGCCGGCTGGGTAGGAAATAAGCCAAATTTTTCAGCTCCAGCGTTCGCGCACTTCTTACAATCTCAGTTGACTACGTTCGTGGTTAAACCTTCACATTTCTCTTTCCATCAACTAGCTTATAATATTGTTTTTGAAGAAGGTATTAGTATACTGATCTATGGATGTTATTGAAGGAGTCTTTGAAAGGATAACAAGGTTTTTATGGAGGTGTACATTCTTTCGCTCTTCTTCTGTGATTCAAGAAGCAGTTTACCTCCTGTTTCAACTCAATAAGTTTTATCTGCACAGAACATCAAACCGTTGCCAAAGAAGATAGTCACTCCCCAAAGACTTGATTACCTAGTTACATATTAATAAGAACCACGCACATACATCAACAGTACATTTCTTCATTTTTTCCACTTCGCGGAGAATACGGTTTTGCGTTACCTCCCATGACGTTCATTATTGATCATGTTTCAATGTAGAGGCTTCCAAACGTCTGATAGCTAATTCTGACTCCATATAGTTGATACACAGTGGGAGCTTCCCACTTCTACCCATGGCGATGTTAGACCACATGTGGTAGAGACAACTCATAGCAATGGTAGCGTCTAAATGACCGCTGTTATGAAACATCTCACATGATGGACTGTTAACGTTGAATACACGGTTGTGACCTAACGCTGAGTGACCCAAATGAGAAAGGACATGCTTGCTGAGATAGCGATGTGATACACACGGTCTCCAGCAAAAAACCAGTGAGCCATCCCAGAAATGATTGTCAGTTATTTTTCTATGGGCGTGCAAGTTTCAGCAAACGGGAGAAAACTCTTTCATACCTCTCTAATTTGTACACTAATTCAGGTCGACGTGGGTGGATTGCATGAATTTGATTGAGTGACACAACAAGTTTCGTTATCACCAAACCTTTAGCGTTTATTGCAATGCATAACCAAAACTACGCGACAGTCACCGTGTTTGATTTGAACATTATTATTTAAAAGATGGCTGTTTTCCGTCCACTTGTGTTCAGCAAATGTTCTGAATAGTCTACTATTGCTAGGTGGCCAAGACATTGATAAAAGCAGGCTGATGGCTGCTGAAATCTCCAGTAACATGTTCCACAATCCGACCGAACCGTCCTACTAAATAAATGAGGTTTTTGTCAGTGGTTTAAGATCTTTGAATAAACTATATTTAAGCCAAGGTTTGCCACTGCAATCTTCTTTCGGATAATCAGGGAAGTAATGGGTTTGTGAAATCAGGAGATTCATTGTCATACAAAATTCAAAACTTCAGTTGGACAGTTATTTTCTGTCTATTTCTAGAGTGTTGGATCCTTAAGGCTGTTAACAGAGTCAAGACCTTACTAGCGTGGCATGGATATGCTCTAGTGACGGGCTCTAATGAGAGCAAAACTCGAGTTTAGTGCTTTCTTTTTCTAAAGGAGTAGACTGAAAACCTATGGGATTGCGACAGCTGCGATCAATTGTGGATGATGTTTAATCTATATCGAATAGAAATTGGTTAGCATGCTGTTATGAAGTGCCGAAAAATTTGAAAAAGACTCGTCTGTATTAATTCGTTTTCACTTATGGCGTCAGTCATTTTTCTACTTATTTTTACTGTGTTTGTTCAGAGCTGCAGCCACTTTCTTTGTGACACACGAGCAGCCTAACTTTAAGTCAAGACTGACAAAGGGTTTCATGACCCAGTGTGGGGAAGTCTGCGCGATCTCTATGCATATACATAAACATTTAGTAAGCACATCATAGTTGAGAAATCATTTGTCCTAATCGTTTCACTACATATGTTGGGTGACCGTTCTTGACAGTTAAACTGTGACAACAGAAGCACACACCACTATAGAAATCGGTGAGTATAGGTCCTACCTTAGGAGCTTTTAAAAACTGGCCAAAAGCCAGCAAGAAGGACAGAAAACTATCAACAACTATGACTTATGGCGTAAGTTTGCCTGATCTTTACGTTAAGGAGCAACGTTTACGAATGAGTTGATCGCCTAGGGAACCCTGGCTGACAGGCAAAACGTCGCCTACGGGTTGTTACTCGACCGTTCGAAGAACGCGAAAGTGACTGCTACGAAAATTCTGTGTGACCTCTTTTGTTTATTGAGGGCCACTCACTTATGCACATCAAACTGGTTTCAGGGAAGATGGACCAACCTCTTTCAAATAGCTGGGGTTTATTTTTCTACAGTGATGCATTTTCTAAGCAAGAGACCAGCCTACTTGCGAAACATGTTTATAAGTTCCCAATGTTCACTTTGCATTTTGTACTGTAGTTTAAGCCTAAAATCTCCTACACGACTTCAAGCCCTGCGTAGAAATTTTGTCGGTCTCTTTTGTTCTTTCCAAAAGTTTTAATAACATACTGAAACCTTTCTATTCAGCGCCGCATCACTTTACCACCATCTATGCGACACTTTCGTAGCTCCATTGCACCCGGCGCATCACGTTACTTAATCTTGTCAGTACATTTCAACAATGAAGTATGGCAGTTTTCTGGTGGTTACGTTTCTTTTGCCAACGGGACCAGTCATTGTTATCAAAGTCAACTGATGTCCATAAGATATCTACCCAATCTAAGAAGTGAGTTTTCAAAAGCTTATCACTCAAGTGGTTAACACCAGCGGCTCAACAGAGAACAACAGATGATTAAGTTAACACTCCAAAGTTCAGGATGCACGCAAAGTTTGCATGGTTATGTTATGCTGAGAATAGGCCGACAGGGAGATATTTCTGGGGTAAATTTTGCTATTTTATGAAAGAACAAACATGCAGTGCAAGGCGGGGAGACCTGGAGATCAAACGTTGATGAACAGTAATGTGCTGTGCGACAATAAGGTTGCACAAATTCTGTCCAGAGATACCGCCCCACTCTTCAAATGCTTCAGTGACTTGGGGTTAACCAGTAATGAGAAGTAATGGTACAGTTTAATTTCAAATGGGAAAACAAAATATCTTTACACTGCGAGGGAGCATTTGGCAGGAAGTTAATGTTAAGCATTCAACTTAGCGGTTTAATATATACTATAATAGGGAATATGAAAGAATTATCTATTTTTTGCAACGAATAAATCGCCAGTAGATAGTTTACAATGGGATGCTCGAGAAACAGATATTGAATCAACGTTGAAATCGGAGAGTAACGTTGACGGGATGGCATATTAAAAAGCCACACAACTCATAAAACTGAAGGTAACAATTTGTGGTAATGATGGGTGACCTGAGTATGAGTAAATTAACCCTAAAGCCAGTTGGATACAATCGATCGCGCCTATGGTTTTTGACGCTGCCCACGGAATGCTAAACGAACTGTCCATAGGAATTGCTCTATTGTCCGCGTAATAGGATGGGATAGGTAAATCGTAAAATGTATTACAGTCAAGTTTAAACGAAGTTATACAACTTGGTTTAGATAATTATATATTATCCGTTGTACGTTTACAAAATCATCCGTTCGACATTTTTCTGCTTTGTCAGGTGTCACATTACTGGCCAGAATTTTGACATAATCTTTCCACAACCAGTTTGATTTCAACAGTTTTTTACTAGACAACATTGTGATTTTCCTATAAACTGAAAATGTACGTCAGTTGGCGTTTGCACTGATTTCAGCGCATTCCTTTGACAGAGTAAAATATGATTTGTTTGTTGCACTTGATTTATTCGTTTTCAATTGTACTTGCCATAACGTTGCTTGAGATAGACTGCAAATTATGCCACATTGTGATCAACGCTTTTTCTTTAGTTGTTGGGCTCATCATTTTAAGCAGTTGTCAAGCCCTACTCTTGATGAAGCTGGTACCCGCATCTTGTTTTGCTGAGATGACCACAACAAAAAATAACAGGTTAAGGACCGTATTCTAGATCGTTCATAATAGCCGTACGAAGAAGATCATTTTAAGCTATTAAAGTAGTCCGTACCAAATAAAGTAACTGAGCACCTTTGCCTTCGTAGTGAAACTAGGAAGGCCACTTAGTCGAGTAACCAAGGATCCCACCGACTATCGACGACGAATTCTGTCGTCATCTAAAGAAATTGCAGCATCAGTCTCCAAGGAAAATCAGGCAAAATACATCCAGATTCACCTCAATCTACCTGGAGTTTCAAGAATAACAACTACTATCTCCGATCGGTTCGCAGCATTGATGGAACGGCCACACCGCTGTCATTACCCGGTCATTCAGAATACGAACATGTTCAGTTACTTTGACTATGTCGCGAAATTCGTTAACATTCCAAAGGGTGCTTTAGGTGGGTAGCAGTCCCAGACAGTGCAGGTCAAACAGCGCAGGTAGACGAACCGCATCACTTACTACACAACTGTGGTCGTCGTGGTGTCGCCGGTCAGCCACTCAGCAACAGTCATTTAGTATGCATATCCGAATTCCATGCTTTAGCATTTGGTCGGCACATTACTTTCGTTTTATCCACTAGTGGTACCAGACCACAGCATTCCTGCTGTAGCAGTAAGTCAGTAGTTTATACGCTGTTGCAGTCCGAAGTTTGAACCACGATCCACCTGCTTTTGAGTAGGCAATTTTGGCCACTTTTGAAAAGGCGATCGAAATGTCTGATGAATTCGGTCGGTCAGATCAGCTTGTAAACACTAAACACCGTACGTAACCATGTTGAGAAAGGACGAGGAGTTTAATGTTGTCAGTAACCTGATATACCAACACTGTGAACAAATTTTGTTAATTGTCTTTTCGTTCAATCTTTACTGAACACATGACTGCTCCGTTAACTGCTTCAAAAACGTTTCAGAAGAATAATGTTTGTACAGGAACTTTACTGGTATATCGTGTCCTTTTTACGCGTGATACTTGATACCAACGGACGACAAGTCAGGGTGAGAGTGGCCCTTTTGCCATTTCTTTCTTTGGAATGGCAAGTCTGCTTAGTCAGAGTATGCTTGCTACCGATATCCAGTTGGAGGTGGACGATGAAGATCGGAAAGTCCCCCAGTGATCTAGGTCATGCAACACTTGTGTACATGCACTGGCGGTTTCCAAGACAGACACGATGCTCATAATGATGTATTAGTCCCAGGTTTTGTAAGTACCTGAGTTTCAAAGAACTGTTTCAATTGACTGCACCTGACTCACTGCAAGCTAATTCGCATTGAGATACTGCCGCCTTCTGAATCAGCTTGCCTTTTCAACATGACAGGCTTGGACAAATACTCGTCTATGGAAATGGTAAACACGGATATTTAAGATAAGCACCTCAAATGGCCTATGAAATTCACTGTTGGAAGCACTTTGCTCCCACAATCAATTTCCCTTGAACAGTCATTGTGTAATTACTCACTCACAGTGAAAGTTACAGCAGCCCTGCAATCCTAAACTCACTATGGGTGTGACATTTTTCTCAGTGTTAGGAAGCCTGAAGGTGTGCTGGTGGTCTTGCATAGTTCGACAGAGTAGTTCCATCGCCTTCTCACCGACTCTTTTTTCTAGCTCGAAAGAAGTTAACGCGCTGTTGCTTTCAAATATCATTAATTATGGAGCATCTCGAGTAATTCAAACCTTAACTGCAAGGGCAGTCTGCAACGATTTTTTGATGTGTATACAGAAAATGCAATATCCAAATCCATTATTTTTACAGGATAAAACCTTAACAGCTTAAAGGTTGGACTCCACGTGGTCAATGCAAACACTCAACCAGTTGTGAAAGCGGTTATTTGTCACTTACTGCAGTAAGTCATTTTGCTTTTACATAAGAAGCCACTATAACAGAAAGTCTAACAACAGAATTTAGTGTACATGGTTTGTTGGCGCTACTATTATAGTAGACGGACATTTCCCGGAGGAAGTTCTTCATCATACTGTTGCTTTGTTACCAGATCAAGTCAACGAAGCTGAATGAACTGATATACTGAATGGTACCCGTAGTGTCACAGAGGTCAAAAAAGTAGGACCCGTGCAATTTTTGGAAGGATTTGGATTTTACATAGGAAATGTGCTAAAGTCCAGCTGCTACGCCTAACCTTGTGGCTAACGTCACTATTAAAAACATGTATTGACGAGTTTATGATAACATTAGACCGAGCAATAATGAACTACTATGGTCAGATGATACTCGTAATGTTTACATTACACTTACAGAGGGATTCACTGTTGATACGCTTGCTTTCACCTGTATGCTAAAACAAGTCAATAGTTTATCCAGAACACCGTACGCTCGGATGTATGCAGGCTATCCGGTTGATGTCATTTTTTCGCCAGGACTGATTGCAGCACAACGTAGATTCCGTATATTCATTGTGGATATGAAAAAAATGCACTCCACAGTGTTGTTAGAGTAAATTAAGAGGAAACGCGTTAAAGAATTAGGCTTTGAATGATGTAAACACTGAGAAATACGGGTATTTAGATTTCTCACATCCCTTTCTTAAACCATTCTATTTTCACCCCTAACTCCGACTATATAGATTTTCTCATTTTTATCTCCAACTATCAGGGTAAATCTGCAGCTGTTGAACACAGATGTAATTCAGATGATGAAAGCAAATTATAGTAAGATGTTCCTCTAGTACTTGCGGCAGACGGAAAAAGAGTTAGCGAAGACCAATTATGTTTAGGAGGTATTTTTCCAGCTTTTATTGCGTAATGAAGCTATGATTCTAAGTGCAATAAGCTGTGTACATGAACTTGACGAATGCAGAGTCCTCTGTCATTTCTTTCTTTTCTCAGTATGACTATTGTGGCCATAACATAGGACGGCGAATAGCTAGAAAAGAAATTCATTCAAAAGTGTAGTCAGTTCGATGGGTCTGTATTACATTGTCAGTGTAGCCTTGATATTTCACAAATACGCAGTTCAAATCTGACAGGTTTTTACTCGGTTTACTTGTTAGAAAGAAAAGGTTTTGTGTTAATACGAAAAATTGACACAACTTTTTCGGCTAGATGATAAGATTGTACGACGTCCTTCGTGTAGCAGTATGCTATTATTAGATAACAAATTGCGGTTTATATCTTCTAATCAAAACATACGGTAATGCTGACAAGATACTCTCCTCGTATACACTTGAATCCATTTTTGTTGTCTGGTTAATGGAAATTGATAAACCACGATAGAAGATTGGTTTTGATCAAGTTTTTCGCTGGTTTCTTGGTAAATTGTTCAGCATAAGGAGCAGACATGAGAAGTGAGCCGGACAATTTGCACTAACATGAACCATGAGAATGTTTTAATTACAGTTCTAATCTGGAGCTTTTTGGTCTGAGTTGAATGTTTAATGTTATTCTGTATAACACTGTAGATAAAGGTAGTTTTCTGTTACACCGCGTTAGAGCTTGCGTTATAAGTTTGCTCTCAAAATAAAAAATAACCACACCTGAGTGGCGGCTCAACAAGTGATTTTGTACAGAATGTCTATAAAAGTTAAAAAGAAGAATGAACGACTATTTAGAACTTGGTGCTTAATCACATATCTATGTGACATTTTCGGGGTTTACGTTTGACGATAATAGAATGCAGTATCACATTTCACTCAAACATTTGGGGAAAAAGTGTGTTTGTAGGCAGATATTAGTTTGTTAACGCACACGTGTTAAAATTCCTAATAAGTAAACGGAGAGCTGGCTAATCAAAAGTTGAACAACACTCACAGGTGATCTTAGCCTTTACGTTCAGATTAACTTTCCAGCCATCCTGTTCCGGACTGAACCATCTGACTCGAAATCTTCTCTTAGTAGAATCTATCATGAGTGCATCCTTCCATACTCTTTACTCACAAACAAGGGTGGTTGAAGGTTGAAATACAATAAGCTAATCGAGTGTAATGTGATTTTGATACGGTTTTGGTCATCACGATTGCCTTATGAATACATGGCCTGGAACCTAACCATTGTTAAAGTAGAGATATGGACAGTTGACAAACTCTAATAAAAACAAGATTCGAGACGAGTGCTTTATTCTGAAAGAGACCGGCTGGAAATCCATGTGAATGCAAAGACTGTGATCAAGTGTGTTTTTCAAGTTTTGCGTGACAATACCTTTCGCAACTGTATGCGAATGCTCAACAGCTAAAGTGTGAACCAAATTTGTTTAGGTCGTCAAAACATATTAGTCATTTCGTCAAACAAATGTTCATTGCTTTTATTTACAGGTTGCATGAAACACCATTACACAATGTTGCTCTCAATTTATTTGGGCAACGGCGATCAAGTTTGTTTGAATTAATCAAGCAAATTATATTTTCACCAAAAAATTCTTGATCAATTTCAGATGAAGTGTGATTTCAGTCTTCTCCTTTTCATTGCGGCAAACGCGTTTTTCGCGAGATTTGGCACCACATCAAATGAACTTGTACAGAAAACTCAAAATCTTGCTATTGGTAAGTAAAATCCTATGACTGTTGCAATAATTGAACAAAATGAATAAAATATTCAACATTGGAAAGAAGTTTTTTTAAACTTACTTACTCACTCACTTAATCAATCAGATTTGAAATCACCAGCTTAGCGTTCTTTACATTTCGTAAGGATACCAACAGTGGGCCCGTCTAACTTCAAATTCAAGTATACCTACCGCTGGTCGTACTCCATTTGTGGCGCTCCCGCTTATTAAGTTCACCTGCTCAAGACAAAGTTGTGAATGTGCAACTCTATTTTCTGGATAAGGGTAATGTTTTCTGCTGCTATAAACAAATTCGGTCGGCAAACTATTCTGAAGTTAACGACGTTCAAAGTGCTTCTATCTTACCATTCTGTGGTAAAAATCTACTAGATTCACTGCGGGAACACCGTTTTTCGGCCACATGTTAACAAATTCCATAAGACTCCATTTTATCAACTTATGTAGCAACACTTTTCAGTAAAGCAAAAAATCGAATTCATTAGGGTTTGCATCTCGGAGCCTCATTCACATCATACTTGGTACTTCCTGTTATTCCTTGCGTTCTGAAACCGAAGGGTAATATATCATCAGTTTCATCCTTTGCAATCAATCAAAACACTGCAGACGTTTCCTGACGACTGTGTTTATGACCTAAATGGCCTTATTTTTTCCGAAATATCTCACATTATTTATATTTCCTTTTTTTAAAAAATCTGATGGGTTATTTGCAGGCATGCTATTCTGCAATTCATTTTTCGTTCACTAGGTTTCCAGAAAGTAAGCAGCCAAGTGTTTTCATCAAATTAACTCATGCATATGCCCAAATCTTTACTGATAAACCTATGGAGCGAAGAATGCCTTTGGACTTTGGGTCCACAGTTACCGACTACAATGGTGTATTTGTTGAATACTGAAGTTCTTATTAACTTCACTCTGACGGAATAGAAGATTTGCAAAATCGTTTGATGACTCAAAGATCACGCACCAAAGAGAATTTAACACTTGTGACCCTAGAGAAGCAGTCATTATTTAATCACTACATTTTTTAGATTCGGGTTAGACCTACTTAACCACAACGCATTCGAATTTGTTGACAATTCAATAAGAATCACGTAAGATTTAGCGTTGTTTAACCAGACGGGTTCCTTCAGGCGGCGATGAACATCGAAACCTCATGTTTATAGTCATTAGTATTGATCGGTCTGACTTGCACGGTGGGAAGGTTATCTAACTTTCACTTTTAAATATTATCTAGCTCAAACTGTTGTTGATCTATGACGAGAAAAATAACTGTAAAACTTCATGAACAAAATGATAAGTCGTCGTAACCAACTGTTCTTTCGGCCGTCTTAGGTTTACAAACTTTAGAAATATCAGTCAGATTAAGCAGCGTTATTTCACAATCTCGCTCTGTGTAACCGGCTGTTTGAATGTTTGCTGAAAACCTGTCAGGTATATTGGGTTTTCAAATGAATCATACTTAATCTGCACAATGTACTATTTTTACTAGCGCAGCTTTTTCGATCTGTTTGCTTAGCGCATAACCTTACGGCCAAATTTAATCAACCTATTTTCACTGTTGTCGAATTATTCATCGACGAAACCTGAACACCGCTGATATCTGACAACTGCTTCTGTCTGTTGGTTGTAATTCTGCTAGATTACATGAAAACGTAGTAGTTTGCAATTTTTCCATTTCAAGGAACAACAAATTTGCTCTCTATTATAAGCTAAATTTAATGCAGTTGGTAGGGTAACTGAAGAGCCCCCACTAAATGAATTGTCGGTCACAATGTTATGTCATCCAACTGTAACCATTCATTGCAAAGAATTATGCACGAGCAAATCTCTTGTTGCATTTAGGCTCGAATAACCACTGATTTATTAACAACCCTGCAAAAATAAAATTATACCCAAATGATGCGTGGTACAAACTAACAATGACTACCCAGTTCAGTCAAGCTGATTCAACACGGCTCATTCACCCCCAGGATAATTTTGCTGAACCTTAGACATCTGGTGATTGGTATTTTCTGTAGTACTCGAAGGTACTGTGAAGTTATGGCTAAGGAAGCAACTTACGTGGTTGAATACGTTTGTATTCAGTTTACTGAATGGTCATCCTCGGGGTTACATCATTCTGATACTCTCGTCCATACAATGATGTTGTAAACGCGTAGGAGCAATCTTTCGATAGACCTTCAAGGATGTGGCTTGAGTAAAATTTTCAGCCGTATTTTCGTGTGATTTGTGTGGATGCTGATTAGTACGGTGTGGGAGATAAATAACTGAGAAAGTATACGGAACTCAGAGTGAAAGTCAGTGAGCGATACTGTGTCATATCTTTGGTCCAGAGTATCAACGGGATACTGTCAGGAAATTGTCTGGTTGGTGTGCCTAGTCTCCAGAATCCTGCTTACATTTTGCAGTACATCGGCGTTATTTGCGGTAATTATCCCAGACAAAAAATAAGTGGGAGTTGTTGTCTGGCGATACATTTATCTGACATGAACTGGCTGGGATGAATAAGTAGGGCCAAGTAATCACCAAAACTGAATTATCCAACAAAAATTTGTTGTTACGCCAGTTCAGTTATAGGTCGAAAGTTTTGGGTTAAATGGAAGTTATCGTAGAGTAGTTGTGACTCAACTGTATTTCAGTGGCCCATTCAGCATAAATTATTCGGCTAACCACGATCAAGGAAGAAGATATTTGGGCCAGATAGTTAATAAAAACTGTTTGGAAAAGAAAGCTGTTTCTTCAATCGTTAATCTGTCAAGAATACTGAAATCAATCAAACTACGAAACATTTCTCATATTTGACTATTGAACTGGAAACTGTGTAATGAAGTAATCTAAACGTATTTACTTTTTAAACTATCTTCTGTAAAGCCGTCGACCCATTTACAAGGACACGGCTAGCTTAGGTCTGGTGTGGAAACCTCTAATTAGCAAGAAACTGACAACTGCAATTTCGTTTGAGTATTACATATCAGACTCCCTAGACAGCGATCCCAAGTACTCAACTTTTCGGTTTATAGTAACCTGAACATTCGGACAAATGTAAGACATTTGTATTACAAACAACGTCTATCGTCAGCAAACGGCTCCTGTGCATCCCTCAAATAATTGATAACGTAAGAGGTAGGTGTTTTGTTCTTCCTCAGTGAACTTCAACAATAACTGACTCAATAATCCCATGAGTGTCCTTCAAAATTAATTTTGTTGTGTTGTCACTAGCTGCCGTTACTTCCATTTTCAATGCCGTGTATCTGCACGACTAACTGTCGAATGCTACAATGTGCACTAACAGTTATTTGACAGCATACACTTAGAAGAGAACCAATATACCCTTGTAAATTGTGTCAACTTTTGAGCGTCGGAGTAAGGGTGTCATTGTGAAAGTTTCAACCTCTGAGACATATTATGTTTCATGTTTCGGAAATTAAGGTAAGTGGTATGCTTACCAGTTAGCCGACTGACCAGGCTCAGGGATATGGTTTTGTCAAGTTCGGACTAATAGCAATTAAGTTGTGGTGAAGTATGTGTGTAGGAACGTTTCTGTATACGGCACACCTCCAAAAATATACTACTTTGTTTCCAAACGGTACTATGTTTATTATAGCAAATATTTCAAGCATTTTTGTTTTGTAAACTTTCAAAAATTAACCGCACCCGAGAATGATAAAGAACCTGCTGTTATCTCTCAATATTTGAAACCCTTGTCAGTTGAGTTAAGCAAAGTGGCCAAACGTCATCTACTAATGTTATTCACTATCGTTTACCGTTTACGTGCTGGTACATTAAGAGCCCATTTCATTAAGTGAGTGGAAACAGACTTTCGGTTTATTGGAAAATGACAGGTTATGGTTGGCAACAGTTGCCGGTTGGACGGATTATCTGAATGCGAAAGCCTTTTTCAGATGCGTCTGTCTCCACACCAGTCACTTCCACCTGCTTACACTAAAATTATGTACATTTGGGTAGTGCAGTCAGACTGCTAAACCGAGCATGATTGCACAATCATTTTGAAGCCAGGGATATCTCAGAGTATACTCCCAACGAACTTTTTACATGACCTGCCCGTACAATTTTAAAATATCTCACAGGAGCTCTTAATGAAATGTACATCAATAAACATTTTCAAGCTTCATCTTGAAAACTTTACTTCGCGTAAAATTTTCAGTTCTTAAGCGACCAAAACATAAATTCCGTAAGATGACTGATGGTAAGATGACATCACATAGGATTCTTTATAACAGCCCAGATTGATGTCTACTCTTACAAAACTACAATATTTCTAAGGCCCATGAAAAAAGCTGCGTAGTGTGCTGAAATATAGCACCTCAAACAGTGATAAGTGTAAAGCATAATGCAAAAGAAATGAGAAAATCTATTGGGCAACAACTTTTATCTGCATGCTCAATAATCTGGAGGAATATCGCAAATACACTGTGGGGAACGTAGGCGGGATTAAGAACAAATGGTTTGTCAGTAGACATACCAGTCAATTGAGGGCAATCTGTCAGGAAAATATAAACTACGAGTTGGACAACGTGCATCATCGAGAGTAATTGGTTGGGTATAGAAGGATGTGGAAGAAGACAGTGGGCTAAAAGTAATGTCACTCTCTTCAATATTCATCACTAAAGCCTATGGTTATTTTAAAATGAGTGACCTTGTATAAAGTCTGTGACACTTAGTAGATACAGCAAACAAACCCATAAAAACCGCAATCTTTATTGCTGTTCTATGAAGCTGCATCGGAAACTGTGGTTTTATGCATAAAGTAGAGTCACTGTAAACCATGATTTCTACTGGGATCTTCTTGGCATATATTCCATGGACCCGGAAAGCGTTTAGTAAATCTCTACTGGTCGGAACCTCTTAAACCAAATGAAGAAAAGTAGGTTTGATTTGAGTAATGTTGCTAGTCTTAAAGGTGCCTTAGATACAGAAAAGTAGCAGCAGCGTTTTCGTCAAACACTCCATAATCTCTGAAAGGTAACAGTTTCGGTTTCATGAGTTTGTGCAAGTGATTATAAGACCAACATGTGAAAAATTATTCAAAGATGCCCGCGTGATAGCCGGTGACGTGTTTAGTAACTTGATTGCAACACAATTTGGCTTACATATGTATGCTGCTTATGTGATGAACCGGAATATCACGATGGTTATTTGCAATTTGACAATGATCATGTTAACCATCATTACATTTTGTTCTATCATAAAAATGTTCACTGACGACAATAAGAAATTCTAAAAAACTTGATGAAAGAAAGTATTGGGGAAATCGGAATGAAGACAAATGATATTCTTCGAAAGATGACATGGTTCACAGAAAGGCTACATTCAATTAAAAAACGATCGAAGATATAATATGTGAGCAGCTGGGAGGCAGAAATACGAAAAAAAGTTAAATGAGGTTCATGGCGATACACTGTGAAGTCTGTTACACTTTTGCTCTCTTGTTACACCCTGTTATTCATACCTGTTAAGTTCATTTTACATATAAACTACTTGTCTATTGTTTAAATGAATACACACTTCCTCACGCGCCTCGGTTTCTGCTTGCACGTGGTCGTTCTTACCGGGAGTTAGCTGTGGCAACAGTCGATTATAGCACGTTGGAGGAATTGAATTCGTTGGACTTACTGTGTTATTGAAGAGGAGCGTTCTTCTAACTTATAGCGGACGCGGTATGGTGGAATTTGATGTAGACATTTACTGTAGATTGTTTGGTAGGATTGACGATTCATTTCTTGGTTCCACCGAATAATTGGTGAACTCTTGTTGATTTCTTTTTTTAACGTTCGCTCAGCGTTCTTTTATTCTTCTCTGAATACTCCCCGAAAAGACCTTTTTTCCGTTATCTAGTTGGTTCCTTTTCTTTGTGAGTGACTTCATTTTCCCTTAACATATTTGATTCCTTACTAGATCTTACTGCCGTGGAAAATGCAGCTTATGTTAAACTTCCCGAGTTCGGTAGTCGTGATCTTTGACTTTGGTTTGCTCAAGTTGAGGCCATCTTTGACTCTAGACGGATACGCCCACAGAAGTCCATGTATAATTTTATAGTTGTTAACTTCCCAGGACAGGTCGCTACTGAATTCGCCGACCTTATCTACACTCTGCCTAGTGTTAGCCCCTATGACACTTTAAAGGCCGCGATCATTGGACGAGCTGCAACGACAGATAAGCAGAACCTGCGGAAGTTTCTGGCAGGAGTAGATTTGGGCTACAGAACTCCTTCACAACTCTTCCGTCACATGACACAGCTTCAAAGCAAACATACGGTAAACGAACCAATTCAGCGTTAGTTATGGCACAGAAATCTGCTGGACGACATCCGAAGAAATATTGTCCTTACTCGACAGCGATACACCGCTTCAAAAACTTGCAGAGCTGGCTGATCAGGTATACGAGAGTTATTAAAGTTGAACAGTATCGAATGTACGCTCACCAGAGGTGTCGTCGAAGCATACCTGGCTAATGGAACTGGACGCACTGTAGCAACAATTTTCCGACATGACCACACAGCACTTTGAAATCATTAAACAAGTGACAACACAATCAAAAGGTCCTCCATATCGCCGTCAATCCCGAAGCCGTTCATGCAGACGGCGAGTCAATCGAAACGTGTGTTATTACCACCGTCGATTTGATTCTAAAGGGGTCCGTTGTACCAGGCCATGTAGTTTTACGCAGGATAATTCCCATTCAGGAAACGCCGAGGCCGGACAGTAACGGCGAGGGCTATTCGTGGCTCCTCAAACTGTCGCCTATTTTATAGATTCGATCGTTCAGCTGCGCTGAATTTTCTGATTGATACAGGCGCAGATGTTAGCGTTATTCCACCGAAAGATGACAAACGCAATCTCCAACCGGTATCGTACACAATACAGGCCGCTAACTGTTCAACGATTCCAACAGATGATCAGAAGCTACTCATTCTGGATCCCGGCCGTAGGCGTCAGTTTCCCTGGAGATTTACGGTGGCAGATGTACAACACCCGATTATTTGCGTTGATTTCTTATCATCCTTCGGACTTACAGTGGACGTCGGGAGTAGGAAATTGATAGACAGCACGTCCACCTTGTGCGTCCAAAGCAAGGCCAAATCAATCAATTCGATTGGACTGCAATTGGCCTTACCAGATAACGGATTTGCAGCCATCCTTCGACAATTTCCACAACTTATCAATCTGTCTAATCTAACGTCATCGATTAAACACGATGATTTTCATCACATCGTCACAAAAGGTCCACCTACCTTTGCACGTCCCAGACGTTTGCTTCCGCACAAACTCAAAGTGGCCAAAACAGAATTTGTACAACTCTTACGGCTTGGCGTTATCCAGCCTCCAAATAGCCTATGGGCCTCACCTCTTCACATGGTCTCAAAAACGACGGGTGACTGGCGCCCCTGCGGTAATTATCGTGCTCTTACCAACGTCACCGTTCCAGATCGATACTCCCTCCCTCACATCCACGATTTATTGATTAGTTTGAACGGGAAGACTATATTCTCCCAGATATATTTGGTTCAAGCTTACCATCAAATTCCGTGGCCTTTGGGGATGTCCGAAAGACCGCAATTACTACTCCCTTTGGACTCTATGAATTCGTCCACATGACATTTGGCTTATGGAACACCGCACAAACATTCCAAAGGTTCATTGGCCAGATGCTTCGTGGTCTTGGCTTCGTGTACGTTTATATTGACGACATCTTAGTCGCTAGTGAAGACATTCGACAACACAAGTCACACCTTCGAAAGCTGTTCGAATGTTTTACCCAATACGGTGTAACAATAAACCCAATGAAGTGCGCCTTCGGAGTCACCTCCAGCAATTTTCCTGGACACTGAATCGACAGTAACGGTATCCGACCTTTGCCAGAGAAAATCAGTACTGTTGAAGAATATCCACAGCCACAATCCCTAAAATGTCTTCAACGCTTCCTAGGCATTGTGGATTATTATCATCGCTTTACTTCACTGTGTTCGGAGCTGCTAAACCCCCTCACAGACATTTCAAAAGTTAATCCTAAGCACTTCGTTTTGTCTCCTGAGGCTAACACTGCGTTCGTTGCTGCTAAAAAAGCTTTGTCTCAAGTCATCACGTTAAAGCATTTGAGGGCAGATGAACATTCGCCGCTAGTCTTGAAGACTGACGCATCTCAGTCGGCTGTTGGCGTCGTTTTACAACAAAACGTCAATCGTAAAATCCAACCTTTGTCGTTTTTCTCCTGAAAGCTTCAACCAGCGGAAACGCGTTACAATGCTTTTGGATGGGAGTTACTGGTAATTTACCTTGCCATTGAACACTTTCGACATCTTTTGGAAGGTAACAACTTCACTGTTTTTACTGATTACAAGCCACCTGTGTTCCCCTCCCGTTCCCCTGCAGATCGGTTATTCCCTAGAGAAACAAGGTACCTGGAATTTATCCCACAGTTCAGCACCAACATTCGTTTTACAGACGATCCCAGCAATTTCGTCGTTGATACCTTGTCTCGCACAGATGTCTGCCAGTTATCCACAAGTGGCACTGGCCTTCTCTTCCTCGCGAAATTCCAGGTTACTTACCCAGAACTTCGTTCTATTCGTGTCAATCCCTCTCTAAAACTACGTGGTATTCCATTAACTCATTCAAAATGCTCACTTACATGCGACATATCTACCGACTCACAAAACCTTCCTCAGTCTACCCAACCCATGTTTAACAACGGTGACCATACCCTTGTTCCCTCTTCCCGACCCAAACCTTCCAAATCGCACACTCGTTCTGGA
>LUCH01000033.1:276890-317364 GCA_013368495.1 Paragonimus heterotremus | reverse complement strand
TTTGTCATTATACCCAGAGAATTCATAAAAGTCAAGATTGAAAACAGCTGTTTGCAATCTTGACTTTTATGAATTCTCTGGGTATAATGACAAAACTGATTATAACATGACAAAATTTGAAAACTGTGCAACTCAACAAGGATTCTAAGCGCAAGCATGAGGAAACACTTCTGTAAAACGAAGTGTTGACAAATATGGAGTTGAAATTTTTACTAATACACGTGGCAATTCAAGGATTTGTATTACTGCTATTGCCAGTACATCGTCAATATTGTTTTAATCTTTTCTCAGATAGTTTTCACAAAATTTTCTAATTTGCAATTGTTCCACCGAGCTACTTTGTTTGCCTTCAAATGTGGCAGAGTTTTAGGAAAATTAAAACAAGGAGGATTAAGATGGTTTTGTATTCATATAATACATTTACATAAAAACAGAAGGCGATATTGTAGTAACTTTGTTACTATCGCTAATATCACCATCACATTTTTTTGAAAACAAGCATTGTAGAACCTTGGTCACGTTAATAGTGTCATAATGTATGATGAAGTGAGCATTCTGCTACTCTTCATTTGACCAAAGTTTAGAATAAACTTATTTTGTAAAAAGGTATATCAACCAATTACGATCAACTGCTTGTGAACACGATCTTCGAGCACATCAGGGTGTGCACAGAATATCTGTTTATTTTTGTCAGTCACAAACCGTTAATCGACTTTAGGCAATGAAGGAGGAACAGCAAATGAGAAGAGTAGCTCGTACAGAATTCCTCAGGATACGACATTATGATCTATTACTTTGATAGGCAAGTGCCAAAATTACCTTTAATAAACATTTGTCTATAGATTTCGGATTTAATTCACCTGGTGTGATTGGTATTGAAAACAATTAACCAGGTTGATATGACTGACTACCACTCCGCGTGAGGTGTTAATATAGAACGATTACAGCGTATTTTCCGGAGCTTTTATTTGTACAAAGCCGATACGTGCTGGTTTACATCCCATCTAAAAGTAATTTGCTGGTTACCGCCTACGTAAGAGGTGGCAACTGAGTAATGTAAAAAAGGTTCTATCATACATCTTCTCTACTGTTATATACATAATCCTGGTTTTAACTTCTCTTGTATTCGGCAAAACAGACTAGTCGTCTGGAGTACTGTTTTAGCTCAGTTTCACAAACAGCGCGTTATTCATTGGTGTTATAATACATCAATAATTTGCTACTCAGTTTCCCGTATAATGAACGGGATACATTAATATAGTCAAGTCTGTTTTCCATAGGACAATTTGCTAGACACACCATATCTTTTTTCCCTACATCTGCCGTGAGCATTGCACTGTGCTCCACATATGTTTCATACACATGACTGCAAAAGTGTATTACGTTTCTTCAGTTACTTAACTGAGATCTACCAGCATGAGCAGTAAAAATTGGCATGCACGGCAAACTGTTCGTCACGGTTTTGTATATCCATGAAATACACAAGCAACATAATCAGTGAATTAGCCAATGAAAGCGTAAACTCAAATCTTACTCAAATCCGATTGGCTCCCACGCGCATGACAGCCATGATGATAAGCAGTGTTTCCAGTTAGCATAAAATCACTCGAATTGTGCATTTCAGTAAATTGACTCAGATTAAGGAGTGAATGTTTTGCTTGGATAAGTTCCTGCATATATTTTGTTTTCTATTCTGCCCTCCTCTAATCCGGTCAATCTGCGCAAATGAACACTTGGTGTACGCAGGCGCGTGTGCGGCTTATGATGATGAGTTCTGCTCCCGGCAGGTGGAAAATAGTATCTGCAATAAGCTTAAAAACGAGTGTTTTTGTCGCAAAGATTTTGTTGCAATTCGCGAAAATGGTAGAGTTACATGCAAGACGCGTGAGTTCCAACTTAAAACTTAATTTCATGCTACATTATCGTTACATGTGCAAAATAATTTCGTTTCTTGGAAGCGACCAAAACAAATACGTTCATGTCTAAAATGATGATACGAAGTCGTTTGAAGGTTCATCAACCATTTCGTCTATTTTAATCAGTAGGTTACCAAAATTGCTGTAATTTTACCAAAACAGATATATCGCACGATATATGTTGTAGTGTTGCAAAAATGAAGTATGAAAAATGAACGGCGAAATTAAAACAAATTTATTCACAATTTAATCATTATATTGAATTTAGGACGTTCAAACTAGCCGCCAAATAATGGCATTTAGGGATAACTCGGTGAGCGCATGCTCTGGCTTACGAACTGATTTCAGAGTATTTGGCACACTAATGAAATTTGTTTACACAGCAACGTACTCTTTGTTTTTCTGGATGGTATCCCCGCTAAAACGCTAGAAAGAAAACAAATCAACGGATGTTCGAAATACTATTATTACACGTTTGCTCTTTTAACCAGATTATCAATGTTTATCTGAATGCAACTAGTTTACGAGGACTTTTTGTTCATGGATTCTTTATGTATTCAATATAATTCGGTGGCGAACGAATATGAGGTCGCTGCTGAATTTTGGGAAAACTTGAGAGATTCAGCTTTGGTTGTAGAATACTGGTATACAATTTATGAATTAAACCACTCTATTGAAACAAGATCTGGAAATCGGTTAACTGAACATTATTGTTTGCAGTTTTTCTTGAATACATATTTTTACATGACTGGGTTTGTCTTGACCCAAGAAACTTTAGTCAAGACAAGCACGTGTAGACAGGGGCAGGTAAACAATTTCTTTATCTATACCATACAGATATAAAAGGTATGCACTAAAGAAAAACAAAAGAAATTCTTACAGCGGGAGTAAACAGCAACCCTCTGGAAATAATCAATTCCATATCTGCTAGCATATGTTTGGACACAACGGACCGGAATGTTAGTATAAATCAGGAGTACTTTGCGGGAGACAAATGGTTTCAGATCCCTGTTATAGGACAAGACATCATGTGAAATGACCAGTTACAAAGCGTGTTGTACACCTCCAAGGCACAACACAGTTGTTGGAGTCAGGTTATTGTCCACACATTCCGTTGTCGTCATTTGTTGCATCTTCATTTAAATCAGTAAGTGGAACTTGCGTCTTGATTAGTAAGGTTGTCAGTAACGTTTCTATAACATACAGGTCAGTGTTTCTACGGTTAAACAGGTATTAGTAACAAATTTTTATTAAGACTGATATATAAGTATCAATCATTCAGACCGTAACGTATATGAAGTTCACTACCTCAAGTTCCATCATTCTTTCATTGCAGTTGCATTATCCACTTTCTTAGAAGTAATAATAGCCCACATAAAAATTGACGTCAGATCTCCTAAATGAGTGCGCATATCCAAGTATCGTAGCTATAATCACTCAGTCACTTTTTTTGCCTGATAGTTCATTTTGTCCATTTTCTCAGTGCTGACTGATTTGAAATGTCGTGTGGATCGGGACTGCGTGCATGTAAACCGGAGTAGTTGTCATCCCGGCGCTGGTTATTGTTCTTGCCCTGGAAGCACCACTTATGTGCCACAGTTACATGCTTGTCGTAAGTTTAACAAATTGGGGGCTATTCAGATGTGCTTTTAAATCTGGTTTAAAAATGATTGGTTAGTTTCAATCCCCCTTACTTCATATAATTTAATGAAATAAACTCTGATACCTGCAATGATCTGCTTTTTATTGTTTATTGGGTTTACGATGATGAAATTAATTTTACCTTACTTTCGTTCAACTTGTCAGTTTTATTAACAGCCATTGTATTTTATTGGAAAATAAAACTTTCTTGATTTAGTTTGTGTTAGAGAACTTACTTTTCGTTAAAGTACGAAACGTTGTTCAAACATAAGTAGCTATCACCTTCCTGTGGTTTAATTGCAGACTGCAACTGGCAGATAATCGCAGTAGTTAATGTTGAACAGTGTTATAACAATGGTGAATAACGTCCATCAAAATATACTTATTTTGTTGTTAATATTTATTGCCATAGTTTTACTGACTAAATAAGTTACGTTACAGGTGTATAAGTTGCTGCTGCAGGAAATCAATTGCCATTATGTAAAAATTGAATGTTTACAAGTGAGATTGCTTTCAAAACATTATATCCTGGTGAAACATGGAAAATTTGAAATATTTTCTCGAGATCAATATTCGGATCTTGAGTCAATATGGTCTGGAAAAAACTTAGCTTCAGGTTGCCGTCTTCTTGTTTTAAGAGGAAAATTATTTGTAATAAACCTTTAAAAAGAAAATCGCTTCGGCTATATTTCCTGGTCATGAAACCATTGGCTGAGCAGGTTATTAACTGTGTAAACATGGTTATATGCAATCCCTGAAATAGAACTCATCAGTGATTGTCTAAGCCTGCCACGACGGTTATTGCTCAACTGTTGAAACCCGAATCTGTTCCATTATAACTTACTTTATCAAAAAACTTTCAACTGCATATATTAACATTCTACTTCAGAATGTTTTTAATAATTTCTTGAAGGAAACCGCATTGAATTCACTCGTGATACGATATGTGAAACCTGTCACCAGGCTGGGGGAGTCTGTTTTCTATATGAAAAGTATGAGCTGTTTGCAGATGAATTAAGGTGAGTTGTACTGTAACTTCCGTTTGTTCGGTTCATTTCTTTTTGGTAACTCGTAACCTCTGGCCAGATCCTGGTCAAGTTAATTACAAGCATCACAAAATAGCTTTAGTAATGAGGCAGTTTTATGGTCAGCTAATAAATCCCAACAATTACTTAAGTTCAGCTGAATAGCTCACCCTATTTTGGTCTTATACAACTGCAGAAGATTTATATGAATTGATTCCCTAAATACCTAATTTACCATGTGGCTAAGAATCAGCTATCAGTTAACTTGACTCAGTCATGAACGCTCCGAACACTCTGATATAGATCAACCAGATTTACCCGATAAATCTACAGTTTGCTCGCAATGGAAAACGGTTTGCGTGGATTATTTGTAACTAGAAGATAGCTTCATGTTTTACCAATCACATTGATCCCTAAATCAACTGACTTGTCGCTTTTGCCAAAATTATTTTCTGTTCTACAATGAAAGCAAACATGCGGTGACGTATTTTCAGGTCGCTTTTTCTCTAAACTTAGTTAGACTGACCAACGCTTAGAAATGATTAACCTAGACCAAATCGTGCCAAGCTCTGGGTCATGGACTGTATAGATCGAGTTCGTCATATTATGATGGTTATCTTTGAGTATATGGAGTAAGGCACGTCTCCACGATCATACTGGGTTGGAGTGTTCATTTTGAAGGTGTACATGTTTTTCGACAGTGAACATCTTATTGACTTTATGAAGCTTGTCTTACGTAATATCAACGTTTTCCCGAAACCCTGCCTATAAAACAAATATTCCATTCGATCTGGATATATTTCACCCAATCAGGTTCAATTTTTTTAGTAGGTCCCAATGCCCCATATTGGGAGATTTAGTAGGGGGCTGTTTCATCAGGATTGGTTTGCACAACTCCTCGTCTTGTAATAAAGCTAAGCCATAAACAACCACACACTGTGACACAGTGTAATCTCGCTTTTCCGCAGTACTCTCTAACTTTGCAATCTACGTTTATTAGACACTTCACAGTTCTTGTGTTGAAACATCTCGGCAAGTTTTCCGCTTCTCAGTAGCGAAGAAAATATAAGCCACGTTTCGTAGCTATTGAATGTTACAGATTTTGCTCAAGATGTAATGCTCAAATTTTAAACCATACGCATTTCCCGACCGGTTGAATCAGGCACATGTGAACAGGTTTTATTGCATTACTTGAAAATACCAATTGAAAAAAGGCATGTATTCTTCAGAATATTCCATGCTAATATGTAACTTTCAAGCGGGCAGTCCCGGGTTTAAAATTCAGAGCGCTCGGTGGCTTGACCATGAAGGCACATGGGAAGGTCGCATAAATCCACCTCGACAAATTCCTCACTACGAGGATGTTCTGATGAACTATGACTAGTTTATCTGGTCTAATGAGCATGTGCATCAACCAAATAGAAATAAGCATCGTTCTTCGTCAAAAACGAATGAATATCGTAAGCATGCTGCCTTGGCAAAAGTTTGGGACCAGCAACAATTTACTCATATCGTTTAATATAAAGGTAGGAATATATTAATATTTCAACGATTATTCCTTGTTTTGATCACATCATGAAAAAAATGAAGCTACTGACAGAAGTGAGTCTGTTCTAAAGCCCACTAGGTTCAGGTCGTCTAGTCCATTCACAGTTAATCTCTCACTGATCATTTTCCGCTGCGTTGACAATACACACTTAGTACAGTTGCGAACTTTTTTCATGACCAGATAAAAATTACCGGAATTTTGTATGCAATCCCTCTTTCCTTACGAACTTTACTGGAAAAAATTACTTACATCTTGTTAAATCATTGCATCAAGTCCAAAAAACCAGATTACTGCAAAAACGTATTTTCCAAAGGAAGCAGGTCTGTTTTGTTTTGTGCAGCCTAGTATCCAAAACTTGCAATAGACTGGTTGCTTATAACACATTTTGTTAGTAACAAAATTTTCCTGATTTCAGGTACAATCAGAATCGTATTGGTTGTGTTTGCCCAGGAATGGGCCGATTTACCCGAATCAAAACACAAAATTGGACAACAAATACTTGTTCCGGAGAACTGGGTAAGCATCGTATGTTACTTTATTGCAGCCAAAGTCGCACACTTGCCAGGTACATAGGATAATGTATACAGAAACATTCTTGTGTTTTATATTATAAGATAACATTTGGTCATATTCAGAGCTAATTATTGTGTTGTTTGAATAGTGAACAGAATGGGGTTATTTAATTAAATTGTACAGATTTCAAATTCCTGCTCCACTTAAAAACGTCCCTTTACAACATTTATACACTTACAATAATTTTCGAAATTAATCGACGGAAGACAATGTTTCAGCTCTTGAGATAATAAACGTATTGTGACCTCAAAGCCTGCTGCACTCAGTAATTCACGGTTGAACACGTTACCTTCGTTTTAATGAATAATACATCTGTGGAATTATCATCTTATATCTGACAAAGTGGACAATTTTCATCAACATTTGTTAGCTTTCGACGTCGCTAATGGTGGTTGTTTAACCTGAACAATCTTAAGAGCATTTTCGTTTGTTTTTTTAAAATAAACTTATTTCAAAATGCAACTAATCCGGCCATTTTATGTTTTAAAAGTTTCTTTGGGGACGGCATTTTGAATAACCTCACAGTTGGCATGGAAATTTTCCACCTGAAGTAGCCGAGTGCATGATAGTCATATATGAGCGAGGTAAATAAAATGAGACTAAAACGTTCTGTTGCACTTATGAACTGACCCACGAGTTAGAGTACTAAAATTTCTTCCACTCAAAACTAAAATATGAAATTCAGTTGTAACAGAGTGAAGGCGCATGGCTGTCAAGCTGCCACGTCAGTGACCGTAATTGTTGAGTTCTTACAACATTTTGCGCAAAAGTTTGTTTATTCAGCTGAATATACGCTGCTACTAGACAGTCATTCGTCAACAAGGACTCAATTATTGACCACTGTGTAAACATGTGTAACCGAATGAAGATTTTCTCATCCGCTCTGAGAGACGATAGGTAAAATGTCAACTGTAGAACAGGGTTCCTAATATTTTATTTTGTGCAAGCTATAATATTTAAAGTACTACTTTCCTACCTGCCGAAATCTGCAAGCAGCATCGGTGAAATGATTGCTATTATGCGTGTATCAATGCCCTGCATCTTACGATTAACTTTATTCAGTTAGTTCAAATGATGTGATAAATTGTCTTGTAAACAAAAACGAAATGACAACCATTCGTGACATAAATCTGCAAAGTTCGCAAAGTAACCTTTTTTTGGGGAACTATGTCGGACCTCTCTTGTCATAGTTTGCAAACGTCAGTTTTAACCCGATACTTGCACTCTAAGCTTTACCTTCATTTTTTAGTTGACATTGGATTTCCGTGCGATGAAAAAATCTTATTTTGTCGTTCAAAAAATGCTGTCTGTCGACCGCTGCACCCAACTCAATTCACTCAGTCATCGCAATCGAATATCTGGCCCAAACATACTGAGGAGATTAGCGAACAGGTGCATCATTCAAATGACATATCTGTATGTCAGTGCAAGGAAAACACTGTTTCTGTGTACCAGAAAACTTTGGATTACTTTGAGTGTTGTGAGTATGACGTTTTACACAGACACACGTAACATTCAGCACCAGTTATTCAGTATTATGCTGTCTTTATCATGTTTGAATAATTGTTAGCGTTTGTTCAATAGTTCATATAAGCATTATTCTAGTTGTCTATAGGCATTTAAGCAGCTCACAATATACACCCTACTAGCTTCATTCAATAATAACATGACACTGTTCGGTATTTTCGTGATATAACCAGCCTGAATGAGGTCATTTGGATCGTAACTAACGCCTAAATTACCACATCAGATAGCACGCTCTAATGTAAATGTATCCAATGCTACCCATATACCAGCTCAGAATCGCTGAACTAAGCGGAAATGACCTCGAAACCAGTAATTTGTCTTGAACCGAATGAACAGTAACTTTTACTTTCAACTCAACCAGTGAAGTTCATTGAAGATGTCACCGAATGAAAGTATTCAATGGATTTTTCGCACTTGTTGTTTATGACGAAGTAAATACAGCGTCAGAGTAGAACTTTGAACAAGTTTCTTCACTTTCTTTATCACTACCTCGTAAAAAGCTTAGGTGAATAGTTTGTGTAATTACAAAACAGATCCATAAGATAATGTACTTTCAAATGTGGATTGATAAAATGACCCACGGTTTTCTTGACAAATTTTCTGTTGTGTTATGAGGCACATAATTTAAAAAGTTTAGCACTAGCTGAAATCTAACCAGAGGAAGGAACAGCATACTTCAGTGTGGAATCCCTTCCGTTAGTAAGACTGAGAGGCAACGAGAGGAGTGGAGTACCTCGCATTTGCATTCACGTGTGCCTAGGTTATATTTTGTCACACAATATCTTCTAACACTAGTAACAGCCTACCAGCTGTGCATTTACCACTTTTTCCATAGTTGATTCAAAAAAGAAAAGTTTGGAATTATTTCTAGGGAGATTTCAGTTAAAACTTCAGACCCTTAAGGCAAATCTACGAAGAGAGTTCCCGTATGACGCATTCAAAACAATGACAATGTACATACCATGCTGATAGAGACCAGTCATTCGGGTTACCAGATGTAACCAATTTGCCCTGAAGAACATTAAAACAAATTTGGTTAGACGTTTTGTTAATGGAACACAATTTGTCTGAAAGGTATACCGCTGTCGCGTGACTCGTGACCATTTAGGTACCTGCTACCTACTGCTTAAATTCTTCAGTGCTGATAATTAGTAAAAGACTACTGAGCTCTCCGAACACATTTCCAATAAGTTGATCGTCCACTTTACCCTCTACGTTGTTCTTCCTTGTAGTCACAGTAACTGTTTATGCCTATTCTCTTGTTCGTTTTGTTATCACGATCGGCTTCTTGACTAACTGCTAGCTAACGAGGTCAAATTATGATGGCTCGTCACAAGAATAGGTTGATATTTTAAAATTACCTTTCAAGTTGGGACCAAAACCATATTGCTTTACGAGGACGTCTAGGGGGATATTAGATGGCGGAAATTGCATTGGTTACTCAAGGACATGAAACTCCTTGTTGATATGTACGATTGTGTATTTGTAACTATCTGACTCGAATGCAATTAACTGTGGCGCACTTTGCGTAGAATTTCCTGCCACAAAGACGGACCATTAAACAAAAGTATAATATAACGTTTTAACATTGCAGTTCACTAGATTATAATTATGCTTATGAAGGATATTATAGTTCTTTCTGACAATTTTCTTGATTCAGTTCCAAAATTAACTCATGTGGCCGCAGAATGTGATGCTTGCGCTCAACGCAACGGAGAATGCTACGACCTTAATGGGGACGGTGTTGGTGACGGATGCAAATGCCCCTCGGATAGGTCCACCGTGACCAGCCGCAAAGAATCAGCCGAAAATATTTGTGCTCAAATGCACGGTAGGCAGAATAACTTGATTACATTATTGACTGATGATAAGCCAAAATATGTCCATTCGAGTTGAGTAAGTAGCCCAAACACTTTAACACCATTCGGTCCATCTAACTGAAATATTGATAAATCCTAATTGACGTCATTTGTTGGAATACCGTGACACATATCCTGATAGTAATTGAGAGAAAACGCTTAGAAATACACAAGGCAGATTTCAGAATTTGTTTCTCAGAGTTGAAACGAGTTACAGTTTGTCCTCGCGTACACTGATCACAAGCAGTTGAGATTGCGTTTGAGTGATATGATTCAGTTGGTGCGTTCGTTGCTCTTAAGGTGATCCCGTGAACCCAAATGCTTATCTTCCAGTTCAGGCGATATTATATTCCATGAGGTAACAGACCAATCGAACCAGGCCGCTGGGTGTCTTTGTATTTTGAGAATACTTGCGGTTATGCGTAGAAACGCTATTCATTCAGTCCTGCTTCATTTATGTCTAATGTGAGGAAACTTTTCTCAACGGGTAAATTAGTTATGCGGTACCAACTTGTGATTTTTCATGATAAAGGCCTCTCTCCTCAACTTTTTTTGAGTGCTCAATAAAAGCATTTGTAACGAATTGGTGGGAGAATTATTCCCGATAATTTTTTTTAAACCAATAAAATTACACCGGCCTCATCAAAGCGTGCCAAGAATCATACCGCATAACTTGGGAAATTATTGCTGATCAACGATATCAAAAGCGATCGCTATATTCCACAAAATCGGTTAGACATCGACTAAACATTGACTGGATGTTACATCACAACGTCAGCACCAGATGTTTTTGTGAAGTTAGATTGGTTTTGATTGGTATGTAGCCAGAAACATTTGCAAGGAGTGAACAAAATTTCTTGTGAGAACGCAGGTTAGGATTTCGCACTGTGGTTGCAAACGACACGTTGGTTGCACAATACGCTGATGGTATGTATTAGGTTCAATGATTTTAACACCTATGATTGGTGTCGGCGAGGTATGCGACACTGGCGCAAGTGATTGATTTACGGTAACCGGCTCCAAAGTACTCTAAAATGCAATCCTTGATTCTTCTCGACATTCACTCCGTCGTATGACCAACATATTTCGCAATACAACAGTATTACTCCAAAGGGAATTTTCATAAACAAATCCTATTCTCAGCAATAGGTATTGCCTCGTGCAAAGGTTTGGCCGTCAAATTCGAACAGAAGAATTGTTCCGAATAACCATTGCCTTTCAATGGGCTTTCAATAATTATTGATTTCTGGTCCATTGCTTCATCCGAATAATTCTTTCTAGCTCAAGTTATCAGGTGCTGAAATAGGTTTTGCTCTTTTTCAATGGGGAGCTGTTGAAGTTATCGTATTGGTCTCTCTATGTTGGTTCACCATTTGCCAACCTAATCGAATGTCATCTGGACCTGTGGTCATCTGACTCTAAAAATGGAACATATTGTTCGATTCCCCTTCCGAACAGAAGCGTACGCTACAATAAAACGTTGAAATTTTAGTACTAGCTTATCTTACGGTTGTATATCAATAAATATGCCATGATTTGTGGCGTATGAGAAGTCGACCAATGGTTTGCTGATAGTGGTATTTTGCTTTGCCTATGAATGTGTTTGCCATCAGTAGACTGACATGAAATTTCATTGCTACCGTGCTTCACTGTCGGTACAACTCACCGTTATTAATGAACTGAACGTTGACGGCGTATGGCATAAGTATTTTTTTGAGGTCTATGTTTTGCAGTCAGAATACGCTTTCCGGTTGTTCTAGCAGCACGCACACAGTTAATTGTCTTCACCGACACAGATTTTGTGAGTTATGAAATTACATCTATGAAACTCATGTGCCGGTGTTTTAACCGTAATATCCTTCATGAAAACCACAAACTCAAAAGTGCTACGAGGACTGTGAGTAAATATATCCCGCCTTATACGTTGCCAGCCGTTTGATGGATGCGTGACATGGTGAATTGTATATATCATGTATCTGTCTAGATGGGCATCTGTTTCTACGAGTCTATACAGACAGAGAATAATAAATCCGGTTGATTTCATTTGGTCACACCAATTTTTGTGACATGGCCTAGCTACACCGTTCTGCTAAGGAAGTTAGCAATTGAATTTCTTGATAACTCCTTCTTGTCTTCATCATTCCTTGTTTTCATGAGTTTGTTTGTAACTGAAAGGATCGACAGCACCTTTCAAGTTCTATCAGATTATTTAAAGGTCACAGCTCGGACACATTTTTTGGTCGACTGAGTGAAACATCTTCACACGTACGCAAAATTCTCGAGACATAAACACGTTTACGAGTAATCAGACTTCTATGTGATGCAACGCACTGGGGATGTTTGTACCAGTCACTGACTAACCTAGGTGTAAATTGCTCACCCTTGTTATCAGATGAAGGGTCAGCCGAGGAATTTGCTTATGAAGCTTCTCAAGTTGAACTTCAATCTTTTGCTAATCATCCTCACGGAAAAGTATAAACACCTGGGTCTTAACAGTAGCATTTCGAACAAGATTTCATCAAGCCCGAACGTAAACAAAATATGGGTGCGCATTTCTGGGCTTCTTGGGAACTGTGAAAAAAATTTCATAACAATGATTCCACGTGTAACGTTTAATTGCTTCATTTTCCGTCTGCTCAGCACATATCTGGAAATCATGACGTCTCACTTTTGCACGTCCGTCTAGTACGTACTACACTGATCGTCTTTCGTACAGCCCCGGTGCGATAGACTTGGCAGTTTCTGGCTGACTGAGAATGAAACTTCTAATGATATTGCATCGAAAGTAACCGTTCGCTACATTATCACTTCTGTCTTGCTGAAAAGTCTTTGACATTGACCTATCCACTCTTGTGTAATCGCCTCACGTCCAGAAGACGAGCAAAACCTCACGCTTTTTTTCGCGTTATACTATGTAACTTGTCATCTTCACTCAATAATCCACTGTACTCAGTTCCAAATAGCCAACAAGTTGTGAAACCCAGCTATTGACGCTACGCAGATCGATCAGTTGGACTTCATGAATCAATAGACTACTCCAACTACAATCATATCAGTATTTGCCTTCCATAATAATATTTGAGGACATGTCTGAAGCTCAATATTTTACCTGAAATAGCAAACTGAAATTCAGACCTATTGGTGACATTTATCAAAAAACCGAGTCCCCATTTCACAATTCGTCACCAAGACAGCAATAGGCATTTTGTGAACTGTAAATATTTTCATTCTCACTAGCTGTATGCAAAAATAAATGAGCATATGACCAGCGTATGACAGTGTATATAACAATTGACTTTAACAAATTATTAGCGAAATCAGTCAAATGCGTTGTTCTATTTGCGCAAAAATGATAGATCCTTCCTGACTGACATCTTCTCCCAGAACACCTCAATTGACGTGCCAGTGCCGAATAAATGAACCGTAACTATGGATTGTTTTGAAAAGAAAGGTGACACATTCCAGGTCTGCTGTTGCTACTGGTGTTTTTTGCGTCATCGCGTGCATTGGCTAATTAAATGTACGTTCTGCTGTGTCTTGAATTTGGATTGATCGCACCAATACGGACTTAAATTTAGCTGCACAAAATAAGTGACCAGAACCCCAATAGAACAAGCTTCCTATTAACAACTTTAATTACTTTTTTCTCTCCAATTTGAAGAGAATCCTGACAATCTAAGGATAGAGCATTGGTTAGCTTGTTAGATTAATGAATTCCGGTTGTTGGTTCCTAACGGCCTGGATCAGGTCGTCAGTTCTACTCTCACGAGTTTTATTGACGCATCGAGAATGTGAAGACTTGTGGCATACTAGTATGGTGCCAAAAGTTGGTTGGTGAAGGAATTCTCGACCATCGTTCGGAATAATGTTGGACTTTTGACGACCTAGTTTTCGCGAGGAGCAACCCAACATAATAGCCACGTGAAAGCCTACAAAGCAAGAGGACCTCATAGTATGATGAAACAGTGCTTTTGTACTTGAAATTGAAGTGAGATGCAGGAATGCTGGTAGCAAAAATACAGAAGATGATTATTAAAAAATATTTCCTGTAGACTCAGTGGGCAGCCAAGGAGCCGGAACCACGGATTTCCGTGTATACAAAACCAACTGTTGAATGCTGATTATTGTTACCTGGGAGAATGTCAGTGATTTGAAATTTCGTCTGGATAACTGCATGTCAAACGAGCTGACACGGTAATCAGTTATTTGTTCCAATGATGAGTCAAGCATGTTAGGAGTTGCGGATTTTGCTTGTTGATGCTCTTTGTGTCACCCCGACCAGCTGATCACCATAATCCCCTAAACTTTGTAAACGTTGAAAGTGCTGACCGAATGGGCATACCTGATTTTCTTGGGTTAACTTCAAACATTAGTCTAGCGTTGACGGGCAAAGTACTGGTTTTCACTACGTTCTTACACCTAGTGGACCGTAGGAATTATTGCGCTCCGTCTGTAGGTAAGCTTCCTGTAAATGTTCGTCAACTGATTTGCTTATGATCTCGTCAGCGGTTCATTGGTTCTTTGTTTTTTTTTACCGCAATGGGACACAAAACCGAACGAATGTGAACATCTTTTAGAACCAAGCGGCTGTCAACAAAAAAAACGCATGACTGTTACTCAAGACCACCAGTCGTATTCGAGTCAATACAAACGTTAATGAAATAAATGTACGTAAATGACCAAAATGATGACAGTGAAAATGGTGGAACGATATTCATGTTCATCAATAACGTATAGTTAATGCTAAAACACGTGAATAATTTCTTCAGTACTAAAGTTGACTGCCACCTGTAGAGTAGACATGTCCTTTGGTTTTTTATTTTGACCAATAACCACACGATGGTAATAAAAGGATACTGAGAACAATAATCGATACATTCAGGTGACTGTGTAAACCATATGTATACTTCGCAAACAAAAGGTTCCCTATTGTTCATAAACTTTCTTTACTTGAAAGTTCATGGTTCATCCAGTTTAAAGGCAACTAGTTGAGCAATTTAAGATCTTTGTTGTTGGTACCAGTTTTGCTTTGATGATCTAATTATAGTGTTCTCATGAAAAGACCAGGTGTAAAAGTTCAGCCGAGTAATACACTCAACATATATTTTTTACCGAAACCTAGTTAAGCTAAATGTACTGCCAAAGTAAATCATTCATTATTTTAATCTGGTTGAATAGCATATGCGTGTTTCGTGTAAAAACCGATTGCCCGCGGCAGAGACCATCTTGACGATAAACGATAAACACTTTTGATACAAATGCGAAGTGATTACCGAGAACGTTTCTCCGCTTACAGTCATTTAGATGAAATCGACGCAATCGGAGAATATTGTAAACCACTCATAAACTTTACAGTTGTAAAATGATGGAGATTACCCCTTTGTGTTTTGCCAAATAAAATGAAGTCTATTTGTAAACGTTTTCATTTTCGTAAGGTTTCTTTCCAGAACGCCGAAAAATAATAACGGTCAAAAGACTACTTTAAACTTTCAGTGACACTGGTGAAATTCTACGTGGTATATCGAAATTTTGGACAAAAATTGTTTCATTTCATTTTCTTTTCTAGCCTTCATAAATTGCAACAACGGTTCATTATCAGTCTGCTATCTTCCCCATTCTGTGGAACCTCATAACACCCTCGGCAGTGATATTTCAAGCGGACTGGCAGAGGTTCGCCTCGTTCCTTCAGTATATTCCGGTTTGTTTACAACTTCAATCATAAATATTCTCAATGTTGTAGTATGGAGTGCGCAGAATACTTTACGTTCAATAGCAAAAGATGATATCCAGTCAAGCCTCGGTGACATAAACGAAGCATTCCTTCAGATGCAATCAGTGTTAAATTTATATCCCAAATCACCGCCTGCAAGCATTAAGTCATTGGACCCGTGTGAACTGAGAAACGCATATTTGGCGCCCTCGGTGAGCAGGGATCTGCTGGATATTTGGTTTGGACAAATGACATTATTGGAAAGACACCCTGCGAATATAAGTCCATATTGTTTGTATTCGGATGTGTGGAGTTTGCAGCGTCTATGCGGACTACGGATAAACAATATTGGGGTAAGTAGGATATATCAGTTAACTAAGATGAAATAATAAATATGTTTATACATTTTTGTTTACTCTAGAAATTTCTTCCACAGTATCATCTATAGCAGAAGCCACCATGACTATTAATTACTTACCAGCTGAAAGTTAGAAAATCACGCACCATATGATGTTATCACTTGATATATGCATTTATTGCAGCTGATATTTCCCAGCCACATAATGTAACTTACTGTCAATCAATTCGCAAAGCTGTAAGCAATAGGCTGCCCAGCTTTCAAAAGTGTCTGGATAACGAAAAATATGGGTTTGCTTAGAACGTGATTTGACAATTCACGTTTCATCTCTCCATGATAGAGGTCGGCAAAAGTTATAACACATGCAGAGCTCAAATAGCTTAACTTATGTGACGCCATTCCTATGTTTTATGCCTCACTATGAGGAAATATTTCCGGATAACATTTGCTTACGTGGTAGACAACACTTTGCAGGAAAGGAGTGACTGACTATCCAGATGATCAGCATTCGATGTTCCGGCGAGAACACGACAAACCGCTTTCCTGACTAAAACTATCCCATTGCAAATAAATCCAACAGCTGCCACGTGTAGCAATTTATCTTCGTAAATCATAGATAGTAATACTATCTATCAATAGTTAGCAAAACGTTCCACCCATTAGTTGGAACTGATTATATTTCAAATTGCACGTAACAAGAATCTGATGTTTGGGGTTAACTCTAACATGCACCCTTCAAATTTACGATGTTTCAACGAAGACTGTATGTCGGTATATTTTGCACTATCATCCGATTAAATTACATTTGTCGATTCACAGTCGTAACAAGTACCTTCGTCGATTTTCCAAGAATGTCTGGTATATTGGATAAAACTTATCAAATCATTGATACATCGTACTTATGTTCTTTCCGAGGTTCATTGATGAAACTGACAGCTAACTGAACTATATGAAGGTGAAATAAAAATGAACTACTACCGCCTGTGATCAAGAACTGGTTACGTTATGAAGGTTAACAGAATTCCGGAACCTCAGCTGACTGGGGTTAACAAGCTGACTTATTCTGCTGCCCGTACTATTAGAATGCTTTCCAGAAAACAGGACATACGATTCCGTATGCAAAAGAGTAAATAAAAATAAGCCCATTTTTATATAGTTCATTGGTCGTTGCTGTGGTTCAGCATAAGGTTATCGTACTACTAGGCTTTATCAACGGAGTATTCTTAAACAAGTCCCCTGTCTGGCCCCACTGTGGGAAAACAATGATTCCACCCTATCAAACCTTGCCAAATGTTTTGATTTTGACCAGTGAAAAGACAAAAAGCGAACTTTGCTCGCCGGGTACCAGATTTTTGTCACGTCGTAGCAAAAGAGTAAAAACAGTTTCATGTCAGCAGTCTGGTGGGGTGCAGTTAGATTGGCCATGGAACTTGTGTAGACGTTGGACTACCGTGATCTGAGGGGAAAAATGTGGATCCTGTCCCAATAAATCCACCTTATTTGAGTTGACTTTCTACCGTGTAATAACCGAGATACTTCGCATTGTCGGGGTGACACAAATGAGCGTTCATGCCACGACATAAGTCGATTTGGATGGGATTTCCTATTTTGACCACTTTCAACCGGAATGGACAGAAATATAATTGGTTTTTGTTGTGTCGCGAACAGCGACGAGGATAGATTTGACGGCTGTTTGTGACACATTACATTTTGTGTTATAGTTAGTTCGTGGTGTCAAACGATAAATCCTTTCAAATCATTACATTTACAGCCTACAACATTAAACCAAGAAACCGCCGCATAATTCATGTTGCCGCCTTCTCCTTTCGTAAGTCTAGAGACTAGTGGATCACTAACTCTCTTCCACTTGGTCGATAACAGAAGTCAGTCGAAAACACTGAAACAATCGACCTAAAGTTTTACGGATTTGTAGGATTGAACTGGGCACTTGGACAACAAGCCTCGGCAATTATTCATAAGCTGCTGGCAAATTCACTTCAAGTGATTCAGCTTAGTTTTCTATAGAAAGTAGAAATATTTATTTACATTACTTTGGTATTTACACAAAGCCATTGTTGTGTAAATGACTTTCTCCAGTCCAGTATTGGTGATATCCTTCAGTACAAATGCCAAGTCCCACGACACGTACACGACACGACACGACACGACACGACACGACACGACACGACACGACACGTACCGTCAAAACTTTACAAGTAACTCATTACAGACAATAAGTGGGTCAACGGCTTGTGTGGTGACCTAGGTAACTACATTCAGAATTGTCATAATCCGAACGTGTCTTGGTTATATTACAATTTTGTTCCGTAAAATACTGGGTTTATGTGGCGTGTTTGTTACTAAGGAGCTGTGTCGCATTCTAATGCTTTTGGGAAATTAAATTGAACTTCATCTGGCCGGAGTAGTTAGAGTTCGCATTCTTTTGCACGGTCAACTGGACAAACGTGCATTTTATCAAATTTGCTCAAATTCCGTGTGCTTTTTAATTTGATGATAATACATAAACCAGCAAGCTGACCCAAGATTACACAAGACAGCTCAAGTATATTTTTCATTGTTAAGTAATATAAACGAGTAATGCATTTTGTCTACCAAACCTGGTTGTGTAAAGAACACAGACTGGTTCAAGTCTTCTAGAAATTGTGATCATAAGCAGTTCATAATATACGCAGGAAAGGTTCTAAATCTCTGGTTCTTCTATAATTTTGTACCTGTTCGTTTAAATGTTTGCTAGTAGCAATGCAAACGACAACTTGACCGATGTTGGTTTATTTCTTGGAAAGACTATCAAAGACGCGTCTACCTACTTTCAACATACAAAAGACATCCGGCAAAATGATCCCTAAGTAAGCTCACTGGCACGAAAATTTAAATAAGGAAATCACGGGTAATCTATTACTTGTTCATTCCGACACATTCGTAGATAAGTTTGCCCAGTAATGTCAGTGGGATTATATGGACAATTAAACTAGTCCCAATGACACTAACCGGTGTGACAGCATTAAAGAATATATACAGAATTTTTCAAAATGATAGATGTTCTGACCATCATCACTGGCAGGACTAACAGCATATTTCCTTATCAATATCAAAAGCACAGCTAGTTAAAAATATTTAGTTTTTTCTTTGTAATATTGAACTGATAAATGAAAATCCATTAGTGAAGGGATTATTCGAACTATCCTGACGACAAAGATGTGGAATTCAGGAACAAGAACGCAAGAGTTTTTCACAAGGCAAACGGAAATGTCGGTGATTGATAATCCACACATTGCAAGTTGTAAACATATTAACAAATTAACTGCGATTTTGGAGTTCACCATGGCTGACTGTCCATTTTGACATTGCTACCGTATTTGATTTAGTGTAATCAACATAGCTTCTGAACAATATTACTACCATCTCTTTTTCTTAATGGGTCTTCAAATTTGATGAAACTTTTGTCATTACGCGCCTGAACTGCACCCGATAAACCTTTGTGAAAGAGCGCATCCCTCTAGGCTACTCTGTCTGAAATCCTTTTGAACCGGGCAACTCAAAAGCCAGGGCTAATTATCCAATTGATCGCAATACCGTAATCCGCAATAACAGTGATATTGGTAACTGATATTCCCCAAAATCTGGTGCAGTTCCTGAATTATTTCATAAAACTTGATTATACCGTGGACTCAACGATAAAACATCTAAGAATGACATCGGTACATGAGTTTTACCGCTTCACTCAATCGAATCTGGATGTTCGTTGTGCATTTTTCATTAAATACTGAGCAATGAATGATCATCTAATTGAATTTATCCTTCACTAAGCAATTTGCATGATCGTAGTATTCACACACAGCAAACTTTGCCAGCTTCAACTTTCAACTCTCATTTGCTGGGATAAATTAGAGAGAAATTCACAGTGATGTAGGGAGCAGCATCATCAAATTGCTTAATGAAACCAATAATTGATCGAATGCAAAAAAGATATCATACACAAGCAAATATAAATTTACCTCGTTTTGCTTATTTCTTCAAAGGCTTTCATGTTTTTAAAAATCCGATAGTATTCAGTTATATTGAAACCAAAAACGATAAAAATGCATTTTTTATATCGATTCGAATTTAGATGTAATATGATGTCTACATTAAATTCCTAAGAGGTTTAGTACAGAAACCACTAAAACCGATCTCCCATTTTTGGGAGAAACTAGTGTTAAGTAGACGTCACGTGACAATTTCGAAACTATACGCCTAGTTGTATCCCTTAGAAGATAGTAAACTTTTCCGTTTTTCATTCAGGGGGAACAGAGCTGTTATAGCTAAACATTGACGTCAATTCTATTCACGCTGCCGATAATAGAGTTAAAAATGATTTCCTGAAAATTGCTGATTTTAAAGGAATGTAAAAGCGAAGTTAGTTCAACATGCTAGTTAATGCTAATGTAAACCACAAAATAAAAATGAGACAAAGACGTCAAAAATTCTATTGATATTTGGTGGGGTACTTCTGAAAGTCACAATTTGGTCGTCAAGTTCTTTTGCAGATATGTGACGTAAATTCTTCTGTAATAGTTTGAGTGAAATGAAGCTTCTGTTCAACACTTTGATATTTAGTTCGTTTAGTAGATTTTCAAATATTTATAATCAGTTCGAATTGCACTAATGCTAAAGGGTAGTAGAATCGAATGCATACTTGCAACACACTTTGTTGTGATGACGTCAGGATACATAGCTCAAATTTTGACGAATTAACATTTTAAGTAGTCACTTAAAATCCATCACCCTTGCATGCCACTCAATGTAATAATTTTCTTTTCCTTGATAACACACGTCTTTGTTTATCTTAGCTACACAAATTGATTCACGGTTGCTTCCATCTGGTCTTTTGTTTCATACATTTACAGTAAACGGTTATTAAACAATCGAGAAGGTAGGAAGTTAACGGTTGCAGCTTCCAACGCACGCGTTTCAAGACATCATTTTTGAAATCTATTCGTCATTGTTCACAAAAGACCATTATCTGACATTGAAAATTGCACTCAGGATCTTGTTAATTATCTCACTACTTGGGATAACAAACCAGTTGAGATTATTACGAAAAATCAAATGTTGAATGGCAAGTGTGCGACGTTAAAGCAAGGAGTTCACTTGAAAATATTGCATCTTTGCAGAGTGAATTGCTTCAATAAAAGCCTTATTTTCCACGCTCCGTTTTACTGACAACTACCAAGCAGCATTCTTAATGAGACGTTCACATTTGGCCTCCACTTAAAAATTGATTCCCTCCAACCATTCACTCACTTTATTCGACCTAACTTGACTTGATCTGAGTTGAACCTAAAAGCTGTTTAATTTGGATTATTCTACAAGTTTTCTTGGGTAAGTGCAGCTGTTCACGAATAAAATAACTTCTTGTCTCATACTTTTTACAGATGTACACAATCGTTGCTCCGGTTACAGGCTACAAAATGTGAGCAGAAGGCTAAATTACTTTTAACGGGTTGATATATTTTTCTAGTAGTTTCGACACAAGCCTTCGTTTCAAACATGCTGGGTGTTATAGGTGGCGTACAGGATAACTTCCGTTCTAAATTACAGAACAGAAAGCCCTGTTACGTTCTGGCACTGAACAAAAGTTTTGACTGATTTGCCTAATTAAAGTGTATTACGATTCCTTATGTTTCCTACTAACGATTGAGCTAATGCGCAGGCGTTCTAGAAACATTTTTAGTGTGCTTTCAGGTTTATATATAACGTTCGTTTTAATTTTCTACTCATTATGGAGGAATATACATGAGCACCTCTGAGTCTGTTCGTTATTTACCTACAGAAGAATGCAGTTCAGTACGAGGCCCTCTTAGAAGTGTCCGTGAATCGTTCATTTCACACACCAAACAGAGATATACGAATTCCGCTGAAATGTGTAGCATCCAGTACCAAACAGGCAACGTCACATGACTCAGGGTAAGTGTTTTCTCAACAAATAAAATTATTTGCGGTTCTCATAATTAAATCTAATTTGAACGTTCATACAAAAGTATTAAAGATCAAGGGCTTATGGTTTTTATAATTCTTGTTAATAGGGGAAGCAAATTTAGTAAGCGATTGGTAAATGTGTGAACATATTAAATAAAAAAGGGAGCGCGAAGAAACTAATCAATGTGAAACTTACCGGCATCGAATACCTAAACATTTCATGGGGCTTGCTGATATGATTTGTCAACAAACGTGAACAGACGTTCTGGATTTCACAGAAAAACTGGGGCGCGTATGAAAATCTGACAATCCATGAATGGGTATTTAGGAGATCCAGCTGACCACTGGGCATGCTTAAGTGCAATTGAGTTTCGAACGTGTCCATTGTATTAACGTTGATCTCAGAGTTGGATATACATTTTAAGGTACTCAGGTCTTAATTACAAAGTACTGCGACTACATAGTAGTGTGATCACCTAAAAGCTGGATGTGAGGAAATCTTCTCTTGCCCATTCCTAACAGATTATTAGTAGAGGACATTTGTTGTGTGAGTTGTTTGACAGGTTGTTCAGTTTGACATTTGGCCTCTTCTCATATGCCTATATATTCATTCAGTACCAACCTAACAGAGCCTGGTTTTCTGATTAAGTTCTCAGTCGTGCAAATTTCTTTATTTGTATTGTGAATAACTTTACAATTCCGGATAAAATGTTGATTATTGATAGGTCACACTCCAACTACAAAAGATTAGCTAACTACAGTGACTTAGATAGTGAGTCAAATACACTAGGTAGTACCTATTCTTGTCACGGCTGAGACTAGAAATCTGGCCACGCTTTTACGAATACCGTTGCGTATCATTCACATGCAAATGTGGCTGAGTTTTTACATATACTAATACACTCCTGCCTAATGCAAGACTGTGCACTTCTGCAAAGTTTTAACGAAAACGAAATTCAAGTAAAGTACCTAAGTTTGAAAGAGATTGATGGAAATATCTATAAGACTGCGGCAGCTACGATCACTTTTGAGTGAGGTTCAATTTTTGTGAAACCAAATTCCTTCCTGTTCAACTGTAATCATATTTAGACAGTATTTTGCGAGTTTCTTTCGTGTGTTCAGTGAAATACCTCCTGCCTCTAAATGATTCAGCCTTCATTGTCTACTACTTTTGTAAGTTTATTAAAGCGTTTGTGTTTAACCTTTTTGTAACTAAAAGGCATCGCCCGTTATGTGTGCACCAAATTCCGGGAAATTTTCTTGCTGAAGACGCTTATGTACCCCTAACGAAAGCGGAATAATTTCGACTGGTTTTCAGTGGTGTAGAATTTACCACAATAGGCTGATTAACAATAGTTTCCCGAAGGTTTCTTTGAACGTCCTGTTTAATAACGGCAAACAGATTCACAAAACAAAGTGGGCAACAGAATTAATTTAGTTTTGCTCCTTCTACTTATCATCTATAGGTTGGAAATCAGCTTGGGACGAAACCATCTTCCGCTGAAGACGTACTTGATTGGGCGCAAATTAGTTGACCTGCGCGTAATTAATGAGGTGAACAAGGAAATTTATACCGCCGACGAAGGTGCAAGGATTCGGTTGGATGCTTTGCTTGCTGACGAAACAGGTAATACCTTTGGATAACGAGTATATATGAACTTATCGTTTCGGGTGCGATAGTTATTGCTGGTGTTTTACTAGTCTATCATCAGCAAACATAATGGTCTGCTGCGAACCAGTGCTTATGCGGACAAAGTCGAGCTTTCACTCAAGTTCTGTATGCCACTATGCATTTTCAATTACCACAAGATAATTGCGGTATATTTTCTTGTCTGTTTAGTGTGATGAACAGTCTTCAAAAATAATATTTCTAATTTCTTTTAAACGAGGACAATATATCCATGTCAAATCCGTCACGACATTCGCTCCAGCTGATCAGTATTTTGTTTCAGTTGGAAGTCAAAAGTAACAGGAGCCAAAACACAGTGAAATTCTGAACATCAAATAAATTGCCTTATGTGTTCCAACCTGCGGGAATAAAATGAACAAGTAAGCTAACGTTAGAAGCATAGCAAGCGAGTTATTAAAAGGTTATGCTGTCATGAGAACGCATTGGGCACTGTTTGACGTACTTTGTTGAAATGTTTTCGAAGGTAGTTGTGTGCAACCAGTTGAAAAAGCGGTTCACAAGAAACTATAAATTTTTAAGTAGTCACATCACTTAAAGACAAATACGCAAACCAAGAAACGTGTAGTACTTGGAAGCTCATGACCATTCTACGATTCGGAATGGTTTCGGCGTGAGGTGACTTCATCCGGCTCAGATCTAAACATATACTATGAAACATTTTCTTTTTTGGTTTATGCTTTAGATAGCTCCAAGGGTCCGAAGTGTATTACGCTCTTGTATAACATCGGATATCTCATCCTTCTCAGACACATCATTAAAGCCTTAAGACAGATGGTACGAGAATCTACAAAATCAAAATTGGAATGTAGGAAGTTTGAAGATCCAGATAAAGTACCTGCTGAATGTCAAATAGGGTAATACTAACTGCTGGTCTTCGTCATACAAAGCCTGCCAGTGGTATCTGGAATCCATGGAAATTCATTTCTCTAAATATGCAACACGTTCGTCCTCGTGTTATCGATTGTCATTTAAATCGATATCCTTTATTCGGGTACTCTGGGTCACGTAACCTCATTGTAGCCTAGTCGAAAACATGATTACCAACTTTTCTACTTGGGTCATAGTTTGTCTGCTTCCGATTATTGACACCGAATGACATTTGAGGATTGTTGAAACTTTCTGAGCAGATTTTGGGTGAGCACTGAACTACACTATCAAACTCAATAACATCAGCTGAGACCGTGTGCTATGTGATACGATTCTCAATACTTTGAAACAGCAGCTTAAAAGGTGGACTATCAAGGTTACTAGTGAAGTATAATATGTTATCAATTACCTCATCGCAGCTGTGAAGCAAGTGAGTGCTCAAGGAAACAAGCAAAAAACACGGAACTGCGAAATTTTCTTGCAAAATGGCAAAAAATGTACAACTCAGAGAGTAGTGGGACTTACCACAGTCAGAAACGTTTTGAGATCAATAGATGTACATCAGCGTTTACTAGTCATTTGGCTTGCACTTTAATTCCTGCGAGTTCATCTGCGGGTACGTTTATATTTTAGTGTTAGGACTCAAATACACTATGATTTGTCTGACTTGCAGTTTATTGATAGAGAACCTTCATACATATTATCGTTTTTTCCCATCAAAATCTGTACTTTACAAGAAAAGATTACTTTCCTAACTTGCCAGTCGTGATGAAATAGAATAATCCTTTTAGAATCGTGCTGAAAAACCGATCATTATAATTATAGTTCAGCAGCAGAAGATTATAATTACAGTGAAACTGTTAACATTGTAATTATAGTTCTCAATCTCTTCGTAAAGTAAAAATATCAAAAAATCAACGAATAACAATAAGCCAACTTTTGTTCTCTGAACTTTCAAATGACAGACCTCTAAGGCGTTCATCGTATGCAACCTTACTGCAGTCAAAGTTAAATACGTTCCTGATGACCAAAAAAAGTCCTGCGATCTAGAAACTAGCGTAATGGTTAATATAACAAACATTTACTAAGCAACAACTGAGATAAGTATATTTAGAGTTCTTTCTTTGTAGCTTCATGACGACCTGTTAAATATATTGCTACATTAATGTGTTGATAGGGTTTATCCATTCGAACCAAGTAGAACACAATATAACTGCTTTTTCAGGCTGTAGCTCAATAAAGTTTTTTGTTCCCATACAGGATTTTACAAAGTAATCAGCGTAGAACATTGTTACTATAGCAACCGGTCGATTAATCTCAGTTCAAAAAATCCGAATGAGATGACTATGTTTATCTACAAAGGGTAAGTAAGCTAATGAAGTTTGGTTTCATTCGTTCAATATATAGCATTTGAACTTCTCAACAAATGTCTGCGAGCCTCCGCGTACGCAATAATCTGCTTCTTTCTGATTTAGACATACGATTAAGTGGACGTTCTGTAATACACGAAATCGTGAAAGGCATTTCATTATATATCATACGTAATGTTGGTCACTGTTGGGACAATTTGTTAAGTTACAATCCTTACCGGCAAAACCCAAAACGCAATTGCATTACATAAACAGTGGGCATCACTGAGACATTTACTGTAAGTTTTCTATCGTTTTTGACTGATACTACCACTTAAAGTATTGCATAGCTTCGGGGCAACAAATCGAATGTCATAGTTTGTAGACATCGACGTATTATCAGTACCATAAGCTGAGGCTTTTATGGTCACCACAAACCGTAAGGAATTGTCGAGAGGTGTTACGACTAGATCCAAGGCGACCATAGCCCTAACATGTGCAAGGACATTTGGGCGTTCAGTAGACCAGTTCCATACTACGTTCTTCTCAACATTTGGTTTTGCTGCCTTCAGATGACCGACAGGGTGATGTATCATTGGGATGAGTTATTCAGTAGATTGTGTCGATATTCATCAGGTAAAATAGGCAGCCACGCCGGTTGATTACGGAGCCTATATAATTGATGGACTGCACAAGCATGCAACATTTTTTGCGAGAAAGAAATCAAATTCTCCGAGTATGGTTAGGGACATGATCAGGTTTTTCGCAATATTATCGCGAATAATACGCGGCACAAGGATATTGAGATATGCTGCTACTCCTTGTATGTCAGTCGGTACCTTGTCTATGGTCTGTTAGAAAACTGCATACACTGACCTCACTCCGAAAACGGAGATGATGCTGGAACGATCCGTGATGAACGTCGATGGTCGGAAGTTCAACAGAATTAAACTTACAGGCAAGTTTCAGCCATATCGAGTTTGGTAAGTCATCTGCCATCATTAAGTTTTGCAAACAAGTCTTTATGAACTGCAAGAAAATAATAATGGTCTTCTGGCATGACATTCAATCTCGTTAAAATGTTTACACTTGACGGAATGCAGCCGTTGGCCTTCCTAATAACAACAACGGGGTTGTCCATGCAAAGTAGTCGACTGAATAGATAAGCTCGAACTTTTTATCGGTTGAATTACTTAACCAGAATTGGTTGAACAGCCTATAGCGCAGGCCGCTTTGGTGAGAAAACAGGTTTGACATACAGAAGTAGACCTAACATTGCATTCACTTCAGAGCACTAACAACGCTTTTCTTTGAAACACCGTCCAATTTGGTTTATAACCTCCCTGTCAGATTTCAACTAACGTAATCCTTTTTCAGGTCTATTGGAGGAGATACTACCGTCATACTTTTGTACAAATGACTGAGTGACTTGCCCAAAAATTTCGGGTGCCCAATCTGTTCCAGAGCCTGAAGACTCAGTTTCAAATGATTTGTGATAGGGACCGTCCCATATATGTAGACATCACCGCTCCCAATATCACAGTTTACTTTGACCATCATTGTCAAGTCTCCTTTGTATTTGTTTTGGATTGAGTGTTCTATTTCATTATACACCGAATGACCAATGTTCTTCCAAGTTTGCCGCAAATGCAACGTGATGTTAGAAGCAGTGTCGAGCTTCAAGTATACCGGACTGCCTCTAGATTTACCGACAGGTACTTGTGACGTAACATTATGCTGGGTCTAACGATGACCTAAACGGATTTCGGCTTTTTCACTTGTTCTTTTGACTTCTTTCGGTAGGTTCTCGAAGGTGACAGCGAAACACTCAAAGTTTTTAACGTTATTATGTTTGCATGGACAGGAACGCACAAAATGACAATTAACACACATTTTAGCATGCAGTTGGAGGCTTTGATAAGGGCTTTACACCATGCTTGTGAGTTCCTCGTTTGTGTGGCCCCTGTAAAACTGTATGCAGTGCAGGTAACCATTACCGTGTCATGTTTCAAACTGATCAAAGGTTTACCCTCGACTATCTCAGCCAGCAACGTCACGTTAGGATCGTTTCCAATCTTTTTGAAAATTCGGTTGAAATGTCAGCATCTCGGGCTGATTGTAGACAGCACACAAACATTAGAAAACTCAAATGATCCTCCGCTCGCAGTTTGAACTTTTCACATTTGCGCAAGTGGCAAAACATCGTGATCATCTTTCACGAACTTGAGGTAGCGGTACCTAGTGTTAAACAAAGATGATTGCCCCCAAAAATATTCATCAGCGTCTGCAGTGTTATATCAAACGTGAGATCACGAGCTGTGTTCGGTTGGATGCATTCAATATATCTGAGTTGCTTTTTCATAATGAAATAGTCACATCTTATTCGCAGCCAGTTTCACTGGAAAGACGTCTTCGTATCTGCTGAACAAAGATACGAAAGTCATTCCGGCTTCATTACCATAAACAAATCCAATAACTTTGTTCGTGATGACGTCCGCATTAAGCCCGGTCCAACTTTTGGCATTCCTAAAACCATGGATAAATTGAGCGTCAAATGTTTGGTCAGTTTTAGTTGAGTAGCGTCGAATTGCGCTGGTCGCTGCTGCAAATTCGGTTTCTTTTTTTACTGGAAATGTTGTTTTCTGTGTAGGTAACATATCTAACACCGGAAACCACTAGTTGTTGAATCGATTCTTTTCTAATGCGCGCTCAATTACTTGGCCAAAAACTGAAAAGGAAAATAGACAAGGTATCACTGCTTATTCGAAAAACAAGTCAGAACATGACCGCATCGGATGTAAAAATAGATGGCGAAACGAATATCGTACATGGGTAACAAGTCGCAGACGAATCAAACGATACGGTGATACATGGTAGTCGAGGTGTTAGAACGAACCACGTTACAGTTCTGATCGCGTACAGGAATTTACCTGCATGGCTGCTATCTAATTGGGTCAGTGGAATAATACGTATAAATTCACACAAAAATAAACCGATGGACACCACGAGATTCGTCTCGACTGCTTCGTTAGGAGACTCATCTACTTACAAATACTAAACAAAAACATGAAAGTTCGTTACAGATGTTGCCTCACGGACAATTCCCTAGTGCTTTTTGACAAAATACGCTATGCTTGACGTCAACTTCAGATCTTCAATCCAGGTGCACAAACCACTGTGTGACTGACTTCTAAATGGTTGTAATGTTACACATGATCTGCCGACCGAACCTTTACCAAGATTTGCCGTATATTCTGCTTGAAACTACTGGGGAAGGTAGTTTCCTGACACACTTCGCAAATAAACATAAGTAATCTATTGCGTCTTCAATAAGATTAACGATTTTGAAGCAATTAAAACCTGTGTCCGGCTCATGATGCCTATTTTCCATCAACCGGTAACTGCAAATACAAAACATCGAATTTCAGTTATTGTTGGAAGTTACTAGCACAATTCACTAGCTGTCTAGTGTGATAACTGAGTCTTTTTCTCAATAGGTTATGAGTCTGTATTAATGTATACAGTTAACAAAACATTTATGATTATCGATGGGATTTATCCGGTGATAATAACTGAGATCATTGGTTTAGACCCATACTAAGACAGCCAAAGATTAGTGGAGGACAAGCGTGAGTCTTAAACACGACTAGCCCCAATCGTTTAGTAAACATCTCACTTCAGGCGCATAAAAGTTTGTAAATAGCATTTGACTTTTTTCAGTGAATGTGTAATTTGTTTTCTGGCCTTCAACATGTCAACTCCTTACAGATGCAGTGTGAAGAACCCACAACTTCTGACGCAATTCACAAACAGTCACTTCCCAAGTGATCACATTCAAAGTAGTTTGTTCGCCGCATTTCGCCTGGGCTACTTGGCATCACTGTTCTTCAAGTGCACATTCCGGTTATGTTCAGACGTTACAGATTGTCAACAGGTCGGTGACACTTGGACCAGCACAAACGGCTTCCATCTGTGTGTTTGTCATTAATCTTTTGAAGTCATTAATTTTGCGTCAAAACCGTTCTCGGAACGTGATCCGACTTCAATTTTGACTCCATTATACATAGCCAATCGGTTTATTATATACGAAATGTTTTATCGCGACTTTTCAGTTAACAAGTCAGGTTGCTTCAGTATCCATAGACAAGTATTTCTTGTTTGTGCAGTGAATTAGTGTCATCGGACAACATGTGTAGCGGCACCTTCAGGAATACATCAAGCTAGCATGTTCGCCAAGTTCAGTATTTTGTTTCATCTTACCAGACATTGTCCTTTGCTCTTCATCCTTGATGAAGGACACTGGACATTTGGTCAACCGCGACGAACATAAAAATCCATAGAAACCGAGGGACGTAGAAGTTTAAAAGTGGATAAAAATGTTGATGGAGACACGTCAACTAACTTTTCCTATCTTTGCCAACTTTCATTTTTCCAAAAGCCCCCATGTGAGCAACTCGAATCGAAAGAACACAAGCTAGATGCCCAAACCTTCCACGAAAGCTCATACGTAAATACGGCGTACCAAGAATTTTGGCTTTCGCAGTTCTCAAATGTCTCTAAACATTTACTGGAAGTAAATGGCTCCATTCCAGCTCGATTAGGATTTATGGAAAGATGGGCACACATTGAAGTACAAAATAAACCAATCTCATCAAGTACGTGCTGGTTTCCAAGTAGTTCAAAACGTTTGTCAAACAATCTACGTTTAACCATAAAAATGCTCATGAATCACGTACGTAAATGTGTGGCTTAGTTTTTACTCATACCGTCTACAAATAAAATTACTATGAATTTTACAAAAGTATCTCTTTCACAGTGTATGTTCAACTTTAATTCGATCGTGATGCTGGTCACACCAAATGCTACTTTGCGTCGGTGGCTTACTTGTGTGATCGACAAAGCGCGTTGGCATTTGTATAATTTAGCTATTCCGTACAAAAACCAAAGCTTTCTGCCACTTTGTCTATTTTAATTCCAAAACTTTTCAGTAAATTTAACGAACTTAGGTAAAAGCTGTCTTTGTCATTCTTGGTGACTTGTCAAATAGATGTAATCACAATAAGACGATTTTGGGACGTCCCCGTGGAATACCTGCTGAACGATAACTAACAACGGACTAAGTAACTCAATTGAAGTAAGTGGCCTCTGGAGCTCGCAATCCAATATCAGCAATTAGTAATCGCTTCAGTCCTTGCTAAAGCTCATCACGTAAAACCAACTTGACGGTCAACTCAAAAGTTGGGATCTGAAGCATCTAGCAAATTGTAATTTTTATAAATTTTATTTGGTAACCATATAAAATGCGTTCATTCGATGAACGAGGTCTCATAAAATTGTCAATTGCCTTGGTTGTTTAGTCAAAAGCGTTAATAGAAGATGAGATGCCCCACAATCGCTCGTAGAATTCATAGAAAATTTACAAATTACGAGAACATGTGGATGCTCATGTGCACACGAATTTGTGTTGAACAGTTTACAAGGAAGAGGTAAGTAGAAACCTGACTACTGTACATCAAGTATAAAACAAGCGCAATGCAACTTAAGATGAACAATAGTCTACTAACTTCAACAGCAGGAGTTCGAACATCTCTGTATACTAATACGGTGATTATAATGATCAACTCATCCGGAAACTAGATTTGTTGTCTTGAATATGAGAGTAAAGTTTGTGTTTGAACTGAGCTACCAATGTAATAGTAGCGATAGATTCAAGTAGACTTTTAATAGTTGAGCAAACCCGGACGCTGGCATTGTGTTTGCTGCAACCCAGATGGCTCTACTCATAAGAACTTCGAGGGCTTGAAGACAAGTTGTCAGTTTGAACGCCACTTTCACATTCTCTACTTGATTTGTGTAAACAGTGGTGAAACATTTACTACCATGCTGTCATGAAGATTAACACGAAAATTCACTATAAACTGTGCGCAATAAATTTGTCCTATATGAACTGTTTGAGTCTCAGTAAACGAAATTCCAAGAAACTCACCTCGAACATCTTGAGGAAAATGAGTAATATATGTTATTTCTGAAGATATGTAATAAATTACACTTAACTTGTGATCTTGGTCTACTACCGCAAATAAGTAAAAGAAAATGAAGACAACTTCTTTTCAAAAACGAAGTCAAAATCAGTGTTTGACCTTCTAAGTCGTATGCCGATTTGGAGCAAGTAGTTACAGAACGACAAGCATAAAGCAAGGCGTTTTGTTTTTTGTTCATATTTTATACGGTTTGCTCGGAATGAGCATATTAAAAACGGTAGACTCCCGAAAAAATTGTTTTAAACGTACCATGAGTGATAATTTGTAAATCAGTAGCGGAAACATGAAAAAAAGATGCCACTTTTCGTCCACAGCCATCCAAAGTATCTTTATGTCTTACATCCCAAAAAGAAATAAAATTAATGACATCTATAAGGTGTAGAATTGCACCAATCTGGACTCTGGTCGAATTTTGAATTGCAACAAAACTACCCTGTCAAATTAGGCAACCACCCTTTCAGCTGAACTACAGATTATTCGCGAAATGTTTTAATAACACTTTATTCAAACATCAATTGGACAAAAACATTGTGATACCTGCGGGTATTTTCAGTCCTGAAAAAAAGTCATCTTTAAAACGGCCACCGTCTTCAAATGTATCAGGAAGGTACTTCGGTAGCACGAGTGTTTAACAAGTAAATTATGATATCTGCCTATTTAATGGACCGCTTCCGAAGCAAACGTTTTCAGTGATGTATTTGCATTTTACATTTACCCGTATAAATAAACCCTTTATGCTTTCTTCGTTAAATACTCTGTACGAACACCCCAAAACGATTTCCTAAAGGAACAGTGAGTATTTTGATATTCATACTGAGGTTGTTATTTACTGGCTCGGTAACAAAAAAGTAATAGAAAAGTAAATAAAAATGGGAAAATAGAGTTGATTTACTCTGTTCACGGCAGTGGTCACATGATTAACACTTAAAATAACTTTAAAGATAAACTTTTTGGCAATATTTTTGAGGAAATCAAACCTGGAGACTAAGATGTGAATTGTATCGATATGCTGCAAGATATTTGTAGTTTACAGCTCTAGTTCTTAGTTGAGCTTTTTGATTGTGGATCTGAACAAACACAGAAACCTGGAAGGCACAAAACAGTGTAAATGCTACGAAATATAACAAATTACAAATGAGAGTTTTTAAGGCGTCCACATATGTCACTAGTCATAATCCTTCAGAATCAAACAAAATGCGCTGAATAAAAGAAGAAACTGTAATTTGTGAACTATTCGCCAAGTTTCTTTTTATTTCAAGTTTCCATTAAGAACGAAAGACCAGATGAGCTCAACTACTTTGTGTCTGTTTCGTACCACCTAAAAACACGACCATTTCCTACACAAACATTAAATTCATTTAGGGAAGATTTTACAGTTATTTTAATACTGCCTGACACAATAATTTGTGAATGGGTTTAGAGAACCTACTGAAAACAACCGTCAACTCCTGTCTGCTCAAGGAATCTGAGCCTCGGTGACTGCGTTTCTCACACAAACCGACTAAGTGAACAAGATTAACAAGGAGCAAACGCAGTTTGAAAGACCGAAATTCGACGGAGTAGTTATTGGCAACAGGCTGTTAGATGGATGCTTCCAACAATGACATCAGCTTGCCAACCCAACCAGTTTTCAGTTGAGCAGGCTAAAATTTCGTCAGCAATTGGATTGTTGAATATTAACATTGCTTTTATTCTTATTCAGCGTATGCATACGTTAATTGTTTACCTGTGACGCGCGTGCGGCGAAAATTATCAGTTAATTCCCTGAAACGAGTTGTTCAAACATTTTCACGTTCAAAATACTGTTTCTTAGAGAGGATACAGCCTTTACCAGCCCCTTCTGAACTTATAGAGACGGCTGATTACTGCTGACAAATATTGTCTTGGCTGGCTACTTTTGCTGTTTACTTGCTCCTTTTGACCACATTCCTCTACCACAGACTAATAGTTATTTCGGCGGAGATTAACGAGCGTAAGTGAGTGGGGAAGCCAACTGTTTTCACTGTGGATTATGACTTGGATCAGTTTTCGGGGAAATACTAAAGATTATCGCCTTTTTGAAACATTCCAAATTGGCCTTCCAGATATATTTTGTTTACCGTAGACAGTAACAACTCCGTTGATTAAGTAAAAGTCAGAGAAGTTTTCCCCGGAACCATTTCTTTCAAATTGTCTGAATGAAACAGGTAGTAGAATGACGCAGTAAAGTTGGTTCTTGAGCCCCTGGATAAAATCCCATCAGTTTTCTCGCCATCCACGGATTTAAAACTAGCCATCTGAGAAGCCGCGTTTATTAGTTCGCTCTAAAGCGATCAAAACTCGAGATGACGGTTGTTTCTTGAGGCAACTTCAGTAAAAATCACTGACTGTCTGATCGTTTTCAGTAGGTGCTGGAGAAGCTCATGCAACCTGCATGTAACTAATAGCAGTTAAGACAGTTTGCTTCAATATAAACGATTTTATGAGAGTGAAACAAACTTTGAGCTCTCTTAATTTCATTCACGCCGTATTGAGGTTCTGATATTATCGACCCAAACTAAGGCATAAGCTTCTCGTCCCTATACGGTGGCACACCTCAGTTTTGGAACTTGACTTGCACTGTGGTTGAACAGCCTCATCAGTGTCTGTCGTTTAACCGTTCATTTGTTCACCCAACGCTGTCTTTTGGGCTGCAAATGTTTCAGCTTCAAACGGGTTGATATTGTTAGTGTGTGTTCGAGTGCACTGTTTTGAAAACGTCTTCGTATGGTCTGCGCACACAAATGTATTCAACGCTGAAAGAACACTCCACAGTTTACAAAAGAAGTTTACACATTCAATAAGTATCTAAAACATAATGAACAATCCAGACAGAAGGTTCATGATAACTTTTTAATCGCCTTCTTCAAAGATGATAACTAACAGGCTGAAACACTGGCATTCGTTGACAGTTTGGGATAAATCATTCGGAATAAGCACGGTGGAAGTTAACTCCATGAATCGGTACCGAAAGGGAAGATGAAACTTAACGAAGATACTGAAAATACACTACGATGTTGGAGTTTGATCTATCACAAATCGTCTTAGACAAATCGTTAATCTTTACTGGATGGTTACGTACAGCTTTCATTGGTCGGTTTTATATGCAATTATGTGAAGTGAAAACCAAACCGTAAAAGTTGAATGTATTTCAGAAAATAAAACTTCTTAACAGCGAACTGTATAAACGGCTTGTGAAGAATATTTGCATTTTCAAGTGAGTTTTAGCAAGGACCGTGTTTCATACACATTTAATTTAAAACGGCGTATAAGAACTATAGACTTAAAATCACCGGGGAATTTTGCAGTAACTGACACTAGTACTATGATCCGTCTCCAAACGTGATTACTTATTCCAATGGAGTTATTCCCAACCGACTTTGAAGCACCGTATCTAGGTTGCTTTAACCAGTAGTTCTCACATCATTTATTATGGTTACTCGGACTCAACGGTCAGTGCTTAACAAACAATGACATTTCACACAGATGACAGTTTGACTAGCTGGCTATTCCGATTTAGCCCTCCAATGTCAAAAGTATTGAACAATTTTCACATTCGATACTGGGAACGTTCGTCTAAATATCCGTACAACAAGCCTAGGCATATTTGCGGTACCTTGCCCCCTCAAGTTCACACATTTTACTCAGCTTGTTTTTACGTCTTAAGGCCAGCAATTAAAAAAAGCACTAGATTGAAGAATCTTGAAAATCGCATTCTGATTTGCTACCTAAGAAGGGATTTTACTATTCGTTTAGAAAGGGAGGTACACAGTAGTCATACTTTATGTAACTGACGATTATAGTTCATAGTATGAAAGCAATATTCTGTTTTTTCGTTTAACTGCAATATTCAAAATAAACTAGCGACGACATTCTCAGTACAATAGTGTTTACAGTTTATAAACCAAGGTTAATCAACGATGATGTCTCACAATAATGAAATAAAGAAAAAATGTCGTGGAATTAAAGTTCCTTACATTTTAACAATCCAATGAACACTAGCCAGGATAGGTTGCCAATTTGGAGTTTACGTAAGGTACATTGTTTTAATAGCATCTTGCCTCATTTGATGCTGACTAGTTGATGAGATATGGCACAGTGCGCAGAGTTGTGTGAAACAGGTGCGCGGCTTCCCAGACATTGACAAACGTCAATTTGGTTTTAGCTGGCTTCAGTGTAAGCGATACTAGATGACAAGACAAACATTTGAGTCTGTCCTGAAACGCAGTTTCCCATAATCTTACGGTTAAACCAAATATTATTTTGGGAAGTATTAAAAATAGCAAATGAAACCTAACTAATTATATAAGCAGTAAACAACTATTCTGTTTAACTGCGCTGTATTCCCTTGGAACAGCATCACACACACACGACGGCAAATAATCGCATTCACATTACCGCTGAGTTAGGAAGAGTAGCACGTGACCACCCAAGCTGACTGATTAGACGAAAGGAGCTGAGCAAGTAAATCAAGATTCCCATGAAAAGTGTGGAAAATTTTCATGGTTTTAATTGTTGTAATTGGAATGTCCTACAAGACGGATGCTAGCGCTTACTTTGAGTACATTACTCACAAGCGACTTTGCTTCAGTCTGGGGACTACAGTGAAATGTTCAAGGCATAGTGGTTAACATTTTTGCCACATGAAAACCTGACGGATGGTTGTGTCCGCATCATGACAAAAAAGTGTACTACCGAAAAGCTCCGACGAGAACCGAACTCGATTTCATCACCCTTCCTACAAAAAGTCTCCAGTGATTAGAATCGTTATTCTGTTCATTTTATTTTACCCATTGCGTGTATCTCGGGCAGATTTGCACATATAACTGTTAAGCAAGTTTCAAAATTACTAGTAGATTACCATGAGTGATATTTTGCGGACAAAATATATAACATTAGATAAGTGACAACTGCAGACTTAACTTAAATAAGGTCATGAGATACTACCGTCTACGCAGACCTAAGCTGAACCGTAATTGTGAGCTATATGAGGTACATACTACTATGAAATGCATGAGGTAAGTACTCATTTATTCAAACATTCATTTGGCAGATTTCTTCAAAACGGTATCATCAACAACTTAAACAGTAAAAATGTGCAAACAGCCATGCTGCGCAGAGCCGAAAGTAATACTGGACAGTTCAAAACTTTGGCAAATAATGTAGTGAATTCGAACAACACCTTATCGAAAACGTTATTTTTATTACACCATGAGTTACAGGCTATTAATGGCGGATGTACTAGAATGCAGTCAGCTTAAATTCTGGATTCTTTCCAAACCATGCTCACAAATGATAGCTGAAGCCAAAAACAGGGGGTAAGGTCAATGTGTTTCTTACCCAACTAACAAAAATGTCATTGTTTATAAAATTAACCCACCTTATTCATCACTGTCTGACACAAATTTAGCACTTTAATATAGCGTTTCACATGGTTCCTTTCAAGTTCCAAGGAAACAACTAAATTCGCTTCAAAATCAATTCACGATTCTGACTTCTATTTTATTCTCAATGTCGTACAATTTTGTCTTCAACGTGATTTCTGAAAGTTAGTTCCAAACCTCTAACCATTTCGTTCTGTTTTGGGAGCCAGATCGTGAGAAATGTACTTTCAACCTAAAATGTAAAGGTTCACTACTAAAGATTGTTTAATTCTGAAGAACTGAAAACTCTGGTTGAAATCTCAGGAACAAATTAATTCGTGATTAAGAAAGCTGGTGACCTGAACCAAAACTTGCTTGCATCCTATGTTTTCGTGTTGTTTTGACCCGACCACTTACCCAAAAGCTAAACACACCATTAGCAGTCAACTTTGTTGACCTGCTTTAACACAATAAAAACGCTGAAACGTCGTTCAAGAATGAACGCAGAATGGTAGTTACAGGCGTAGGACATTTGGGTAAGGTCACACGGAGGTATTAACCAAAACATAGACTACCAATGTTCCCTTCATGACAAACCGGTGAATTTCTAAACTATCTCCATACATTGACTATTACATTTGATAAATACATATCGCCTATTCAGTCCTGAATTTTTGCTACTTTCTCACTAGTAAAAGTAAGTTGTGTGGAAACATTTCTGCAAAACCAACGAAAACTCTGTTTAGTGTTGAAAACTGCAACACAAGGCGCTTCATAAAACATACTTTTTCTACTTTCTTTTATCTCAGGCTCTATTAACAATCCGACAGTTCCAGGCAATACGTACGGTGATAGCGAGTTTGCCGACCTCGGATTTGCAACTTTAACCTCACCGCTGGCAAATTCAAACATACTAAGATGTCATTATGCTCTTTGTTTGAACACTGCACACATAATTTGGATTTCCACAGTCTTATTGTCTCTTCTTATCTTAGTATGTTCGATCTTTTTCGGGGTATATCGACGATACAGGCTTTTAAAGGGAAAAATAAAAATGCAGATATCACATCAGCCAACAATTTCATCAACTAGTACCTGCTGTCATGAAATTCTGTCGAAAGTGGATTGGTCTACATTGTCATGTAATACTTATCATCAAAACTCCGAAAGTTTGGATAAGAATTCACCGTCTGTCTGCGTAGTTCCCATCGCAGATCAGTACAAAGTGGACACAGTAAACAGGTCTCCAATGGTACCACCCGTCTTTGCTTCTGAGCAGTTTGACACTGGCTATTTGCAGACTAATAGACTAGTGACATGCTCATCTGCTCCAATCAAGACCGTTTGGAACTGTGGTGCCAGTTTACAGGATGGCAATGGATACAATTCGACGAACATTGCTGTAAACCGGAAAACTACTCCAAATTCCGGGAACTGTTGTTATTGTGATCAACTGAAACCCGTAATGAACTCAAGGCATGCAGAATGCCATTCTGTTACTCCGTTACAATTTACTGATCACAATAAAAACGGTAGCATAGAACAGCCGCAGGCGTTCGAAAACCTGGATACAAAATATAGTGCTCGAATACATTCCGCGCTCACAAATAACCCGGAATCGGCCGAATATCACTCATTCGACTCACATCTTTGTACACATAATCCGAGTGATGTCCGAATGGAAGATGCGATTGCGGTTATTCCAGAAGCTTACTTTACACGAGGCAGTGGATCTATATTTCTCGGTTCCAATACATCAAAACCAAAATCTGTGATTTTAAATTGCACCCAGTCTGATGATTTGATATTACTGAACAATTGTGGTGCAGCCACAAATGACTCATTTGCAACTGTGAAACCTATGCACAGATGATAATTCATAGAACGTTGTATATAAACAGTTTTGAGTTATTGTTCGGTCTATCAACTTTTGTATATTGATAGATTTGGACTTGTGAACCTTATGGATATTCATGTGTATGATTGGTTGATAAATATAAACTCACTACCAGGTTTCGAGTTTCTTTCGAGCTGGGATGTATCGTGCTACATAAACATGTTATTCAACGTAGGGATTGATTCAAAGTTGCTCGCTTCTTGATTGTTCAAAATCTGCACGATCTAAGTTAAATACTTGATATCCAGCAGAACCATTAGGGAAAAGAACCAAGCGCGTTCTTAAAATTGCCCTAAATTTGAAATGTTATAGCTACTCACATTACAATTTAAATGTGACGTATATCATAAAATATCATCTTGTTGTATATCTAACAGGTGGTTTGCATTACTATCTTAACGCCACGGAGAAACAATTGGAAGTTAATCACTATATAATTTTTCCCAAACATTAGATTTGTCTGTCAAGAATGAAATTTTTCGATTACATTAGGGATTAAGGTTGTGGTAAAAGAGAGCTCCGATGCAGATCTGATAAACGACTATATCAAAATCATATAAGTAAAGATAATTTTAAAACCGTTTGTCAAGTAAGTTGGCTGACAAAGTATGCAGGACAGTCTTTGTTAGTTAAGACAGTGATTTAAGTAAAAAATATATAATAACAGAGTTTCATAATTGTTTTCATTTTATAATTTCGGATTACAGGTTCCCTTCTTTCCGTTTGTCAGTGTTGTGACAAATTCGGTTCAGCTTTGTTGGTTTTAAGTCACTTTCTTCATATTGCATTTCTTTTCGTTGTATTTTGTCGAGTGGTTTTCTATACAAGATGTACATACTCGTCAAAACTACAGATGCTAAAACTCAGGCGATCGTGACATCCTTGATGACGCTATCCGTATCACATTATTAGCTGCAGTACAAGCATATCGATGTTTAACATCCCAACTTCAAAACATTGTTCCTCTTATTCACGGTGAAACTGATCATCCAATGTTTATTTATAATGATTATGTGACTCGAATTATTGTTAACCACTTTACCTGCGCCCTCTGCATCTACCCTAATAGTACAATAGAAAGACGTGTCACAGGAAATTGATATTTCGATTTT
>LUCH01000033.1:242365-272508 GCA_013368495.1 Paragonimus heterotremus | reverse complement strand
TGATAATCGAATCTTGTGAAATAGAATCGAACGCTTTGGACACGTCGATAAAAGCCACACACATACTTGAAGACGTGGTACATGAGTTTCGAAGCAGCGCATGAAGCAGGGAGGTCGCCTCAAGACAACCGTCATGATGTAGGAATGCAAACTGGAGTGCGGGTAGTTGCAAGCGCGAATTCCAACGATCGGCCAATAACTTGTGGAAACAGCGTATCAACGTTGAAGATACGGCGATGGGTCTGAGCTTAGTGAGAGATGAACGATTGTTTACTTTGGGTACAAGCGTGATGCGGGAGCGGCACAAATGGATTGGACAACCTTGGGTTAGCAGGAACAGGTTGAAGTATCCGGCCAAGGCATCAGCTTTTATACGCTTCAAATGTTTGAGCGACAATTTGTCCAAACATGGAGCGGTGTTTCCCATGTGTTTCAAGGTGCGTGACACTTCTTCTCCCGTAATCGAGTCAACCAGAGACCAGTCCAGAGGCAGAATCGCGTGAGATGGTCGCTCATCAACGTGTGCATGAGCTACAATAGTACCTCGGACCAGTATTCGTTGGAATTATCTGGGAGGCCGCGGTTCATCTTATAGGCAGTTCTCTAGTTGCTAGAAAAAACTGCAAACGCTGCGTCTTTCTTACGCTGGTGGTACAGCGTTTGGATCGCTGCATAGTCAGCCCTCCGTATCTGCTTCGTGGTTGCGTGGGTTCCCACGTTAACACGACCACATCGTCGAGTGACAAGTCGCCAGGTGTACGGAAAAACTAGTGAAACGTGCATGTTCAGCAGCGATTTAGCTTGTACCATTCTGAAACTGCCAGCCTGAAGACCGCGGGCAGTAGGTAGTAGTTTATCACTGTGAATGAAAGTCTCGTTATTGGACTCCAGTTGGGTAATCGCTGTTTGGATCCAACAGGTGAACCACTCAGAGTGATCAGCAGCTTGGGACCCAATATTCGATGTCGTGTTAGTCTGTGAGACAATGGTTGGACTGGTAGTGTGGATTGTATTCATCTGCCAATTCAGCGCGTACAGACTAGTCCGAATGCTCTCCAGTGTACGACCTGGGAAATGTGACAGGAGCCGATGATGAAGTTCGCGTCGAGTAGGGCACGATGGAGCCAGTGCGTCGGCACATCTTATAAGAGAAGCCGATTCTTGCTGAGACCAATTAGATTCGGCGATTTTCATGGACATGAGCTTCTCATGGTTGCATTCGACGGGATGTGCATGACTTCTGTGTTGACAGATACCGATTTTGTTGGGAAAGCTGCGGTCACAGTTTGTACAGTCAAATATTGTGGCAGGCTGAGTGTCTGCTTCCTGCTCTGGATCATTCCTGCGTCGATGCATATGAGTATGCGCTGACAAGCCAGCGTTCAATTTGCAAGTCTGGTCACATTCTGAACAAGTGTATTCCGCTCGCCTATCCTGTATACTGGCAGTTGCCTGCATGGAGGTTCTGGCGGTAATTTCATTGTCTTGATCGGATGTAACCAGTACGATTAAAACCAGGTAAAGTGGTTGACCCTATCTGGAGTTGCTGAACTCTTAGCCAGTCAAGGTTTGCGCCGCGACCGCCCAGTCGGCAGCACGAGCAGGTGGTTCAGCGCGCCGACTATAACTATAACTACTACTACTACAACATTAATAATAATAACATTAGTAATAATAGTAACAGAGTATCAGGCCGCATTTAAGTCTCCGGCCGAAAGGAAGGTTATAATCAAGTGATAATGCGTGCGGAATTGAAGGTGGACTGGATTACAGGTCAAACTGTTCCCGTCGTTTAGTCTCTGTGGAACCACAAACTTATGCGACCGGCATGTAAACCTTTCCGGTTTCTGCTTGGTAAGAATAGTTATAAATATCTTAGAGTATCAGCAGTGTAACAGTGCTTTGGCTAACAACTTTTTTCATTATGCTAACTTATTCCTTGAATAGGTCAGTTCGGCCAATGTAAGTATTGGTTCACTAAGTCTTTGTCAATAAATTACAGACATAACGCCAGAACCCTGGGGGTTTGACCATCCTCATTGGTTTTGCAGTAAACAAGTTGCGCAATGTAATATGTTCGGCCAAATTATTGTTAACGTACGCACTGGTATGCATTTTCAGTATTTTTAGTGAGTAGCTGATCAGTCTGCGTCTTGTATATCAGAAAATGAGTCAACTGACTTTATTCCCTCCCACCGACTGAACTAACTGACCAAATAGGAATTACGTTTACTCATCAAGAGCTACGAGAGACTGTATGCTGAGTGCTATTTTCTTTGGCATTTACGAAATGGAGAACTTTATATGATTTTAATGGGTTTACACTAATTTGAACTAGGTGTAAAATATTGCTCTCCTTATGAATTCTTCCAAAGCTGGTAAGCACATCCAACCATCTGAACCTGTCTTTACCGGAAATCAATCAACCGAAATTCTCTAGCTGGTAATTCACCTTGTTACTTACAACCGTAAACGTTTCAGTTGAGTAATTTCCGTTGATTTTCTCCATATAGTTGATTGTTGAATGTTTCTTGCATATGTCGGTACAATCTGGGAGGATTCACATTTGTACTGAACGATGATATGTCGTAGATATATGTGATCCAGTTTGACGTTGAACTGTTCAAAAATTTCACTGGAGTATTTGACCCTCACGATTTACTACGTATTTATTCACTTCTGTGGTTTTGCTATTTTCACGGCTGCTGTATGTCATAACTAACGAGAACAAGAGAACAAGTTCTACGGTACTGCTAAGTCGACATTCCGCTTTCATTAGGTAAGTTCGGAAATTTGAAAACTTTTAATTTCGTAGCCACTTATTGCGTACCTCATATTTTTCTACAAATTCATACATCACGTTAGGTTTGCATGTGGTATGTTTTGTCAGTTTTTCAGTATTTTTGTTGGACTTAATTTTTTCGTACAATGTTCTCAAACCATCTCAAGAATATATTCATTATTCATTAGGATGAAAAACATCGCAGGTTACTTTGTGTTAAAAAGTGGCATACATTATCTGTACGCTCCCCAGCTTTACTGAATGCACCTGAATTGCGCATGCATATCAGCGTGATACCTGTGCAGCATTCTAGAAGCTACCGACTAGTATCCGGTATCTCTATTGAAGCGGAACTTACTGTGAATAGCGCTCATCGAAGAAAAGACAAGAAAACAATTGATACGCACATACATCCTACATTTGAAATTTCGCGTAAGTAATTCAACTGCGCCCAATGTTTGATGGTTGTTTTACCGAAGGAACAAGTGAATAATTGATTGGCATTTCAAAATGCGTACACAAGTAGTGCACTTCAATTAGGAAAGGAAGTGTTTGATCATTAAGTAGATACGGGTATTTTAAAATGAACAGAGGGATGTGCATTTAAAAGTACCCCTAAAATCGTCCCTTTGCTACCTCATCTTACATTACGTGGGACTAAACGAGGTGTATTAAACTGATTGCCTAGCGACGTAAAATTTTCTAAAAAGCATCTGACTGTTCCGTGTTGTTAATTTTTATATTGAATTCGCATTTGCAAACCGGATATGAGAACTCAATTGTTACCAGATGTAGATACAACATGCATAAAGTGTGCAACTATTTTTGATGAGTAAAAGAATTGTTTAGCCTCCTCGTGCAGAAATGTTACATTGATATAATGGTTCCAAAGAATGATGAGCTCGTATAATCTCGGTTTGTCATGATGTAAAATACAATTTTTAAGTCGCTCGATTAGTTACATTTTTACTGCTAACGCAAACAATGAGATCATCGTCGATGCCCAATAAATGCGGTAGTTAACGGCAGTTCAGTGTGGGTGAGTTTGCCTAACATACAACTTTGAACTGACAAAAGGTTATGCTAAATAGTTACTATCTGATATCGCTGGACATTTTCTGTTCGTACCAAGAAACAAGAAGAATGGTTGTTCTGTGATACTGCAACTCATGACTGTGATTTGCGCAATAATTCACGAAAATCACCACACTATCCACACACTATCCATTGAACAAGCACTGTTTAACAGCATCGGGTTATCTTAAGTAATACTCTTCGGTTCTACACAAGGTAGTGCATAGGATAAACTTAAGGTTTTTTCAGTTGTTCTGCAAGAATCCTTGTTGCACTAAACGCCAAGAAATAGCATACACAGGTATCTTTAACTATTCACCAAAACATCAAGAACATGAAGAACAATCCAGTTTTTGGTGTGTACAAAGCAGGCCAAAGGCAACACAATTAATTCAAACTAATTTATCATTACTGTACTTTGTAATCTTCAGTACGACATCGGTCTAGTTTTATCTGAGGATTAAAGACTTAGGTACTTCGGTATCTAACAACCGGTTTTAGCGGCCGCAGGTCAGCACAGCTTAAGTGCCAAGGCAAAAGATCCATGTTTCTATAGATTATTACTCCACTCGTATCTACTGTCCTAAAGTAGTGTTGTATGACAGGCAGTTTCGGTGTGAGTAGTATACTACTCATGAGTAGTATGTTACCCACAGGCAGCATTTTTTTTAGTAAATCGGTTTGAAGGTTGTATTGCAAATTACTTTCTGATCCAGACAGACAGTGTGGACTAGAATTGTTCTAAAAATCCCTCGTTACATTTCGGTGTATCTGGTGCTCTATTTCATCTGCGGTTATTCATAAGGGCAAAGTGCTGGCAGATCACCAGACGGACCGAATTACAAAAAACTGTACGAAATCCGGTACATCCACTGTGCAGTTCTTCATCTGCTGAACGTTATTTCGGTCATTGAATTCTCTCCGCAAATATGTTGTTTTCAATGTGTCGCAACATGTGTTGGGTCATCCCCTTTTACATTCAGCTGGCCACTACGACACAGGGTTGAACTTCAACCCATCAAGTGCTATTTATCCTTTGGCTAAGGCTGTTAAAACATGACTTATCTCATAGTCCAGTTGGGTATGAGTTTCAGTTAAACCACCATTACCTTGTCACCACACCAAAACGACCGTATGTATCTCTCTGAAGCTTAAGGGTAGCGTATATCAGACAACAGGGAGGGCTGTAGCACTTCATGGCAGCGAAACGTGGTCCCTCAAGGTAGAAGACACGAACTGTGTTCAGGTGTTTGACCACCGATGTCTGCATTCAATCGCTCGTATCGGGTGGCACCAACGAGTGAGCAACGAAGAGGTTAGAAAGCGGGTGTTCAACACTGATTGTCAAACGAGTTCTTTTATTCAGTCATTAAATTTGCACAGATTTAGATGGTTAGGTCATGTGCTAAGGATTCCAGCTAGTCGTCTGCCACACCGGGCTGTTTGCCGATGCTGCGGCCGACTGGCATAAGGTGCGAGGTGGATGGATGATGACCTGGCGAAGACAAATGAAATCGTTCACGAAGGAGTTGGTTGCTGTAGATCGGGTTGCTGTAGATCGGGTTCCTCTCCTGGGCTGGAGTCCTCGCGACTTACAGGGTCGGTGGCTTGAGACGTTAGGTGAGATGGCGGCCAACTGAGCTTGGTGGCGTGAATGTTGTTGCTGTTTGTCTGAGTTGTCTGCGCATTTAATGACGCTGCGCAGTGAAAGTCGTGAGGAAGCTGTCTTGTTGATGACGCCTTACTTTCACTTACAGCTCGGTCATTTTGTAGCCATGTATAGGTGCCTTGAGGTTGTATGTTTGCATATAGTCATAGTTATTTTTGGTAGTTAGGTCCCTTTCCGTCTCCCTTTTTTCCTCTCTCTTCCTAAACAGGGTACGTTTCTTCTTCATAGTTGTGTGGTGGTTAATCATCAATGTGGACCACTGATGTATTGCTGTCTATGATGATGATGATGATGATGATTCTACAACCAGTTTATGAGTGGGTATTTTTGTTTGCCTGTCCTGGAAATCACTTTTTGGTCATATCACATGACGGTCTAAATTCGCGCAATGCAAAATATAAGTCTTTCAGACATTTTTCTCACTCACTTGCAAAACACAATCGATAAATATGATAAGCGCATGATAACAAAACAATGAAACGAACATGCGCTAAACGGATATATATCAGGTTTGAATAAACAGTTTTAGTTCTACAGAAAGGAGGTTGATTTGCTCAATATGCTCTATCAGCACGGAGCCTTTACATGACGCCTGAACAAACACGGTTTGGAAACCATCCACAATGTGAAGTTGAAACTGAATAAGAGGACAGCAAACGTGGTGGCTGGATCAGTTACACGACCTGTTAGAATTAAGTATTCCGCGAGAGATACCGGGTTTCGTTTCGGAGTCTGCGAGGCCAGTGCATTTCTCCTGATAAAATTCGTGAAGCTCATCCTGTTTGGTGGGCATTGAGGTGAGCAGAATAGTTTCAAGCGCGACTGCTGTTCATATGACTGACTCAAATCACTCCTTTTAGAATAAAGACGCTTGCCAGATAACATAAAAACCGTTCGCTTATGATGAGATTCCTAGTGATGACCGGCATCACAGCCATGAACAGCCGACTGTACAATTCTGATTTATGTGCTCACAGCTCCCTGTCGACAATCAAATTCATCGGGCTGCAAGAAACGGAAATCACAACTTTGAACAATGACTGCGTAGCTGTCAACAAACGCCTAAATTACAATCTCTTTCTTAACCGCTTTTCTTGCTCATCCTAGTAATGATTTCTGTACTCATTGTGTTATCGTCAGTTTGATGACCGAACAGAAAAAACAAGTGTTCGCCGGTTTATTGTCCTTACCAGCCCGATATGCTTTCGAACACGTGTCATTAGCTACGAGCATAATGTGCCTAGTAGAAAATATGAAGGGAAATACAGCAGTCTGCTTTCTTCAGGATGCAAGTTAGCAAATTGCAAAAAGGAAGGTCTTAAGCTCACATGTGTAAGTGTCGTTTGGGTTACTCGTTTTTTTCTTGACACTAACGAAATACTGCGTTTATCAACGTAACTGTCGCCGTCAGTCGATAGATATACTAAAACGTTTGTGATTTTAATGGTAGTTACGTATCCAACAAGTCCACATATTCCGAATCCGAAACAAGGTGGATGACATGTATCATAATGATTCTCTCCGAGGTTGTAACGTACGGGTGGTATCTCTTGTTGGAACCATTTTTTATACTTCTGTGACCACAACAGATTTTCTAAGATCGTGAGTGATATTTTTACACGATTTTATCATCAAAGGTTTTCGACGGAAGTAGGGGAGAATTGATTGCTCCGTTGGATAAAAATTAATGAAATTAACTAAAAAGCGAATGTCCGTACAATTTCGTCTTTGGCATAATAAATTTGCTTTGCACATGATGTTAATTTCTTATGTGCTTGTCGGCACTTCTGCGTAGTTCGCTTGTTTTAACAAGAAACGCTGTATGTAAGTTCTGAGCTCTAAAGAGACCTTCAGTGTGTGAGGTACTCTTCGCTAAAAGTATTTTTCACCTGGCATAAAAGACCACGTTTTTAAACTCAGGTGCAGACGGTTATTTTACATATTTATGGAACCTACTGTCTTAAAGTCAAGGAGAACCTGCGCAGTGAGCTGCTGTACTCTCAGCTTTGCATCCAGTCGCACGCATCGAAGGGAAAGGTTGGGTAAACCATGAGTAGGGAAGACGGTGAATTTTCATTGATGAGTTTCCCACTAAGTATAGTTCCTCAAGTTTCTACGTTAGTGATGTAAGAGTCCGAGTGGTCGCTTGGTTGGTTGGTAAGAGGAAATGAAACAACTAATAACAAATTACGATTTGTTGCGTTATTTGTCTGTTTAGACATATTTGGTATCCTAGTCCTACACCTGAAACATTTATGCAGATGGTAAGTAATTGTTTACCGACCTCACTTATTCCTGATTAGCCGAGTGGTCTGCGAGGCATAGATACGTAAACTACTGCAGCTGAGAACACATCCAACGAATAGCAGCTTCACCGTTGTTCGCAATTTGTCTGTTAGGCTGTAAGGGTTGCACATTTTGATCTAATGCTTAAAATTAAGGCACGAAGGGTCTTTTTTTACAATCATGTACCATTTCCTTCCCTTCCTTGTTCGCTCGTTTTCAACAGTTTATAAAAGTCCACCGTCAGTTTTAACGGCTGATGTTTCCCCGGTTGTGTATATAATGATAACGATAACGATGACGAAGGGCGTAGAGTTTGCATTTGAACTGCACGCATCCTGGTTACCTAAGCCAACTGCGAGACTGATCAACATTTCAAAGACAAAAGACGTTTGCAAGTGAACTTTGTTAATTCTGGTCACGTAAGGTTTTCGGTGAACTGGCAACTTCCCTGACAGTAACCTAAACCAACTGCAGGGCCGATCGTCAGTTCAAACACTCTTACTGAGATCGTAAACTTACAACGGTTTACTGGCGGGTATTGTAACTGGGTGAAATAGGTCAACGCACCAGACTGAGGACAAATACAGGAGTGGACTGTACAATGTAGTTAGTTCCGAAATGATGACATCGGAAATTAATTTGGCTCGCTTAAAACGTTCTTTAAACAGGACTAACAGAAGTTACGCAAAGGAAAGTCTACACTTACTCGCTAATGTCGACAGGGGAGGTAAGACAGATAATTGGACTGGGCGACCCAAAACACTTTACAATTATTGGACTATTGGGTTGTTGGATTTACACGGAAAAGTGAAGTGAAGCAAATCAACACTGGACGAACCTGCACAGGTTCAGAAAACGTAAAACAATATTCCAAATACTGACAAGAGATCAAGTCTAGTATCAATGGTCCAGTTCAAATTGACGTATTTTCTACACAGTTTTGACGTCACCTTCTCATAAATATTGTCAAAGTGCTGTTGGTTCATTTGCCAGAAAATGTAGTACTAACAATTTATATGAATCCTTTCGCGGAAAACTTAAACCCTCAGGTATTTAAGACAGATATTGTCTTCGGAGATTTTAAATTACAAGTTTTCCTCTTCCGTGCTGATAATCAGCTAGGAAAAAATGAGCAGACCCACCCGACTGACCGTGCCGCAGGCCTTCCATCACCTTGTCACATTCTTGAGAGCCATGACAGTCATGTGAATACGTCAGTGGTTACATAGTATTGGAAAAATGGCCTCTGTGAGTAACGTAAAACAGTGCTAATCAAACGACGTTCATGGTGGGATTTGCCGTGTTCTTCAAGACGGACCTGATTATATTCCAATGTCATTGGCTCAACTACGTAGCTGAATGCATAAATATCACAAAACAATGAAAAGACATCAGAAGTAAACTAGAAGTACATTGTGCATAGGCTTGGCTGGTCTGGCATTGTTGTTTATGCCAGTGATGATTGTGAAGCCGTATTTTGTTTGCGGTAGGCAGAAGTCAGGAAAATCCTGTGCAGGTTCAAAAAGATGGATGGGTTTATCATGTGGCGACATCGATAAACTGTTATGTAAGACTAATGACTACTTCCTGCCGGATACACATATAACGGATAACCTTACGACCGAGTGGGAACAGTCTTGGGCGTCGTGACATACAGTAGTCAACAGCTTGTCGAAAATCCAGAATATTAATTAAAATGAAATCGCAATTTATCTGTGTCTTTTTCCTTTTCATATGCACATGCAAAACTTTCGTTACCCCTATCAATATGAAGGATTAACTATGTTCCAGATGTTAGAGGTATGTTTTGTGTCTGTTGTTACAAACGTATTCAGTACTTGGTTATCTTTCATGTTCCACGTTAACCATTCCTTACTGTTGCAAAATAAAACGGTTTTTTGCTAGCAGATCAAACGAAAGATCCGGTACCTAAGCACTATTAATCTGTATGTTACATTTTACGTCAGTGATTTATTACGACACTGGCTGAAACGATCTTATGGGCGAATGTTATCAAATACACAGTCGTATATAGAGGGTTTACTCTCAGAACTATGCAACACTTATGCGGGATTTTGTAGTAAACCAATAACAAATGTTAAAAACGGAAAAACATTGACAGTTCATGCAGTCAAAACGGCGCTTATCGACTCCAGTCAGTCCACTTAGCATTTAATCTTTGCAACTGATGATACCGAGTAGTATCTTAACGAAAGAAACAACAGCCACGTGGGTAACAATAGTGGTGATTGTGGTGATATTTAATGTATTATGTTTAGTGTATACGCTCCCAGCATATCATACAAAACATTTTTACTCGACGGCTGCGGATATAACATCTGTTACTGTTTTTAAAGAACTTGGCAACTGGTCAACGTTGTTTCCTTTAAGAACTTGCCATACGCTGGACGATCAGCATTCACAGGAGTGTAACACATTTTCGACACCACTGATTATCCTTTTTTGGAATGAAATGATGTCATTTGCTTTCTAGACTGAACAATAAACATTAACAGTAAAGTTAAGAGGTGATTCGACTAATTAGAAAGTGCTTAATAACAGGTACCTGTGGGCTAACTAAGATGGACATTCTAAAATTCAATATTTCCCATGGGACAGTCTCCAATCTAGAATGCATGGTGCTATTAAGGCCATTCACTTGGACGTCGTTTATTAACCAACAAACTTGATAGACTTATATGGTCGCACATCTGTGGCTAGTGCAATCATTCATTATGCAGTATGCCACTGTAGAACATAGAAATTGCCTTCTAAATACTAACTCATTTGCAAGTTAGTTGCGTCATTTATTTAAGATTCAACAGCGCTCATTAGCCAGTAGTGCTTTTTAAGACGCTACTTGGGACTATATAGGAACGCAACTTGTCCATAGCTCCACTATGGCATTATACCTTCAGAGTTGCGACGGAGGATTGAAGTTCAGTAGGTACGCATACCTGATGAGTGGCAACGACTATGAAACCGGTTGTGTGATTCCGGCTGATTCGTATGTTGTTACGACTTAAAAGTATTACCACTTAGCTATATCTCTGGGTTGGTTCTCTGTCACACAAGAAGAAACCGCTGACAAAATTTCGAAATGCAACTTTTATCTCTTCAAAGTCAAGAAGTAAATTAGCGGAATGGAAGTAGGAAAGTTCCTTAAGACATGATAGAAGTTTCTCTAATGCAACTTGCAGAATTTACTTGACGAGCGAATAAATTGAAAGTTTCCAAAACGCTTGTAAGTTTGGGAAATCACGGATGTCCCCAACTTTATTAATCGTGCGCTGTCAAAATTTCAAGCCGTATAATGGATGAGATTTGTCGTTTTAATGGAAAGCATTTTAAAACTTGCTTACTTGTGAGTGAAAACACATGTGTGTGAAAAATAATGAGTATTTATTTTTTTCACGTATTAACGCACTTTCTCCCCAAAAATACATATGTTGGCAATATACAAACGAAACTACTCAGCTGCGATTCCCCATCTTTGAAGTACGCGAGTTCTACGCTTGACGCTATGTGGTATAGTTTATTTTCTGCTTGTAAAAGTTCACTTGTTCGTTCCATTTTACCTAAATCATTTCATTATCCACCTTCCTTCCATCTGAAATCGTCCAGTACAGAATCACACATACCTAGGCAGTTTTGTTTTCATTAACCAAGTTTTACCACTTTCAACAAATACACCAAATATCGTGGGCCAATAAAAAGTGGTTCGCTAAATTTGGCTCATAAGGAATTTTATATCTTCTCGGTGCTTCATGGAACAAAATTTACAACAGTCACGTATTGTTATTTCGTGATCCTCTTTGTAAACTAATAAACTGAAAATAACCAGTAAGCTACATGCGATTGGATAAATTTCTCGCCGTCAACTAATTGTTGCCACGATTGTGGTATGGTGGAGCAGAAAATGGTCTGTCTCAAAGTTTCTGGGAGAGCTGTAAGTTTCAGGTTGTTTCAAAACATCGGCGCAAGTAGTAATGCTACTGAAGTTCTCATTTTCACTCACCTATTCTGGATGTCAAAGGCGTCATCAGAAATTTAAGAAATGCAGCGATGGTGCATCATCACCTGGTTCAATTTCATAATTGGAAGCCTACTGAAGACGTTACCGTGTTTGGCAACACTACAGCAATCATAAGTAGAATCAGGTAGTGTCACATATGTAGACAAAGGATTTCACACGATTTCGTGATTTCATTTCCACCACGAACGTTTCTAATTGTATTAACGAATTTGAGTTTGTGTTGAGTGGGTGTTGATTGGGAAAGTACCTGATTCTAAAGAGTTAACTTAGAATTAATTGAGACGTATCCAAGAGTGTGCAGTTTTCTTGTCACATTGTGAAACATAAATTGCAATTTCTGAAATATTATTTGACGTTATCAACAGTCTGGTCAACATTTAATGGGGAAAACCAGTATTGAAAACTGTTCAAACTAATGCCAATATTGTTCGATGAACCGGGTCATTTGTTCTCTCTAACCCAATCTGAAAGTCCGTGTGGACTTTCAGGCTCACGAACTTTCACAAAATATCCGTTTGAATAAAAGTACATCTGCAATAGTTATGTAGAAAACTTACCAGTGTGTGGATTCATGGGAATTATCCGTGCCAGTTGTCACGTTCACTTGAACTTATAGGTTACATCTGAATACCGCATTTGTTTCAAACCAACTTGACGTAGAATTCAATTGATAGTCTAATAAAACCTAAAGAATGTTGTGTAGTACAAACTGAATATACTATATTTTCACAATCAGAGGAAGTGAACAGAATTTAGAATATATATATATATATATATATATATATATACGCTAGAGATTTTACTTCAGACAAGAATGCCATTCTCCTCTTGTGGATTAATTAAGAAAAATGTAGTTTAAAAAACTACAACATTAAAATTAAAAACTGTCAAACTTTTGTAAATGAGTGTTTTTTTGAAAGTCGAATATAGTTCGTAAAAGAAGATCCTTAGGAAAGGCTTGAATTTCTATGTCACAACTGCGATAACTAACATATGAATGCACCACTTTATGTTTGCATCAACGCTTTTTGCGTATGAGAAACATTAGCTCTGATTTTGCACTCTCCTATCCATGTTGATGGAAGAGAAAATGAGAAAACGTGGATTATATAAGAACAAAGAATTATACTGAATAAACCGAATTCATCCTAATCACAAGTGAATTAAGTTACTCTGTCATTCAGCAACAATCTCAGGTTAGTTTTAATGGAGCTGTTTAATAAAATTCATTACGGCTAGCAAGTGGGTGAATAAGATCACATAAAAGGCGATTACCTTATACAAAGGTACACTGACAAATAAGTCTTGAACATCACAGTATACGTTGTCTTTAAAATCACCCAGACGCTGACTAAGGGTTTTTTTATGTCCAAGACGGTCGGTTACAAGGTGTTTTAACGATCGAAATAAATCCTGCTGGGAAGTTTGGCGAGCAATTCCGTAACCCTGTGATTGACTAGATTGTCCAGGGCTACGACCTCGGCACAGTGTAATAAAATGTTTAACCATTACCAGGTTTTAACAAAGTGGATCTCAACAACTTCATTGTGCAAGTGATGTGCGCGGAGAATATAACATTTCAGCTTGCTGAGAACATATATCATGTAAGATCTGGTGCGAAGAAGAACTCATCACTAGATTCGATTCTAACCGATACATCCAAGAGAATAACAAAGCGGACGAAACTGCCGGGCGCGACTGAAAGGTGCGTTAGATACTGGCGATCGCTGGACAATTTTATAACAACTCATGATGTCAAGGCCGAATCAACACCGAGACTAACTGATAATGTTGACGAAAGCCTGATATGTACGATGGATGCGAAGCAAGCAGAAAGCTAATACGCTTTGCTTTTGCTACACTATTAAAACATTCCAATGGGACATGTACAGGAAGTCAGCTGGATGTATCAGTACATTCAGTTCCAAAGTTTTGTACCCATGAAGTGGTCACGAAATTTAGCAAGATGCCTAGCAAGTAGAAGATCTGTACTTTGCGGCGTTAACATATTTGAAATGCTAGGAAACGCCTTTGCGTGCTAATTGATCTAGTGATTAGGTCAACCCATGTGTGCCTGAAAGATAGATATTGCGTCACAGTTATTGTGTCCGTAATACCTAAACGGATTATACTTAGACTGTAGTAATGATCACCCAACATTCGTTTGGCAAACATTTTACAAATATGCTGTTGTCGCTGCCCGAAAATATCACAAAAGTTGAGCCTGTTCGTCGCATTCCGACGCTTCTGTCTAACTTTCCCTGTTATCTGAATAGCCACATTTAATCATTGTTTCATCTCTTATTTACTGCACATACGCTTCTGCAACGCTATTCCAAGTATTTGAATGTTAGAAAGGATTCTTTTTGTCTTTCATGGGTTTGTAAACCTCAATTTTTATATGCTTACTACATACAAAGACTGATATATTGATAACAGAGATTTGGAAATTTTACTTCCAAGTGTAGGGTCTTGTTTACATCAGTGGCGCATCAGACAATTGCAATCTATTTCTAAAAGCCCCCTAGGTACAAATCGCTCTTGGCAGCTCTTCGAATTTCTGCGCAATAAAACCACTGTTATAAATGTAGTTTTTAGGTTAGTGCCCCTGTGACATATGCATTCGATTGTTAAACAGACGATACTCATCATATAAATAATTAAAAAATTGTTAAAACTTTTATTCTTGTAGCGGCACTTCAAATTTTTGAAAGTCATCCGTGTCGAAGCAATTGACCCCACAGAACGTGAGGATTTTGAATTCGTAGGCAATAATCGCAGTCGATAGATAACAGCACAGCACAATGAAACATTACTCTGACTAATCGGTGTTCATCCTCAAAAAATAGTCTTAAACTATCGACAGCCGTAGATTCGTACCTTTTTGGTCAGTGATATTAGCAATACAAACTTTCGAATGATTTTGCAGTTCTCGAAAGAGAAAGCTGTCCCTTATGACAATCTAAAATACTTGGTTGCGGTATGCAGTTATCACTCGTGAGAAGGAACACGGATCTATAGATGTACATCAGTATTAAGGAAAGTAGCATCTATCATTAGCTGACACCAGTAGCAAATGCAACGCCGCAGGCTGTAAACCGATTGGTCCAACAAAGAACAAAGAAATTGGCAAATAAAGAAAGGTACAAAACTGAAACTGCCCAATCATGATTTTGTGTTCAAAGCGGCTGCAGGGTGGTCCGCCGCTAACTTGTCTATTGTGTCGGAGTTGGGATAGGCAGTTAATCGGACAGGTTTTCATCACAGAAGCCTATTTACTGTTTTAAGCTGACACTTAGTAATGGGGAATAATGATTCAGATATACATTTTCTATCGAGAAGTACATTTTAAAAACTTGAACAAACGGTTCATCTTACAACACACCCTTCCCAACCTTGTCAACTGTCAATTGTGTTGACAGTTAAATGTAATGTGATTAGAATGGAAGTTGAGTTTATTAATTGCAAGCTTACTCACGAAAGCTGAAAAACTTGAGCTGTAGCGCCTCATTAGCCATGTAACACAGGAAGTCTACCGACAAAACCTGTTTCGTACATCCTTCGTTGGATATGGGTTTTATCCTCAGACACAAATTTGCATGACAGTCGCACCAGATAAACTATAAACGGCCTTTCCTAATAGATCTGATAATCAGCAATATTAATGTGACATTAAAAAGACAGTACTACGGAAGTTACCATGCGGTTAACAGAATACATATTTGTGTAAACTTGCCTAACCTTTTCAAAAAGAAAAAGCAGCTGTCCGACCACTGTCAGAATGTACACAAGTTGAGTTTCTCAACCATCATAAAAATTTGACATACTGAAATCATTTCGAGCTAGATGAAATTTAGTTACATCTGACAATCCAGTCATCGTTCACTGCATTCGCTAGAATATCAGTGTACGTTCTTCCGACGAACGTTGTGTGACGCACGTATAACCAACGACGCCAAATATCAAAACCAAGTCAATGCGCTGGACACCGTGATACTGTTGACATAAACAATATAATAAATTACAAGAAACAAACCTCAGTTCGTTTACGTTCGTGGGATAAGATACAATGGTTGGCCGCAATAGGCCGCCAAGGGTTCAAAGGGCATGACAATCACGAGCACAGGCGACCGACAGGCAATGACTAACCGACGAAGTGCGATCGGATCGGTCTAATGTGTGTCTAACTAGCCGGCCTTCGGACAGACCGATTGATCGGAAACAGTTTCACGGCGGCCCATAAGAAGGCTGTATTCACAGGGGTGGGGAGAGCGAGACGGACAGACAACAATGGGTTTGTGGGCAGGTGAGTGACATTCAATGATTGGGGGCAGGATGGAGAAATATGTACTTTTATACAGTAACAGGGGTCCAGTTAGCTTGTGTCACGGGGTACGACAGGGTCATTCGAAGGGATTTTTAACCTCCGAAAATGCACCACAATCAGTCTCGGATATTAATCCGACTTGCGTTGCTTAACTGTATCACCTTGACTAATGAGGTATATATCTGTAACAAAGTTGAGCAATTCTCTCGTGTTTAAAATCAAGAGATAGCTTACAGTAGCCCACACCGTGGCCAAATTTCAGAAGTGATGCCATCCAGTTAAAAGGTAGATGCACTACCTAACAGTGATTTGCAATCGCTTCTATGTTTATTAGATCAATCATTATCTGTCATCATTTTTATGATGAAAGCCGTCGACCTCACCGACAACACAACTCTATTACACTATTCGTCACATCTGAATGCATAAAAAACCAATCAGAAGGAATGTATTTCACCATGTGAATATGAGCGATAACAATTAGTGCACTTGGCTGAGATTTATATTTTATCCCAACAAACTTCACAATGTTCTTTACACTTTTGAGATTTACGCCTCTCGATGTAACGTAACAAACACACACCAGGAGGTGGAACACATGGCTGCACTACGAGGTGAATAGCGAGGAACCGTTAAGGGAAAATTGCAGTAACAGAGTTACCTTTGGCTGAGAGCATTTATCTAGACCTGTGCTGCCAACTTGCTGTGGCGATCAGGCTTGTGTATTACATAGATTAACAGTTTATGTACTGGCCCATACTTTGAACCTTGTAGGTAAGATCAGGTCGGACAGGCCAAAGGGAAGCAGTCGGACGAAAAACACTTACACTACTGGTGGTGTAGGAGTACTTAGGTAATGAGACAGGATCCTGTATCTATGCACCAGAACTGTGTTTATAGTTGCAGTACTGGTATCATCCGAATAAAGTAGAAGGCAGTTGGAAAATACATTCTCAAATTGAGGACTACTCCGATCGCCCAACGATTGACCGTGTTCGTCGAAATGTTATCCGTACGATCGAAAATTTGGTAATGCTTCGAATGCAGTCGCTGCACACCTTAGTGGTGTGATTCAGACGCTACTGTCTCATTCACTGCATCTTCAAGCCAGGCATGCTTCTCACGGTCAGGCAAGTCAGACACTTGAGTGCTTGGCACTGAATAAGGTCTCCCAAAAAAATTTATCCACCGTTGTCTCGCAAGTCGGATTTTTGAGACAGATACTCGGAGTGGGATTTCTCAAGCGACCTCCCATAACGACGTAGGCTACCGCGAACCATCAGAAGTTGTCGTTGCTCTGGCAAGTCAGTCCACTCATTCTCACTATTCTACTCCTTCGTTAACAATTAAACTCGGCCCGGATCGAGGCACCCAAATAACGACAGGGCTGATAACGTCCACGCTGTTTGCCAAATAGGTCAGTAAGCTACTCTGACAAGCACCCTTTTGGGTCTCGAGCTGGATGTCTGTCACGACCCCAAACTGTGTCTTTAAGATTCCAACGATGCCATTCAATCGAAGTCGTCCTTGGATAGTGCCATAGACGAGTGATTCCTTATCAAGGTATCTGGTGACACTGTGGTCGAATCCTTCGTCAATGAATGGATGGGGAATGCAATAGTCCCTAAGGTAGAGAAGGACCTGCTCGACTGGATCCCAGTAAATTCTCCAGTTTGTGCCCTCAGTTGTAGTATTCCAGTCAAAGTCGGCCAACAGATAGCAGAAATATATTGTTCATTTTGGTACACCTGCATATGATTCAGCAGACAGTAGTTCAAGTTTTTTCAGGAACGCTCTCTATAACACATTGTTTGATCTTGTAGGAAAGCCTAAACACCCTAACATCACCGTACGTGATGGTGACATCAACTCACGACTTGAACGTCATACCGCGAAGGAAAAGCAGCCAGGTGGTATTTTGGTGACTGGTGGCGACTTACTGATACTCGGTGATAGACTACTTATGTTCATACGCATCCCACGAACTATTCATGGAGATTTCCGCATTTTGGCAACCCACTGTAAGGCATCATGGGGATGCCACCCCCTGACAAGCAACCTGGACAAAATTTGATTAAATCGTCATTAGCTATCAATGGTGTCATTCCATGAAAGGTTGTCATCCATTTTTGAGTAACTACTTCGACTCAGATCATAGCATTGTTAGTATCCGCTTCAGCCTACTGTTTGCTAAAAAAATAATCTGCTCACAAGCATTAACTGGTAAGTTAGAAAGTGAAGGATGAGTGCAAACGAAACACTTACCGAACAGCAATCACATATGAACTGTTCGAGTCGCAGTAGTGGAGTAGTCATACCGAGCGCAGGATACAAATGCTACCAGCTAACGGAACCAGTTGCAAACAGGTCCGTTCCAAAGCAGCGTCGCAAATAGAGCGCGAGTGGTTGTCTGCCGATTCTCCGGAACATGCGGCCAAACGCAGCCAACTCTCCTAAACTCTAATTGTGGCGTGCTATTTCCTCTGACCAGCGATCGCAATGACAGTTGCCAAAATGTTAAGGAAACTATAGTTTGCGTAATAGGCTCAAAATACTCATACGGAAATTTATGTTAAGAACACGTTGGCGAACATTTTTTTTCTTCGATAAATCTATCACCAAGACCTTACAGTTCTGAAGGCTTACTAATAGACGTCGATTGAAGTGCGGAACAAAACGTAATTACAAGTGGACAAGAAAAAAGCAACCGAATCAGCCTTATCTACGAATAGGGTGGTTTGGATAGTCTGTCAATGTCGTTCGTAGGTAGGTGAATGCTGGACCAAGGGAGTTCGTGTGCCAGAATGAATTTCTCATGGAAACGAAACACAGAATGACATAAAATAATGACGATCGCTTCAGTCGTCACTATGTTTCGACGTTTTGCTGGCCTTGGGCGCTGTCTAGGCGCCCTGCAGGCAACAGAGACTGACTAGGGTTCACACTGTGACCCTCGTCTGTCAAATGTTTTGCCCCACTTCTAAGCCATGCGGGGTGACGCTCATTTTTAAGTTTACGAAGCTGCCTTATGTTGCGTCCAATATACGCCGCTGTACGTTAATCGAAAAAAAGTGAACAACTGTATTTTGTATGTGAACAGGTTTCTTGTTTTCCAACTTAGGAGATTGCACCTCTTCTGTTTGCCCTTGTAAATAAGAAGACTATATTCGCCAATCTATAATTCAAAGACGATATGGCGGAGGATTTTCTCAACCATTGATTCTGTAACGCACTAGTGAGAATCTTTCCCGCCGCGACGTTGTAGCAGTAATTGGTGCGTACACGCACAATATCTCCTAACTTGGAAAACCGTGTCAGCAACGCATCAGTCAATCAGTACTTAGTTCGGAGGAGTCCTTGTTAGCGACCGATAACCGAGGTAGAGAAAATGCACAATCTCCACCGGCTGGATCACGTATTCCGTATACTGACAGACAGCGTTCGATCTATTGGCAACAAAGCTAAATGAGAAACGTACCGCACACTTGCATACATACCCATAATTCATGGGTTTCTAAGATAACGCGAAACTCTTGAACAAATGTTCCTGTAGTCAAACGACATCTTCTATCTGTCAGGAGCCACCGCTTTAATGAAGCGGTTCCGACTACAAAATGTAGTTGGTCATTCGGTTCAGACATCAGTGTAGTTCTACCATTCACAACTAACGGGTGTTCCGCATTTACCCTGGCAGTATCTATGAAATGCTATCAGTTTCTCTCTAAGTTGAGGATGAGTTTTAGAAATGTTACTTTTGTCCCTTTAACAAAAATATTTTCATGCAGCACTCTTAAAATATTCTCTCAAAAACGATTGTGTCGTTATAACAGATGAAACAGGTCCTCTAACTGTTCTTAGTTTACCTGTCTATGCCTGAAAGTTAAACAGTATGAATTAACAACCACATAAACTTTTGTTCTCATCGATCATTTTAACTTAATATTTAGTGCATATTTGCTTGATTCTGTTGCTCATGAAAGTCAAATTTACCTGATAGATTTCCACAGTACGTTATATTTACAATAAAAGACTTTGTAGATATGAAATAAAGTGAATGAAGTGTTCGGTTAGTGTGTGTGCAGCCACGTTACACTGATATCGGCCATAATAAAAGTTACCGTCTGAAATTGATTGTTTAGTTAGAATGGTGATGAATCATCCATCAAGGAATTGTTTGTTATATGACGTCCTTCCTAACGCCTTTGGAAATCACTTAGGTTTTTTGAATGCATGCACTCAATGAGACATTATTTACAACGGTAAGCATGTAATGAGAAAAACAAAGTTTTGCTCAACAAGTTGATCAAGTTATTCATGTAGTTAGGAATAGGAATGAAGTCACGACACTAAGTGTTTATCTTCTGCTGCATATTCAGAAACAGGTAGCAATTGAGTAACAAGCCTAAGGTTTTTTCTCAGTTTCTCACACTAAATCTCACTCGTTCCAAATTTTGCCACTAGTATTTGTTTCGGTATTCAATAACGGACATGAAATCTGGGGTTTCGCAACCTGGTCTGTGTCAGTTCCTTGAAGTTCATCTGAACCAGTCCCCTTTCATACGTTTGACAAGGTATCCCATTTTGCTCCAAGAACTATGCTTTGGAATGAATCAGTATACACCTTCATTTGGTTGTATCAGTAGAATTTGTGAACAGTTCTGTCGGAATACAAGTGGATACTGTCAAATTTTTCATTTCAGAATTACACTTAGGCACTTATACAGCAAAACCAACACCGGAAATTACGAATAATTGTACCTTTATTTTTCCATCATCTAACAGTTGTTAACTTTGGCAATAAAATCGGTTTCTCATGAAAGACAATTTGGACACTGTTAGTGGTCAGAAGTAAAAGTTCCACAAGTACTGTTCAACAACTGGTGCATCACTGTTGACGGCAAATGCAAGAATGTGGTCCATCATTGTGTCTAATTATATTTGGCTTTTAATTAGGTTGACCAATTCCAAACTTCACGTTGAACTGATGTAAATGGAACTAAGGGTATTAAATTTCAAATGGTCTGCTGGGCGCTATCGATTTTTCTTCATGGACTTTCAAATATTCAGATTTGGCTTGTTATTAGTGATTGATTAACTCACCAGTGACGACTAAATAAAATGAGTGGTTGAGTTGTATTTAGTCGCCTGTAGAAGTGACTAAACATTGCTTATACTATCACACCCATAGTCCGTAAAGTAGCATGTGCGTTCAAAAATTAGGGAACCTGATAACGCAGGTTGAAAAAACAATTAAATGGCATTTGGAACCTATTACATACATTTAACACAGCCAGCATGTGACGAAATCAGACTAAATTTTGTTTTCATGTAGTAAATAAAGAAAGCACAAATTGAGGTTACGAGGAGTTTCATGTTCGTTCATAAATTTTGAAAACTCATTAACAGTTGTTGATATTTTCGTCGCTAAACTGGAGCACCACTCATAGTATTTGAATACATGGAAAGAAGGTTAGATTAATTCGCATTGTGAAGCTAAATAATATCTCTAAATTTTATGCCAGCATATGACATTGCTTACGTTCACAAATGTCTACACAACTTCGAGAGTGCTGGACAGATATAATCTGAAGCAATAAATAAAATGTAAAAAAAAGTAAACAACCTGATTTACAACTAACGCTGTGATCGTGTTTAGATTGGTAGCCTGGGAAAGAGTTTAAAAAAATGACCCTCTAACACTGCTATACTAAACGAATTAGTCACGTATATTTTCATAATTTGCAAAATTGCTTCCAAATGAAGCAAGTAAAGGCACTTCCCTACACTGTGAAAAATGGAAGGGTTGTTTTTGAGTTTCCAATCCATGGACCAAAGAAACGGTTTTTCAGCAAATCTTGAGACAGACTAGAAAGTGTGAACAAAAATGTTAGAGTACGAGGAGAGCCAGGTGTATGTGTTACGTATTTACTTGTCAATAAAAATTTGTGGCAACATGAAACCGCGTTTTCATAAATCAGTTACTTGGCTACGTACTCAACTGTCCTGTGGGGATAAGTCATCATATCTAGGACTGTCTTAGTTTCAGGAATAATTATTTCTGAATAAATAAAATTGAACCGAGTCAATAGATCCTGACCGCTCTAACAAATCGTAAGACTTACAAAGTGGGACGACGAATACTAGAGCAAGATCGATCGTGGGTCGGCTGTCAGGACGTGCCCAGTTGCTGCCGTCTCTGTTTTCGTGTATGGTACAGCGGAATTGTCGACCGCTGATAACAGAATTCTGCAAACATTCAAGTAAATGTTACTGTACTCCGGAGGTCACACATGTCTTCATTTTATTTACGAAACCTTCGTGAACCTAGTTGAAAAATAGTAAACACACTGTGGTGTAGCACTGGGTAAGGCGAGCTCCGTTAATCGAAGTTGCTGGTAGAAACTGCTACATTCAGTGCATTTAGGCAAAGTTGGACTGTCTGTTTTATAATGAAGTAGCCACTAAAAGCACTTCTGCATACCCTTTTACGAGTTGATTACTATGTGAGGATGGGTTTTTATTTACTGTGTCTTTTCAGTAACCGTTTAGAATAATTATTAGACTGGAGGGCGAGTGTCATCAAACTCGGTTTCTCCGGAAGATATTCTTGTTCAGAAAATCATCTTACTTCAGTAAACAGTGTATTCAGTACTATACCTTCGTCTTATACAGGTGTCAAACTGTCGAGGTTTAAGCAGTCTTCAGATCATAAGATTTTCCTACAGACAACTAGTTTAGTGGATCCATTTTGTTGGCAACCTATGAGCATGTCCACAAGTTGCAAACATCTGTTGGTCTCAAGTTCATACGTCATGTTTGGCTTGGGCTGGCATCTACTTCGAAGTTATTTCTCACCACTAACCGCTTATGTGGATTAACGGAATATTGGTATATCTTCAGTGCAAATTCTGCAGCGTGACAAGCTTAGTACGTCAACAGTTAACTCTTACCCACCCCCTAACATGAACAAATGTGTTTAGTTAAATCCTAGTAGACTTCTCATACCCATCCAATTGGCTGTAGGACTTTTGGTGTGAGTTACAGTGGTTTAGTCAGTATATCGGTTAGAGGAAGCTGTGTTGTGTCTTTCAACCGACTTGAGAATAAAACCAACAATTCATTTTACTGGAAGGATAAACGTGTAAGACATTGGTCATTTCACAAGAATCCATTATAGAATGTCAGAAATGTTTTTAACCGAATTACAGTGGTGATCCGCGAGCATTCCATCTCATGAAATGCGGAGTTAATTTTTTAATAACGGTCGATAGTAACATGGTCTTACGTTACATCGTGAAGCTAACTCTAGACTAGGATGTATGTGTACAGTGTTGTCAATTATAAATGTCGACTGTAGCTGTTTACTAGAAAGTACGAAAGACTTCTACAGTGTGTTAGCATTCCGGTTTATTCGTCTTGCTTAATATGGCTACTCCGTGAAAGTTTGCATCCAGGCGTAAACCCCTATCACAAAGCAAATATGCGTTATTTATGAATTTTGATTAGAAAGAAACATTCGTTAAATGCTTCTGTTTATTAGAATTAACTCAGGATATCTGTTTTAATTCACAAGCCCCTACCAAGCATGAATACTGCTTGACCTACATCTTTGAAGAAATCGAAATGGACGAACGCATTAGAAGTAAACAAAACAGCCATTCCGTATTCCGGTTAGTACAATTAACCAATAGGCCATTATTTTTAATTGTTATGAATTACTTTCGTATGATAGAGGATACTCTGAATAATTGTAGGCCGGATGGCTAGTTCATTAGTGGGACAGTAAAACGACACCACAGCTTTTTGAGATCACAAAACGGAGCTCCCTGCTACTATAGTTATGGTATAAAGCATCCGTTTTCTATTTATTGTTATTCGTTTGTAACCTATATTAAACCCAAAATGAATGACGTTTACCTGTCGCGCTTCGGACTAATTCACTCGTATTTCATTCTAATTTTACCTCCGTATGTCATTAAAATCTTAACCCGCTTCACCGTTTGGTTTCTTGGAGGAAGATCAATATAGGGGATGTCTTCTTGCATCAGCGCTTCACCGTCTATCACAAAATTGATTGCCTTACAGTAAACTCACAGACAACATAATGATAATTTGTCAAACACTGCCATACTGTGGTAACGAAATCACCCACTCATTCCTCAAATCACATGCATACGAATGGCAATTGTTTCACTGACACTTTCCACCTATGCCTTCGAAGTTAGCTAAACATTCCAGTAGGTGTACAAAACTTCTCAAACTCTTCACAATCAGTCTCCTTATAATAGGTTCTTGTTAGCATGTTGCATCCGCCTTCAGGAAAGATGTGATGCCATGCTGCTTGACTTCTGCACATTTTTGGTTAGTGCACCCATAAAATAAACTACATCATTTTACTGGATTAATGATGTGTTTACCATTTGGTCAGGTTCACTCTATTTAAAACTAAAAGATGTGCCAGGTGCAGGTTATGGCTTATAAAATAATGAGTTATACGCGAAACTTTTCCTTTCGACTTGGACTAGCATCAAGGTATCCAGTAGGTTTACTTTTCATAAATTTCCTTTTTAGTGTACCTACTGAAATCGGTGGACCAGAATAAGGATTATTTCTGCACTGAGAACTATATTGTAGAGTAGTTTGCATGGCACGATCTTTTATGGTTACAAACACCTTAGAATCAGTGTTCTCCAAAGCGAGTGATGTTGGTATATATATATATATAAATTTAATATATGTTGGGCGAAAGCTTCAACTTTCCAAGTATAAGAATCTAACCACGCTTTTAAGCTTTTTTAAGCATAGATTTTATGAGTGTCTATGATTGCATCACATATACTCACCGCAATAACTTGTTGACATTTAAACGACATTACACTAAGTTCTAAAAGATGCACTTAGTTTACATTGCCCTTGTCCGTAAGTTGAATTACCCTATGCAGGGTGACTGATGTAGTTGCGTTTAAGAAACTATGCACCAGGTGATGCCGCTTTAACCTTTTCAGGGGCGATGAGCTAAATTCGTTTGGAAACAACTGTTCTTAACGCCGTGTTTTAAACAGCTTACAAAGCGTTTATATTTATTCATTTAATGAAATTATTTAATTATTTGGTCGTTTTTTGTGGCCTCTTTCAGTATTGGTGAAGTATGGATATCAGTGCGGCTGACAAGAAAATGTGCAAGCAGTGCGAACAAGGAGCTTACAAAGTGAAGTACTGCTAGTGGTGTGTAATTATTAAAATTCTTAATGGCTCATAAACAGGTCAAGAGTTACAACATTCTACATCTGCCCTTCCTCCAGTAGAGTAAGTTGTCGATATTTGTCGAATAACCGTAACCGATGAATGGCAAATTCACGAAATCGGTAGGGAACTTTCGACGGCTTCTGTTCAGAAGACACATTACTCGTCCTACTAAGCTTATCAAAATATTTAATAGATATTATTGTATTATTCATTATCAACTACCCTCATACGATTTTATCTCTTAAATTTGCTACAGAAACCCAGTATACTCTTCGTTACTGAGCCTTAACATCAGGACTTCTTATACCTCATCTGTGCAGGATTATGTCATATCCAACGGGTTACACATGGAACATAACTTTTATATTATCGCCCCACTCGTTGGTAATGAACGCCGATTTGTCATTTTTTTCATCCAATCAGCCAGATACTCCTATGCATCTCACATGTTATTCCGTAGCATTCTTAACAGACATCAGATGTATTCCTTCGAAACCACAACGAGCTTCACTTGTAGCACTTGAGAGAATAACTGAAGATCACAACGTTCAAACCTAAACTTAAAACACCTGTATGTCTCACAATAGTTATGTATCGTGCGCACAAAATAACACTTGCTTGGACTATCCAGCGTGGAACAGGGTTGTTTGAATTGATCAGAGACTACATCCGACTTGCCTTTAGGCACTCACTGTCGATTCATCTGTGTTAATAACTGAGGCCTTCCTCAGCGATAAAACTGAATTAGGCGTTCCGTGAATAAGCTGCTTATTTCCAACACATGCATTTGCACGAAAATATGTGAACCACAGCTAACTAATCATTCATGTATTTATCAGTACCTTATTTGCAAGTAACAAGCAGCAACAATTCAAATAAAGCAAGGTCACTAACGACAAATGTCTGCTACAAGTATGGAGTCGAACTTGAAACTACCGTACAACGCTGGACATATATTTTCCGGAACTCTGTTCTTCTCCTGTGTCTATTATTTTTTTACCGATGTCCACATTAATGACAGTCATCGTAATTTTCAAAAGCTTGCTGTGTAGTGAAACTCCATAATTTAAGGTCACTCGGACATCAAATTATAATACGAACTTTGTGGAAGAACAGATACAATCCCGAAACGAAACTACCGTTTGGATACTGATTTCCGAATTTTAGATCAATTTAGTCGTCTTTTCTGTACTCTCTATTAAACAACACATGTAAATCAAGCAAATGATTGTTTTGCATGTCAGAAATGAGAACTGTGAACATGCACATAACTTTTATTGTTTTGCTCTGTTCACAAAACATACTTTAATTGGTTCATGATAAATTATGCTCAAAACTTCCAAAAATACGAGAAAATATAGTTATGACGTTACTTATATTCGACTGACCATATACTTAGTAATTCTCATGCGACCCTACTTAACAGTTTAAGTGTGCGAAAGTACATGTAGTGAGTCCAGCAAACATTTGATATTTCAACTTGTGTTGTTCGTGAAAATAACCATATCATTCATAAAGCGCTTAAAACCAGTTTACGCTTGATTGGAACAAGTCATTCATGAAGCTGCAAGCAACTGTTTCGGATGCGTTAAACAGAATAACTTGCTGACCTATTTTTATCAAAAGTACAAACAGTGAAAGCACCTATTTTTACCATGTAAAATAGGTTAATACAGTAAATACAGAAAAACAGGAGAAACAGCAAAAAATATCATAATATCGAATGCTCCTTGGCTGTGAACATGATCGACCTCATCTGAATTTCGTCTCTCTACCGCAACGGAGGTTAAGAGTTCCGTGGGGATATGCAATCAATAGAAAGTTACAAGATACTCTACCCCAACTGACAGTGAGGAATAAGCCTGACCCAGTGGCTGTATGAAAAAGATATCGATGCTTGTCGTTCTGTTGTGTCAGATAAATAATGGTGTGCGAAAGTTCTTAGCAAACTCTTGAACATTCCAATATACTTACTATAGTATAATACATATACAGTCAGTAAACATACTGGTGAGGTGACAGTAGGATAGCCTCTTTGTAACAGAATATTGCTATAGGAAAGTCTCGGATTAACCACCACAACTAATATAATGAAATGCTATTGTACTGGGAAAATGTTGAAGTTGTCGTTGTCATACCACTCAAAAACGCTGATCGCGTGCACAGTATAAATTGCATTGAAGTCCTAAGTGTTTATCTTAACTACGAACAGATACGAATCTTTTAATTGTGCATAACTTGCAGAAGTGAGCTGCCAACGAAAAGCAGTGGCAGATTATTGTCTCCAGAAGGAAACCGTAAGCGATTAGTTATTTAACCAATAAGGTAATTACAACTTGCTCCATTAAGACTCAAGAAAACATAATAAAATTCGTTGGTCATATACGCACTCGGTAAAACGCATACCATAGGGTTTTCTTTCTGAACACATTTGGTGTTTATCTGATTAGATAACAGCACAGTCCCACGGTCAAAAATAAATCACAATTCGTGCACCTACGGATTCAAGATAACAGGACAGCTTGATCAACCAAGTGGCTTGCCTATCAGTCCACCATACAAAGAATTTCAGCTGCCAATATACGAATTCGGTTTACTAGCATTAATGGGCTAAACTGAAAATTAAAAACAGCCTAACTGCTCATGACCTGTCATTGCTTACTCATTATCCATGTGGTTGTACAGCACAATTCATGAGTCCGCCCGTAGGATGTTTTTCTAAAGTTAGTAATTAACTGGATCTCAGGTTCTGGAGAACATAAGGAAGAAAAACGTCGCTAGTCGCGTACCTAGTGGATTCTGATTGTCAAAACAACGGTGAAAATTGTATTCTGTTGTCTGCTACGTTTTACGGTAACAATCATCCAAAAGGACTAACTCAAAGTCAGTATAGTAATACTTATGCGTACATTAGACCATTAAGTAGCAAATACTAGCAGGAAACGAACTTTCGACACCATGACCAAACATATCAAGAACTTTACATACATACATCATCATCATCGGCATAGACAGCAAAACATCAGTGGTTCACACTGATGATTAACTGCTACACAACCACGAAGACAAGAAAACCTATATAGGAAGAGGGAAGAAAAAAGAAGAGGGGGAAGACCTACCTAGTGAAAATATCTACGTCTATATTCAAACATACAACATCAAGGCGTCTACATCTTGCAAACAAACAACCGAGCTGTAAGTGAAAGCAAGGCGTCACCAGCAAGACAACTTCCTCACGACTTTCACTGTCCCGCGTCATTAAATGCACTTAATTCACAGGTAACTCGGTCAAACAGCAAAAAATTCACGCCACTGAGCTCGGTTAGCCGCTATCTCACCTAACGTCTGAAGCCACCGACCCTGTGAGTCGCGAAAGCCCCAGTCCGGCAGACGAACCCGATCTACAGCAACCAACTCCTTCGTGAACGATTTCATTTGTCTTCGCCAGGTCATCATCCATCCACCTCGCACCTTATGCCAGTCGGCCGCAGCATCGGCAAACAGTGTTCGGTGTGGCAGACGACTAGCTGGAATCCTTAGCACATGACCTAACCATCTAAGTCTGTGAAAATTTAATGACTGAATAAAAGAACTCGTTTGACAATCAGTGTTGAACACCCGCTTCATAACCCCTTTGTCACCCGATGCGAACGACTGAACGCAGAGATCGGTGGGCAAATACCTGAAGACGTTTCACACCGTTTGCCCTGATCTTCTAGGTTCCGCTGCCGTAAAGTACTACAGTCCTCACTGTCGCTTGATATAAAAGACGGTTAAGTTTCACAGAAATACCTCTCTGTCCCCATAGGTGTCTCAGATTAGCGAACACCGCCCTAACCTTGGGAATACGCGCCCCTATTTCAGTCTCTACACCTCCACCGCCGCCGCTGATGCAGGTTCCCAGATATACAAACCGGTCAGCAACCTCCATGACTCCGTTATCTAACATTACGTCTACGTAACTATAGCAATCCTGCAGAAGCACTTTGCATTTCGAGGCTGCAAAACGTATTCTGAAGTACTTAGCAGAACGCGAAATAGCGTTTGGCATTGTTTGTGTTGCTTGAAAGTTGTCAAGCAACAACATCTTACCGTCAGCATAATCAAGATCAGTCAGTCTTTCACCAGGTAGGAGGTGCACACTGACATCATTTGAGCGACGCAAACAGTCCTCCATTATTTCGACAATGGCGAAATTGAACAAAAATGGTGAAAGGGGACAGCCTTGACGTACGTCGCTCGTGGTGCTGAAACTGTCAGACAGCTCACCGTCAACCCTAACTTGAGCAGAAGAACGGGAATAAAGTGCCGACGATATGTTCACATACTTGGTCGGTAGACCGAATCGAACACACCTTTGTAGTCAATAAATACGGCGATTGTTGGCCAAAGGTACATATGACGCTGCTCCAGAATTTGACGCAGGGTAAATATGTGATCTATACGATCCCGCAAAGGGCGAAACCCTACTTGTTCTTCTCTAATGTTTACCTCACTAGCTGCAATGAGTTGACAAAGTATAGTGAATGACAGAAACCTTGAAATGACTGGAGTCAAACTAATTCTCCTGTAGTTTCTGCAAGAGCCCCTGATACTTTTCTTGAATATAGGAAATATTATCGCGTGATCTCAGCACAGAAGAACAAGTAGGGTTTCGCCCTTTGCGGGATCGTATAGATCACATATTTCCCCTGCGTCAAATTCTGGAGCAGCGTCATATGTA